>NW_022045869.1:677091-842939 GCF_001654015.2 Drosophila navojoa
AACAAAACCATTATACCCTGATTTCCCATTTTCAATGGGTTCAGGGTATAAAAAGCAAAAAAAAAAGAAGCAAAAGGTTTTTAGTTCTTAAAAAAAAAAAAAAAAAAAAAAAAGTTAAAACGTTGCAGTCGGGCGTTACTGATTCGATAAATTCGATTTACCACGGCTCCACTGGGCGTAGACACTTCACTTTTGGCCAACTCATGAGCAAAGTTAACGGTAACCTAGCTGCAAGATTTGGATGCTTACGCTCAAAATTATAGGGTATTTTTTGATATGCCAAATTTGAAGCTTCTAGCTTTTATACATTAGGAGATATAAACTTTTTCGGTTTTCCACGCCCCCTGTGGTTGGACATATATCCACCAAAATATAGCAGAATTTGAAAAATCACTATATCTTCAGGTTCGATTTGTCACGCCCCTAAAAGGCGTAGACATATGGTTTTTCATCAATCTTTATAGAACCAGAACATTAGCTGACGTGCAAAATTTAAAAGTACTAGCTTTAAAACTCTAGGAGATACAGTTGTACCTGATTTGCCACGCCCCCAATGGGCGTAGATATATCCGCCATAGCACGTGATCTTGATTGGTCGATGCGGCTCTACATTCCAAATTTTCTAGCTCTTCAACTAATATGATTTCTGGCATATCGGAAACTGCGTTTTCCGATTTGACATTGCACAAAACCAATATACTCATTTCACTTTCGTGAATGAGTATAAAAAGTGTTACCTATAGCAGCTACGCGATCTGAGCTGTATTTAACCATTGTTAGAGAACTAAGAATCATTCATGAAATAAAACTTAAACCGAAAAGACCTACTAGGGTCTACATCTAAATACTTGTGTGTACATTACTAAATGGAAAAACCTACAGATCGGACACACTAAATACCATTTAAAATACAGAGAAAGTTGCTTATGCGAATTCCCAAAACCACAAACATATATCCTCAAGGCACTCAACCATTTTGATGGATATTTCTGGTTTTCTTACACTCTGCACGCTCTGCTTCTTCCACTTGGACTTTCGATAGCTTGGAGCAGCCAATGAGTCGCGAACGTTCTTAGTTGCCATATTTGATTTATTAACATACTTTAACAAGAAGGAACGAAAACGCTGCATTTTCCAAAAAATTATGCAACTTAATTTGAGCAAGCCACAAATTTTCGTTGCAATGTACATTGTCACAAGGCTGCTTCTGTTGCCGTTGTCGCTGTCGCTGTCGCTGCCTCTGCATCTGCCTCAGCCGCTGCCTCTCTGCCGTCGGCAAGCCATAAATTTAGGCAAACGCCCAGCTCAGCCTTTTCGCTCTCCCCCTCCCCCTCTCTCTTTCTCTCCTTCTCGGCCTCTAGGTCTGGCTCTGCTTTCTGTTCGGTGCGCTTTGGAGGCTGAGAGACGCCCACACAACTTGGACAAAGTTTGTGCTGCTCAGCCACAGGCAGAGGCAATGGCGCTGAGGCGCTGGCGCTCCGCTGGAAGCAGCCGGATGCCAAAAGTCGAGATCAGAAACAAGCTGCTGCTGGGCGAAGCCAAAGTTGCAACAAGCGACCGAGCAGCGTCGTTGCCCTCGTCAGTTGTGCCCGGGTCATGGGACGGGGTTGAGGTTGAGGTTGAATATGGGGCAGGCGCCTGTTGCGGCGCTGCATTTAATTTCATTCATAGCGCCGCTGGAATAAACGAGCCAAAATCGAATCTACGCCGATGCCGATGCCGATGCCGATGCCGACACTGCCAATACTAGCAAGTGCAACTGTAACAGACACAGGGCACATCTGCCTGCCACGCCCCCTGCTCGGTAGGCAGCCACGAAAATCAAAGCACGTTTCTCGGCGAGCAGCCAAAGTCCGTACAACAAAACATCCTGGCAGCCAAAAGTTATTGAATTGAAGTTCTGCCTTTGGTTTGGGGCAACAACGTAATGCTTCTGTTATTTGTGCCACATGCCGCTTGCTGTTTTCTGTTTGCTGTTTGTTGTTTTTTGAGCTTTGTTTCGTTTTTCGTTCTTAGCAGCACTCGGGGCTGCTTTCAGTTCACTTATGAACTTACACTTTGCCATAAGAGAGTGTCTCACAGAAACAGATGTTTCTGCACGTGAAGGCCAAACAAAGCAGAAACAATGCAAGAAACGAAAGAATACAATTTTTTAATAAATATGTTAGATCTCTAAAGCTAGTAGAGACATACATATAGTCTGCACCTGAGTGGGAATAAATGGCTATAAATAATAATCCCTCTGTTTCGAAGGTAGCTTACACTTGTCTATAGTGGCCAACTAAGGACATGAGATTGCATCTTTTATGGCGTCTAGTCAAATAGATAAACTGAATGATGAACTTTGTCTATTGAATTGAGTTCCATTCTGCCTATGCACAATACTTTAGTTTATTGATTATTGTTGTCAACGTATTATTTTTCAAAAGAGTATATTTTAATTGGCTATACAATGGCCTGCCAGTCGATATTAGATTTTCTATGTTCAAAATCTAAGTGAGTTTTATGATAATAAAACTTGCAATATTTGTATAGTTGAATATCCCTAATCCCCTAATCAAATTATATATGCTTGATAGTTGAGCTTTCAAGAAAATAGATGCCTGCATCACCTGAAGTGCACCTGCGTCTCCACATGAGTGCTCCATCTCTGTCATCGTCTCTCCTCTCTACGCCGTCATAGCAACTCATGTTGACAAATCCGAAATAAGAGGAGCAGCTGACAATTCACAACACGATTGAATCACCATCGTGATGCGTCTCAAGGCATTGCAAAAGCAATGAATGCACTGGAATGCAGGTGAGCACAGGTATAGAAAAAACGTATGTTTGGCGCTGATTGCCACGTGAATTTGCCAAGTGACCGCAGAGTTTCTTTGATGACTTCTTCCTCACCATATGTACTTTAAAAATCGCAAAATTGCAATTTTGAACTAAAATGAAAATATTAAAAATACACAATAAACATACTCTATAAATCATATATGAGTTTGAATATATATATGAATATAAAATAAATATATATAAAAAAAAAGCAGAAATATCGATTTAATTTAATATTATTTGTTATTATTTTATAAATTAGTAACAAATTTAATACATGATTAAATGTATTATTTAAATAGTAATCTGAAATGGCATGGATTCGACATTTAAAAAATAATAATACAAACTGGCAAAAGATTAAATAGATTTTATATGATACAAATAAATATATGAATAAAATTTCTTTGCTAGCATATCTTAAAATGACAAATGATACTTAAAATCATAGAAATATAAAAGCTCGATTGCTATAATCATTTATTATTATTAATAAATAGAAGTTTCTATGCGTGCCCAGTAATTATCCTTCATGTCGCTTCTCATTTCATAAGTCGCTACTCGTGCATATCCTTCGTATAGACCCAACAACAATGACACTTGATCGAAGTAACTCATCGATACCAGACCTCTCAAAGATGGGAATCCACTCAATGCTTTTTACTCGTCTGCTTAAATTAATTCTTAACTCATCACTGTAAAAAGACTCAATATCACTCAATCGTGTGACATTACACTGCTTATTCAACATTTAAACATTTAATGTCAATAAATCACATCTATGACATATTTATATTTTTCTGTGTACAAGTCGAATCGAAATAGTAATTCGGAAACATGTCGCGCCGTCAGCAAGAGATCCAGCGCATCGAGCGCGCGGTCAGGGCCAAGCTGCCCTACCGCACCTTTCGCGATATCACCTTCGATAGGGATCTGATAAAGGCGAGTATTGTACCGTTATCTTTTATCGAGGCACGCCGAAATCGTGGTCCGATCTATGAGGCGCTGCAGGCGGAGCTGCGCCACGAAGGCTGCAAGATGATGCCGGAGTTCGTGCGCTGCCTGGCCGAGAAGGAGGCGGCGTTGTTCGAATCCATGAGCATTCGCGCCCGGATCATTGACGATCGCCCACTGCTGATCGAGATGATCGAGAAGATGAAGCAGGCCGAGCTGGCAGTGGTCAAGCGCAAGCTGAAGGGTCTCAAGGAGTGCTTCACTCTGTTCTACGAGACCCTCTTGCTGCTAGAGCCATACCGCTTGAAGTACGAATACGCCTTGAACGCTGTCATGGAGCACATCGTCTCGCTGTGCCACAACATCGAGGGCCAGGAGCGCGATGCAGCCGAGATGATTGCTCGCATCTATCACACCTATGCCGTGTTCCTAGAGCGCACTGGCCAGCGAGCGAACGCCATTACCTATCTGAACGCCACACTGCAGCTGGTCCGCGGACACATGTGGCTATCGGAGCCAGAGAAGGGCTCTGCCAGTCCAATACTCCATGCCCTGGTGGCCCAGCAACTGGCTCGTCAATTGCTCATTCATGGCCGCCAGACGGCTCGCCAGCGACCCGAAGAGGCCGTGGACATGGCCCGCCGCGCTACCGTGCTCATAGCAGAGAGTAAGTCGCAAAGAAATATACATGAATATGTCTGCTATATATGTACATAGACTGACTCGGGCATCCCATTCCCCATCAGTATATATAATAATATGTAACTATTCCGACCCACAGTCGGACGACAAAAGAACTTGGACATATTCTGTGACACTTTCCTGGACCGCGCCTTCTTTCTGATGGAGGGCAATAAGTATCATGCCGCGCAGCAGTGCCTCGAGCAGATCCGACCTGAGCTGACGGCTTGCACCGAGTACAAGTTTGTCAAGCTGAACATTAAGTTCTATCTCTATCTGGGGCAATGCGCCGAGAAGTGAGTACAAGTGCGCATGGGATGAAATATACTTTACTCACAATGCATTTACTCTGGCGCATAGTTTCGATCACATAGACAAGGCTATATCCAGCTTCAAGAAGGCGCTGCGATTGTCGCGTCTGTACGATCACAAGGACCACGAGGCCGAGATTCTTCTCAACCTGGGCAAGCTCTTTGCCCGGGACACCTCCAAGACGGGCATCGCCAAGAAGTGCTACAATCAAGCCAAGAAGATCTACATCGACTTCAACGACACCCACAGCAAGAAGACGGCCGTCTTCCTGATGGGCAAGCTGCTGGCGGACGAGATCACTCCGCTCTACATGGCCATGCTGAAGGCGTCCGGCTCGAGGTACTGCGCCTTCTACAACCTGCGCCAGTGGAAGAATCGCTGTCGTCCATTCTGGAAGCAGCTGGGCACCGAGATCATCAAGCAGGAGTCGAACAACATCTACTGCCTGCTCGAGGAGGAGAATGAGGATCCCAAGACCGTGACCGACTTCATTGACCTCGAGAACGAAACATTCAAGGTCGAGGAAGGTGACATTTTGTGATTCGGCACACCGGCTGTATACATACATATACATACATATATTCGAGTATGTACTCTTCAGAAAAATTGTTGTTGTTTGTTAAGTCAAGCGACAAGTCAGCTCGAGAGCTTGCACTTGGGGCTGCACTCAAATCTCTCTCTTTCTCTCTCTCTCTAGGGCAGTTTCAGTGCAGTCCTTAGCGCAGCTTTGAGCTAGGCTTTGTTGTGTCCAATAAAATGTTTCGATATATTCGCTCAGCAAAAAGCAAAAATATGTTCTTCGAATTCCTCGTCCTCCTCTGACAGTTACAAATTGGTGGCTCTAACAATAACCTGGCAGCCAGAACGCAGCCACAGTCGCAGTCGCAGTCGCAGTTGCAGCAAAAATTTGCCGACTGCGCCGCAACAAATGTTGCAGATGCATGTGGCAAGCAAGGTTCGTGCCGCGGGTGGGTGGCAGCCTTTGTAAATTGGCAATGTAATGCAAGTCGCAATGCAATAAATCCCCCGCACAACATGCCGGCAAAACATTCTGAAAACATTTTCGAACTGCATATTTATCATGCCACACAGATGCATGGGACACACACACACACACACACCCATATGTGGACACGCCACGCAATAGCCGCGCATATACAGTTACTGGAAAATATTAATAAAACTCGGAAATGCAACAAAAACCTTGTCTGTTGAGGTAGCAGCAATCAAATTGAGCTGCTCCAAGTATTTACGCCGCATAAATAATAAATTAGTCGGAATCTAACGGAAAAATGGAGAAAGAGCAGAGCGCAGATTTCAATTAAGTGAAATTGGATGTTTCAAGGAGGATAGAGAGAGGGAGACTGAGATTTTGACAAAGTGTTTTGTGAAATATGTATTAAACAGCGTCTACCGAATACTTGAATTTGAATTTGTTAAATTATGTAAGAGGCAGCCATTATTTCCAGACAATATTCTACGAAAGCGAGGACAATATAATGGATGGATGCTGTACTGGGAAAATTGTCAAGTTTTCAATTAATTAGTATATATGATTATAGAATTTAATTCCTCCAGTTAAAGCGCTTCAGAACGAGAGAGCTTGACAGATGAAGGAATAAAATATATAATAGGGAGCTATAGCGTGTTTTAGTCACAATATATTGCCGCGCAGAGCAACTTATTTTATTTATAACTCCTATCATTGGCTCTTAATCTATTGCCATGGTTTTGTATATTAAGGATGGTCGTAAATAACTCTCGTTGCTCGACCGTAGTCCACTTCAGGAGGTGGCCATCAATAAATTGTTCAAGCTTGAACAAGAGTAACATTAATTTAACTTAATTAATTCAAATTTAATTGATAACAAGCACTCAGCAGTCACCCTTCACTATCTTTGATAACTACTTAACATGCGCAATATGTATGTTAATATAATACTTTACTTCCAATTCCTATAGTAAAAAAAAAAATTAAATAATAAATTAAGTTCAATAGGTATCAAAAAGAAAACTTAAATGTATACCTTACTGAAAAGTCTTTATTCAATTTTTAAAATGTAGTTTAAAGGTAAACACCTACAAATATACATGTACAAATACATACATATACATACATTGACAGATACGTATATTTTTTGTTTATTTTTTATTGCACGATTTTAAAAATATTTTATATTTACGAAAAGATGAAAGAATTTAACATTTAATACTTCCACGAGGGTAAAAACTTTGGCCGGACAATGCCTGCAGGTATTATGGATTTATAACGCTGCAATAATACGTAGTTCTTGTTGTTTTCCCGCAAAAGTCAACCCTTTCCCATTTTCGAGCCAAATATTTCGGTATGTTTTGGCGCTGGGTGGAAAAGTTGCTGCTGCTGAGCTGAGCAAAAGTTCGCAAATGAAAACAAATGCCTAAAGTTGCTTAATTAAAACGAAAATAAAAACGAAAAGTGAAATATGGAAAATGGAAAACGGGAAGTGGAAAGTGGGAAACAGGAAATGAACGGCACTCCATTCGCTACTATTTTTCTGCGAATTTCCTGTGCAGCAGCAGTGGCAATTAAATGAAGAATGTGAAGCCAAGGACTCTGGCTTTTTCGACAGTATCCTTGCGGTGAATACACTCAAGTGTCACACACGTAATCCTGCCCAACGAAAGTCTAGTCAAAGCCAAGTTCTGCTGAATATATGTATGTGCTCAGACGATGCGCCGCCAAATTAAAACTGAATTACAAAACAGCAAATTAGCCTTAAACTATTAGAAACATTTATGTAATCTGCCGCCGCCCCAGCCTCTGCTTCTGCCTTTACTTTAGCCACACACGGCGTATACGTAACTTTCGTATGATACAGCAATTTGGCTGGCTCGTTCAATAGTGCGCTAGAACTTTATACAACTTTGTCAATTAAAACTTTATTGCTCGAGGCGAGTGAGTTTCGCATAGCTCGCGAAATAATACAGCCAGCAGATTGAATTCGCTTTGCGAATCGACCTACAAATTATTCGCATTGTATATTAATTGTTCTACACAGTATATTATGAGGTTGTAGCAGTTGCATTCGAGATTTATGTGGCACCAGCTCCAACTTGGCCAACAACAACTTCCCAGCCTCAACGATAATATAATATTTAAACTCTGATTTGAAATGCATAGCAATGTCGATGTATTCCTTTGGGAAGCTATACCTATAAATACATAGTAAAATACAAATCAAAGTGCAGTTGTTGTGTTTCCAAATAATTCCCCAATCGATTCAATGTACGTCGGCATTCGCTTGAATCAATTTTCAAAGTATTCCCTCCACTTAGGAATGGATAACTTCAAACCGAGCTAAGGCCTCTCCAAAAATAAGTCTGGACGGTAAAACGGATGACCGCCTAATTCGACTTTTGAGCACGATGAGCGACGATGCGTGAGCTCTCGCATTATCTTGGTGACGAATGATTCGGCTGCGGCAGTTGGCATTGCCTAATTCTCCGAAAACTTCTGGCAAACAAATGGACTACTCGGAATAGAATCTTTAATGTTGCTCCAGTGGGACAATTGTGACTGGACACACGAGGCACACATTTGCCTTGAGGTGCCTGTTCCACGAACAACTTTTGTTGGATTAACTCAATTTCCACTTGCAAACACGGGCGGATGGGCCGAATGAATTATTCAGCTCACAAATTAAGATTCTAACTGAAGGCGTTGTGTGTAGTTTTATGCTTAAAATAATGTCAAACTTTTCTGTGCAGATTTCAAATAACAGTTCATCCACAGAACAATAGTTCGGGATTGGTAAGTTTTAGATGTACACAAATATTTACAATTTAATTAATGGGCTTTAATTAATAAAATACTGGCATATTTTTTAAATTATTTCATATCCATTTTACTCATTAGTTTATTATGTTCTTATGATAGAAATAAGTGTATTGGAAGTGCATCTTATAAATACATTTAATTTTAATAATGAAATGAATAGTTTTAGCATAAAATGGAAAACTTACAATTTTAGAAGCAGAAAAAGATATATAATCACAGCTAAAAATAATTTGTTGGGTTCTAAAAATTATCGATAGTAAAGAAATAATTTGATTAATATTCCTTTTTTTAGAAAACTTGTTTGTCTAATGAACTTTTATAATAACTTAGGAAATCCAAGAGATTTAGGTAAATCTTCAATAATTTAAATGATCGCCTGATAATGAGCTGAGCATATATGTATATAGTGTAATGCGGCTGCTGTTAATGTGGGTTAATATTATATTATGTAGGTCTTGGCAGCCTTAATAATCCGGCATGAATATGTGCTTATATCAAATAGTTCTTAGTGATTACACGACCCCATTATTGTCGGAGATTTGCCGCTTCTGACGGTGTCAATATCTTGAAGTACCCATTGACTAGATAAATTTTGGGCTCATCTGGTCCAGATCCATCCGGATTGGTCTTCCAGCTGATGGTCAGACAGGGCTCGCCCGGCTGCGGGGCCTTGGGCACAGATATTTCATAGTTTTTTGCATGCTCGGGACTCAGATTGTTCTGAATGAGAATCAGGGACTGCTGGGCCTCTCCACTCCCGGGCACAGCGGCATCCGGCACTATAAATTTGATATTTGATGTATTGCCTATAGTCAGCTATTTCTACTCACTCGGATGACTCCAAACAGAGACGAGCAGCAATAGCAGCAGCAGCAGCAGCGACGGCAACTTGTGCAATGTTTTTGTTGATTTCATAATTTTGATTTCAATTCAGAATTTATAAACAAGGCGCTACAACTGAGCGGAACTGCAGCAACAAGAACAACGGAATAGAAGCTTTTGATTTGTTTGATATACTAGATGCTGCACGCGTCTCTATATATACATGAACATAAATATATATATATATAGTTAGGGCACTCGTATTATCAAGCAACGTCTTGAAACAGAGAAATCTCAGCTCGAACTGTGCGATATTCGAGTGCTTCAAGTCGAGGCAACTCGAATCGTATTGCTCTTTGATAGTCTTCCACTTATGCTCTCTTTATTCCCTCTCGCTATCTCTCTCTCTCTCTCTGTGTGTCTGTCTGTCTCAGTCAGTGCTCCTCACCTGGCTGAGTGCTATTTAGTTTGTCTGGCTTATCAACTTGCGGTTAGGCTTGAATGAATCAATTGCTTATACATAACTAAGTGTAAATGTACTCTTGTCTGAGGGGAGATTGTCAACTCGAGTTGTAAACAAAGAACGTATCAATATCAATTGCTGATAGGCAGCGCACAAGGGAACATGTGTGTGTGTGTGTGGCACCAGCTGAGGTCAGAGATTCGGACCACCTACAAACTGGGCGAGCATTTGTGCAATGCATCTGACGTTGATTTATAATTAAGTGTCTTTCATAGGTATAAATGACAAACATTTGTCTTAGCCTTCCACTATTATTATTCAACTCTTTATCAATAAGACTATTTGAGCGATGATATATAGACTTATATTCTAGGCGTGATTTATACTCATGGTACTCAATGCTCACTCATATCATGTATATGAAATAATTTCTTAAATATACAAAAACTTTTGAATGCTTAAAGTACAAATTTAAGTTAAACTGTGCCAAGTCATACGTATAACAGTTTCGATTGTACTGTAACTAACACTGCTTGCTTGTGTCTCAACATACACTGCTTGTTGTACACTGCTTTTCCAAGATAACGTTCGTATTAGATTACTTCAGTATTTCTATATGTATCTATTTCTCCCTGCTGTGGGGTAAATGACAATGCACTGCTTGGTTTCTTAGTATTTCTATATAATTCAACCTATTTAAAGACTACACTGCTTGCATTTGCTAATGGCTGGTATTTTTTGAATAGTATTTTAAGATTTTTCAAATTAGAGATTTTCACTTTAAGCCATTTTGGCTACTCTGAATAACTCATTCGTGGCGCCTCAAATAATTGTATGGAATCTAAATATTGTACCAGGTAAAACTATAAAATCAAATATATAAGAAAGAAACATCCATTAAAAATAGCTACACATTATAGGTTTGGATACTACTTAGACTAAATAAATTTCCAGCTATCAAGTCCAAATTTAATTTATTATTCTGTATTAATAGTTTATTATTTAATTTGCATTTAATTTATTTAATCTGTAACTTACAGCGAAAAACATTAAACGTATTTGTAAACAAACAAGCTTAATTGTAGTATGTATTTTATGTATCATGTAACTTTAGCAACAATTGTTTATATTATACATTGCAAATAATGGAAACTACATCTAAGTCGTTACAAAGTTGGAAAAGTATATCTTTGCTATTCGCTCTGTAGCATGTGGCTATGGGTAGGGGTCGCGGGAGAGACTGGGTCTTAAGGACACTTTGAGAATGGTTAACAATATATATTTCATAATATACATATGCCAAAACAAAATGTCAAATACAAATTAAACTAACTTATTTGACTCTGCCCTTGGACGGAAACCGTTGCATACCAAATTGCTCTTAACAATTTTGAAAGACGAACAGAAGAACAGAAGAAGAAGAGATAAATTGGCTGCCTCCTTTGTTTAGCAAAAACAAATTAACTTGGAAGACAAATGAAAACAATTTGTTTATGCAAATTCCAATTCAATTTGTTGGGTTTCAAACAGAATCTTGAAACTCTTCTATTGGTTTTATGTTGCGTGAAGTGTCGATTTTTTTGTTTTTGATACTCGTGTTGTTGTTGCTACAGTACACAGTCTTTGTAATTGTTGTTGTTGTGTCTCTCATGTTTCAAGTTTAGATTCGGATCATGTTGGGCTTTGGGTTCCACCGTTCTCACTAAACCTCCGTGCTGTGCGTCTGAATGCGAACTTTCTTCACGCTTCCGTTGCGTCGCATTGGCGGAGAGTTGCCCGATCCAGAATATCCTGGATTTTGTATGCCCAGCGTGGGATCGGGCCTGGGTCGTGGCTTCTTCAAGCTCGAGCGCAACGGCGAACGAGTCACCGAGTCCAGCGTGGAGCCGTTCGAAACGCTCGTCACAGTCGTGCTCATTGAAGCCACACTGCCAGCGGTTCCAGCCCCGTTTCTGATGCCGCTGTATGGCTTGCCCGAGGCATCGGTCATCGAGACGCCGTTGCGATTGCGCGGCTCCTTGAAGCCCGGATTGTTGAAGGTGGTGGCACTAGCCGGCGAAGAAGCGTCCAGCGCCATTGTGGGATCGCCACCAGGGGTGCGCGAGAAGATGACATCATACAAGGCGGCCACAAACAGCGCAATGGATAATACAATCACGACTATCTGCAAAGCCAAAAGCAATCCGAAATGAATGTCAGCTAGTAATCAAAGTAATGCAATTACTCACCTGTATGTAGAAGGATATGCCACGCGATATCTTGAAACCGAAACGCTCCTGCTCATCGATCTGTAGTGCAAAGAGCACTGTGGCTATTATAGCCAATAAACCTGCAGGGTGGAAAATAATTGTCAGAGGATAAATAGGGTATTAATTTGGGTATAATTGAGCTATATTTGCGTACCGCCCAGCAAGGCCAATATCAGTTTGACAATGACCAGTGATGTGTAGGACATGACAACCTTGTCACGCGACGAGATCATCGCGTGCTGAATCACCGACAGAATGCAGAAGATGCCCAGCACAGCACAGCTGAACACTGCCAAGAGTCCGCTGATAAATACCGCATCTGAAATAAACATGGAATATTTTGAATAATTAATAATATTAGAAATTGATTAGCAACTATCATTAACTCAAAGAAAGTATAAAAATTATTTAAATATGGGTTAGTCAGATATCCTTTTAAACATTTTTCCTATAAAGTCCAATAGAAATTATGAATAATTAAAAAATGTCGGTAAGTAACTAAAATTTCAAATACAATGATTATGCACACTTTTATGCAAATATTCAAATAAAACTAAATTAGGAAAAGTATCATTTTAAATAAGAATAAGAATATTAGCTAAAATAGACTTCGTCTTGACATATATTTTACAGTCTAAATTTAAGTTCTGATTGATTCATAATAATATATACTCACTGCTCAGCCGGAACTTGGAGACATCGTTGCCGCATTTCTCGCGATTGTAAGTGAGTTGCTTGCACACTTTGAAGGGGCCGAAATAGCCGCGATCATAGTCGTAGCCACCTGTGGAGAGAACAATGAGTAAGTGAGTCAATCGAACTCTCTTTCAAGGTCCTCAGCAGCACTCACCAGATGGACTGTCGTAGTAACCCCAAATGGGTATGCCAATGGCGACAGAGGCCAAAGCGAAGCACACAAACCCCAAGCAGGTCACCCCAGCAACATAAAGTGTCGATGTGGCCATATTTTGCTGTACAGCATAACGACTGACGATGCCTTGCTAGTGTATGCCCGCTAAAGACTGAGATCCAGGGTATCCAAGTGCCAGCTGCTGCAATGAGAGTGAGAGAGAAGGGTAGACTGCTTGAGTAAATATGTACACGACTTTCAGCTGTTGCAAAATATTTCAAAAGTAAACAACAAATTTCGTCTCTCAATTAAACAGTTATATAATACACATGCACATCATATATGGCATGCCACAGATCCATTCCGCTTTGACCTGGACCCAAGCCCAATGACAGTTGGCTGATTATGCAGTCATTTCCCCGCCCCGTGTGGGTGCCAGGGCAAAGGCATAATAATCCAATATTTGGCATTGTGATTATAGAGCATCCAGCACTAAGTGGGCCCACTTGGCGCTGCCGCACACCATATGTATAATGTGCTCATCATACGTCTGACAGGCCCATAAGTCTGTTGACGAACAATTAGATCTCATTCATACACAAAGAGCTACTTGCCGCTGACCTTGAAATGCGGAAAAGCTTACGCAGAAGTGACTCGCCGGCTCATTGTGCGGTATGGAGATGCCTCGATATACACGTCCACATCGCCGTGGGTGGCGTGAGTGGGCGGACGGTCGGCCGTATGGCTTGTGCATTTGACAGATAGCTGAACTTGAATCGAGCCAGAGAATGGCACAGTTGTCTCTGGCAAAGCTCGGCGACAGCAACTGTGGCTACGTGGCAAATATTTGCGCTTTTAAGTAAGCCGTTTTAATTTCCTGCCATTAAACGCCAATTAAAAGTAGCTGAAATTGATCTGTCTCTCAATATCCGAGGCAATCAATCAAAGTTTTATTGACTAAGCGTTTCTTCGATTTAAATTGACACACTCTACGTACATGTGATCACATTTTAAGCAGTTCTACAATCATCCAGTACCAGACGAAGAGATACCCTAAACACCGTGTAGCGCTGCCATGCAAATAATTATAATAAAGCATAGATCTATGTGGAAAAGCAGATAAAACCACTAGGCTCTTTTTCTTTTAGTTATATGAATAAGGTATCCAAAATCATAAACATATCTACAACATCTTATTCACTTAAAGTATCAAAAAGTTTAACAGATTTGCCATCCTAAAATCTTACGGTCCTCGGGAATATCTTCGTATATATATTATACTAAAAATAAAAATCAAACATGCATTTTCCAGGTAAAGTTCAACGATTTTCGACTAAGACAGCAAGCAGAAGAACGACCGTCTAGACCAAATCTTTTTTTTATATATATATACATATTTAAAACTTCATTTGAGATGAACCAACTTAGTTATAACACCATTATAACTATTATACAACGGACTAATAAACTCGGTTATGGCCTAAGAGTAGGGCGTTGAACAAAATCTTTTTATTAAGTTCTCTGACTTTCAATGACATAATGAGGAAAAACTAGTGCGAAACTAAAGATGACAGAGTCGATTCAACAATAGGGACAACAACAACAACAACAGCAACAGCAGCAAGAAGCGCCAAGAAATTGTAGACTCGATTGCCAAACGAGAACGGGTGTCCGGCGTAGCGCGGCATTGCTGTTTGTTGCTCTTAGCGGTAAATCGAGAAGCAGCCAGACAGCCGACAACCGACAGCCAGACAACGCAACCAGCTAGAGAGCCAACATCATCAGAGGCAATAAAGTGAATGCAAAAAGTCAGGCGAGCTTCTTAAATTACTAGGCGAAAGACACGCCACGCCGTTGGTTCTGCTTCTCGGCTCGAGCGCGGTTGGAAAGCCCCTTGTATGGTCGCTTGAGTGGAACCATCAGCTAGCTAGCTGTGTGTGTGGTGTGTTCCACTTAGCTCTGAGGGCAGCCGGCAACAGGTTGTCGAATTTCGAAAGGTTCTCTCTCCTTCTACGTCGGAAAAACGTTTGAGTTTTTTCCTCATTTTTTGCATAAAAACATATGACAAGTTGGTCAATGCTCAGATCAATAGATAAAGGGGACCTAGCCGGCGGCCTACCCCTATCCCTCGGACACTTAGCTCAGGGCTAGTTGCTCGTTGAGTTTCCGTCGAACTCAACAAATGAACTTTTACCAATTGTGTCACGACTTTCAACTTGCATAAATTTCCAAGCGCCTCTGCCCAGAGCCAGAGGGAACACCCGTTCTGCCGTCGACTTTGTCGCTTGTGTGTGGGCAACGAGGGCAGTTTATAGCTCTTGGCTTGTGCTTTATAGTGCTGCTGGCCATTTGGCATTCTACTTCTTGTGCCTCGCTTTGTGGTAATCCGCGCGTGATTCAGAGGTGCCGTGCACACATTTATGCTTATATGATTTACACGCTGGCGCGTTGGTGTCAAGAGACCCAGCGAACAAGGCGATAGACGGACCGACGGACAGATGGACAGACGGACAGACAGTCAGCTGAAGCATGTAGGCAAGTAGATGCTGCTTATTGAGTAGCCAGCACGTTTTCAGCCAGGTAATTGTCAGCGGGCCATCGGCCATGGCTGTGCTGCCGATATCGTGCCAGGGACAGCAGCCAGTCCCCCAGCCCCATAAATTATAGCCTACATTAGCACCGGCACATCTCCCATTCGGGTATTCTTTCTTTATCCTGATAAACCCGCTTGGCCCAAGCAAAGAAAATTAATTTCAAACACTTTTCATTGCTTTCAATACTCGCTCACGTGCTGAACAGAGTATATTAGTTTTGCGCAGTTGTCTCTTTGTGATGATTATCTGTGTGAATGCAAACTATGGCATCAGGTGTCTCGCCTTCTCAAAAGTGGTTGGAATTTATCCGACACGCCTACAAGGCTTCGGGAAATATACGACTGATATGAAGGGACTAGGAAGTTCGGATATATAATCGTAGTTATAACCTCAAAGTAGCCAAAAAAATCTTTGCTAAAATTATGCTAGGTCTGTTAAATTTTGCTTATGGATTATTATCGTACATATATCTTGGACCACTTTAAAGCAAACCTCTAAAAATTACTTGCTCAAGAGATTTACTAAAACTTACCTATCAACAACTCATGTACACTTAACGATTCGTCTTTTACAATTCTAAATCTTTAATCGATTAATTTAGCAGGGTGATGACTCTTGACCTGCTTTACAGATAGACCTGTATGGTCTTCATTTTACATTTTACGCTACTGAGTGTATCGATCTAGTAATGTCTGCAGTTGTGAATGTGGTCGAGCGAGCATTACAAAGTCAGTTGTGTCCACCTGGAGCGTTCTCACTTGCTTAGGGATTGTATTAGTCATTGCTTTCGGCCATTAGCAGAAAATTAATTTGCATTCAGGCAAATCAGGTCGCCTTAATGTATCAAGCAGGGCAACAACCCTAAAAGCCTGCCTCCTAATCAAATGCCAAATGCCGAATGTCGAATCTGTTGGGCCTTTGTACAAAGGGTAACTTTAGTAACTAATGAAAAGTCGCCTTTCCGCGAAAATTAGGTCAGCAAAGAGGAAAAGCAGGCGGGCAAACAGGAAATTTACTTCAATTTGTCGGTCTGGTGCGGAATCAAATGGCAAAACGTGTCGCGGTCACCGACTCACACTTCGAATCATTCTCGACTCGACTCAGACTTAGACTCTATTTTATTACTCGTGCATACCCTCGAAAATGGAGCGCTGCCCCTGCCTAGCAGGTAAAGCGATTTATTGATTTTCGCCAGAATCGTGGCCTGTTCATTGTTTGGCTACAGTTGGCAACGCGACTTGGCCATTGTTGACGCCCCCCAGCCCAGCTAGACAGCCCAACTGCTATTGCACTTGTTGCCATGGTGAGATGCACAAAACTGTTTAGGCCACAACAGTAAGCAACAAAAACATTAACAGCAACAACAACAACAATCGTCACAGCAACAGTGCAGCCAAATTTGCTTGGAAAACTTCGTGTAAATTGGGCTCAGTGGAAAACGTCCGCTTGCGGTTATTTGCGAAAGCACTCAAAGGTTCAAAGGGCAAGTCCTAAATGTGCAGCAGCTGCTTGACAAAAGCTGCTCGTCACTGAGTGACATAGCAGCGAACTAAATCATTTACCAGTCGATCTTATCTTATGCATATACTTATGCAACGTTGCCAAACTTCACATTGCGAAAATACACTCTGAATTGGAAAATCTAAGCAGAGCTGTTGACAATAACCATTCTCTAATTTCTATTTTAATGCTTTCTAATTGAATACATTTGTAATTGCATTTCTAACATAAAATTCGTTAATTTTTAGTTGCTCTACCTCAATGAATAGTTATAGCCTCATTCCTACTTTGAACAACTGGTTGCAGTCAATAAAAATGTCGATAATTAGCACACCAATAAACTTAAAATCTTTGCAACTTGAGAGAAATAATGGCTACCCTCTTAAAAAAAGCAAAACTCTTTAATTCGTAAAGGTATCATAAATTTTGGTTCCCTTGTAATATATAATTGATAATACTTTGCATTCACTCCAACATTTCCACTCTTATAAATTGAAAGTTTGTTACTTCATCCTTATAATTCGTTGCTAAACATGTTTCATCGTATGGTTTTTTAATTGTTTTCGATTACTCAAATAATGCTGAGTGATAAACAGGGCATAATTTAAGCTATTGAAAAGTATTCGTGAACATATGACTACATATATGAACACATGTTATTCCGAATAGTGATTGTGAATGTGATGCATTTCTTTACTTCAAGTTTTGATAACTCAATAGCCAATGGAAAAGGAAAAACATCTGGCAATAACAAAACTACCAACTACTGAAAGCTTGATTGTCTTTGTGTCTTTTTTAAGCCGCGAGCCCATTGAAAAGAAAATCTGGGTAAAACATTGTGGTTAGATGTATAAGCGAAAACAAGAAAAGAATTATTTCAATTTCAAATCCTAGAAGTTGTTGAGCAGTATCGACTACAACTTTTTTATTTATTTATTTTTTTTTTTTCAGGTTAAAACACAGATTTAACTTTAAATATATTTATTTATTTATTTTATTTATTTATTCTGTATAATTTTCAAATATTCAAAGATTTAGAATTAATACATGCAAATGAATGTAGAGTAGTATTTAAACATCTAAAATAAATATTAGTATTTATTCACTTATTTTGTTATTTTAGTCTCATTAAATACAAATCTCGACAAACCGAAAAAAAAAACATCTAACCAGTAACAAATGCTTGTAGCTTGTCATTTTGAGTAAACGGGATATATATTTCGACAATTTACAACTATACAACAATTCTCTCGAGACATAGATAGAGACGTGCGCTCACATCTCTGAGATAGACACCCACCCCAGCGAAGGTCAGACTCCGCTTCGCATTCACTTGCATTCAGAATTTATAATTAGCTAGAGACAGTCCTCCATTTACTAATTAGTGTGTATTTATATTATGTTTCAGCTTGCTCAAATAGCTTTCAAATACTTTTTGCGACTCGAAACAAATTCCCTCTCTACTCAAAGATGCCAAAAGTAGATTTCCCAAGCAACAGCGCTGTTGCCAAACTTCACTTGGCTCTGTTGTACATAACATTAACTAATAAATCGTCGCAGACCGCTAACCGCTAACCGCCAGCCGCCAGCCACCAACCGTCAACCACCAACCGCTAACCGGCCGGCATCTCCACCTGTTTTTAGTTGGGCAGTCGGCCAGCTCTGGGCATTAGACAGCATGCAAAATTATGGCCAGAAGGAAAAGGGGTAACGAAACGGTGAGCGAGCAGCGAGCAGCGAGCACCCTCGATGCATTTGGTATGCAGCGACATGGACACGTTCTGCTAACTCTGTGCAGCCTGCATTCAGCACTAGAAGTGCCCCACTGGAGACTGTGCAGCTCCAGCCTGAAGCCTCGCCGCACTTTCTATTTGTTAAGCCAACGAACCATATGTAGCAGACACACACACACACACACACAGGCATGCCTACGTCCCCAATGCATTGACCACTTTAGCTAATGACTTTATTGAATCGAGCTGAACCGAGCCGGGGCCGAGCGTTTCTTGACTCTTCGTGTGACTTTTGCCTATCAAGCGAAAAATTAGCGCGAACAAATTAAATGAAAAGACAACGGGCCACCAGCGACATCGTTATTCTCATTATCATCATCTTCAGTAACATCATTACGGCCATTATTATCGGCCAAGCGGCGTCAGGGTGTTAAGCAGGTGGGGTACAGAACTGTTCTCAATTTCACTCTTTGAGCTCACAACAGACGTGACTGCTTTGAAAAGATAATCATAATCGATATGAGTAGTGTCTCGATATAGGTTAATGTAAGCTCAATGTCTATAAAGACTTTAAAATTATAATATATATATAATTATATAATTACAATTAATGAAATAAAACAAAAACATGGCAAATCAAAATAAAATAATAATGATAATAAAATAAGTATAAGAATAAATTGATAACAGTTGAAACAAATATTATGCATCTCAAAAATAAGTAATTAATTCATGAATTAATGAATCCAATAAAAATATAATAATAGTATTTGAAACAATTCGTAGACAATATACAATACAATAAATATTTATTATATACCAACGCTAATATTTAATAACTAGTTATGAGAATGCCAATAAAAATATTTATTTAATTACAATTAGCACCTTAATTCTAAAAAATAATAAGAATTATTAAAACCCTTCTAGCACCACCAATGACAATAACTATCAATCAAATAACACTATTGATATTTTTTATAGTTATAAAAAAAATATGGCACAATATACATACATATATAATAATAATTTAAATCACATAAATAGTAGTATTTTTAATAATGAGAATTTAATATTTATAATTATTTTGTATGGCCATTTAAAGAAGAAACACACAGTTTCACGTAAAATTAATCACACATTATGTAGTTAATGTACGCAAAACAGTTAGCAAAAAACGGTTCTAAAGAAAACTGACAGAGATAAAACGAGGAGGGGGGCAGCGGCGTGAGACAGCCAACATTTGACAGATACAACAGCCATTGTCATGAAGAGACACAGACGTTGGCAGCGCCGAGCGGCACAAGCAAATGAGGCAGGCACCCAGTGGCACAGTAGATAGATGGGTAGATAGCGCTATATAGTGGGATGGGGCTTGTCATACGCTTGCCAGCTGGGCGTTGGCAGGCTGATTGTATGCACAACTTGCATGCTTTTTGTCCAAGTTGTCATAATGAAAGATAAATACTTGCAGCGCAAAGTTTAGACAATCGGTGGGCATCACTTCTACATACCTACACATATGCATACTATATAAATATATAAATACTATATACAAGTGCCTATATACTGCGCATTTCCATCCACTTGTGGGCAAACGAAGGGCGCCCTAGCCGCAGCTGCAACTCTTTCTATTCAAGCCCTAAAAAGCGCTCAAGACAAACTTTCACCGAAAATTCACGGGGCTAGCTTTGGAGTGGTGACCAAGAGATACGACGTAGTCCGGAGCTATGTTTGAAAATCCATAAATCTTAATTAAATTATACAGTCTAACATAATATAAAATGATATGTTACTAAGGCATCGTAATGCATTAATATATTTCAAAATTCATTATCTATTCGTAATTCGTTCTACAATTATTTACATATTTTAATCAGATTAATACTAAGAAAGTATAATTTCCATATATTCATTAGTTATATAGCTAATTTATTCAGTTATTCCACCCTCTCATCAAGCTTGCTTATCGATCACTTTTTTCAAACGCTCTTTACATTCAATCAACAGGGTATCTAGGTAAATAATAGCCACAGAACTGAAGACATCACAAAGTAAAAGTTTTCACGATGTAGCCAAACGTGAAAATCGAATAAGAAAAGAGAAGAAGCTGAACAGAGCCAATTGAAGCGACGCAGAGCCGCAGAGGCTCAGCGGCGGCCCATCTCATCAGACGTCAACAGTTTCCGTAACGCAGCAAATGTGGTAACTACAAATCAAACAAGAACAGCCACAATTATTTAAAACAACATAACCGACAACTGTGCGACGACTGACTGAGCTCAGCCTGGGCTAGAGTTCAGACATTCACAAAGCCCCTCGCTTCCCTTGCCCGCTCTGTAACATATGAAGTGACCCAGTTCCATGGCTTTGCGGCCTTAGGCAGCTACCTAAGTCCCACTTGCTGGAAGTCGTCTCTGACTGCGGATTAGTGACTGTGTGTGTGGATTGGCTTTGAGCTTGAGAACCTTGCTTGGGATCTTTGCATTCTGTCTTCCTCTGTCACATGCTGCCACGACAGGAAGAGCACAAAGAGCTTAGACCACGCAGCTAAATCAAATACTAATTCTTTTTCTTTTCACCGGAAGCTGTTGCCATTTTTCTAATTAAGCGCTGTTAGAATGAGCGTAGGTCTGATAACTCAGTTAAATGATGCTTTCAATACTCTCTGAATACTCTGTGAAGTGAATAAGCATTTATGTAAGTAGTATAAAAAAAGCCGAGTCAAAGAATTTTAGTATCTACTTCAAGCCAGACACCGTTTAGATATCTATAAATAAAATAAATAAATATTCAAGTTATTATAAGCAAAAAATTTATATTTAAGCCATGCTTTTTTTACATTCTTAATATGGTAGTTCTATAAAAAGAATATAGGCTCAGCCATAAACATATGTATAAATAAACAAAGATTGTACGACTAGCATGTAGTGCGATAGAAATAGATTAGGGACACAGGTTTGGACTAAAAATAAGTAGATGAACATGTAAAGGCCTTACGAATTCAGCACTAGATTTAAGTGTTGAATTTATGGATAATCAGGATACTACAGCAATCACATGTCTTAAGACTAAATAATAAATATACATTCTATTATTTACATTTTCAGTTAAAGAAAAATATTTCTATCAAACTTTCAAATATCTGTGCAATCTTTGATTAGCTTGATAAACCGGTATATTTTGAGGGAGTAAGAGTATGTCGAGCTCAACAGAAGTGTATGAAAACATATTGAAAATTAATAAATACATTCATTTTTTGATACAACAAAATTTGTTTCATTTTAAGTGTTCGTTGATAGGATACAACTATTTAAACTTGCCAAAAAGTCAAACCCATTCCACTGCACGACACTGTATAATAAATAATATATAAGATATAACAATACAATATCGATAATAAATAAATCATTTCAATAACTTATCTATATAATTTTACTAAGTAATCTGATATTCAATAAATACATTCAATAAATAAATATATATTCAACGAATTAAGTTTTAGTAAAAACTTAGATATTAAATAAATATATATAAATATATTAATAAATATATTAAATAAATATATATAAATATATTAGTAAAAATTCCATTTTAAACATTTGCGCTCAGCAACAATATCGAAGAACATTCACTCTGTTTAACAAATTTAATGCACGTGACCTATCAATGATAATAAAAATGCATCTAAACTAATTGCTAATTGTAATCTCAGCGCGTCGCAGCTTACCAAAGAACAAACAACAAACACAAGAGAGGTTTTGTCAACAAGGCCAGCAGCAGCTGATATTGAGGATGACTTCAAGAGCAGGCCATGAGCTCTCCATGAGCTCTCCATGAGCTATCTATCACCTGCAACCAGGCAACGTGTGAAAGATTTCAACTTCGATAAGACTCTTACAGTAGCTACGAAACACGGTTCGCTTACACGAGTTGTTGATGTGTGTAAATTGAAGAGGTTTTCCCTTACTGTATTTGAATATAATGCCAGTTGCAAGCTAATAAAGTTATTGTATATGATTTGTTTATTTATAATTATATTTGTTTATTTATATATAAATTCCACTGTGCATATCCTCGCCTGCATAGAAAGAAAAACATGTTTAGACTCCCACACGCTGGAAATATGATGATCATAATCAGACTCAAATATATGTATATACATATATAAATATTTGCTTATAAACAAGTTTTCATTGTGTGTTTGCAGAGCAAACAAGAAACTAATGAGAATGAGAATGCGAATGCGAATGCGAATGAGACCGGTCGGCCGACAGAACTTGTCGATACTTATCTATATATCAAATAGACAGAGTGTATGTATACATGTATATATTTCAAAGATATTTTGTTTGTCATTTCCACAATAACTCGATAAAAATAAATGTATCTTCTGAATGAGGATTGAGTCAGCAGAGGCATCTTCTGGTTGCTGCCCTCTTAATGTAATTCAATTTATGCCTTTTCAGTTGTCAGTTATTGAACCGGTTGCTATTGTCTCTCATATTCATATTCGCAACGTGCTTTTTGGCATAGCCACAAGCAAACACACACACGCACACACACACCAATACAGATACATATATATATACATCAATATTTTAATTTTATTAATGCGTCTGTTACCCCTTGCATATGCTCGCGCTGGCGGCTTACGTTGCGTATACATAATTTGCCCGTGGGACTCGAGAGCATAAAAATTCCAAAACAAAACAAACGAAGAAAACGAGGCTGGAACGGCATTCAGGTTAACAACCTTGACCGCGAATATCTGAGCAGAGCGAGAATTCACATTTAAATTTCATTTTGCGTAAGCTTAGGGGCAAATACATGTATGCAGTTCTCTGCATTTGAATTTTGAATAATCGAATCCGTATCAGAGATACATATATCAATTACATATAATGAATTATTAAAAGTTTGTAAATTTATTGTATTTAAAAAGTACTTTTTTTTTGATTATTTATTTTATGTAGTTTTATACTTTATATTTCATAAATACCTTATTCGTTTACCATTCACTTAGTAATCTAATTTGAGGATTTTATTTTATTTTTTTCTACAGCTAACTTCGCACATAACTTTACACTTTTGTATTTATATAGTAAGCATTGTTTGTAAACCATATTTGTAAATTTTTTAATAGTTTAGTTTGTTGAACTATTGCAGATGCAAGATTGAAAGTAGCTTTTTTTACATATTTCAACAACTTAATCATCGAAAGGGTAAAAATGCAGTTAAACTAAAGTAACCAAATATCTTGAGCATGTCTATCAAATACCACTGATTTTATGTAGGATAAGCTCGATTATTCAATATTCCATTGTAGAAATATAAAATATGAAATAACTTCAAATAATATATTTTCTTTTACTTATATTCGAAATATTAACCTATTACTTAGCCTATTAAGTACATTCGCACAGCCAACCTAATTAGCCCATCTCACAAATAATTACGTAGTAAATAAAATAAACAATGGATAATATTCAATAAATGCGTTTATCATTTACTGAAATTGCAAAAGTAAATACAATAATGTATAGGGATTAATAGAGCACTCGAAGCCAGCTCTTAATTAACGAGGAGTATTAATCGCGGCATGAGAATTTTAAATATTTAGAATCATATAAATGAACATCGTTAAATATGCGTTTTATTTTACTCCCATATCTGATGATTATATAAAGAATTTTCAGATATTTTCACATGCTACAATAACAAGAAATATTGATTTAAGATAAAATTTCTTAAATTCTAAAAGGCCTAAGGCACTCTGAACTAGAGCAATCTCAATTCTGCTGTTGCAACATCGCATCGAGCTGGAAACTATTTGTTAGTTATGTTGGGAAGGGTCATAGATCGAAACTCATTAGTTCAAGCAATCAACGAGATCTACATACACCAAGACAACGAAAAATGTTTGGAAAGGTCGCGGCAAA
This sequence comes from Drosophila navojoa, assembly GCF_001654015.2. The sequence continues at coordinate 701,832 of NW_022045869.1, forward strand.
GTCGCGGAACTTGCGCAACAAAACGCAGATCAAATTGGTGGTTCGAGTTGTCGACTATTTGGGTATTCGATTATTCAAAGTATTCAAAGAGTAACAGCACATCAAGTACTCCCATATCACAATGTGCACATAGTTTCAGCTTCTACCCATCTCACTAATAGGGTCAATTGTACAATTAATTTATAATTTTCCATAAGCTGTTGATTGTCGGCACATTGCCCAGCATTCTGGATTGCCGGCATATTCCATATACTTTATTTATTTTGCAATTGTTTATACGTATTAGAGACGGTATTAATTTATTTATACTCAATTGTCTTTTATTTGAATTTGTATAATATAATATTAAAATAAAAATAACTTTATATAGGAAGAGTATACAAGTATAAAGTATAAAGATTATAAACAATACATTTAAAACATATTGTAAGCTTTGACTAAAAATAATGGGTCTTCTTTCATTCCTTAGCAGCAGCTACTATTTAAACGGATCACTAAATTTTAGTAATATTTCCTGGTCTCAAGTCTCTCCTACGAATTTTCTACAAGCATACCAATCGAAACATGCATATGATCATCTGAGTATTCATAAAAAAGGAAAAAAAATTGTTTTCAAAATGAGTTTTTCTGCGTTACTACTGACTACGTTTTATTTCTTAGTTAATATTATTTTTTATTTTTATTGTTTTCTCCAAACTTTTTCGTAGTCACGATTTCTTGCGTTTTGCTGCCGTCTATCGTGATTCACGCAATTTCTAGAGTTTCCCATTTCGATGACATTCGCGATGTGCCAATCCCCCCAATCCCTATTCTCATAGCTATAAACGTTGTGGTCGATCGAGAACTGCATACAAATTGTTGATATATTAATTGTTTTTATTATATATTATAAATATACGTTGACATATAAATACCTGGCATACTATGAATAATATATAGAACCTGAATCTGAATTCTTCCCACTCAACTAAATTTAATTACTAAATTCAATTTGTATGATTGTATTCCACTACATGACGAGTTTATTGTAGTCGATCCATTTGAAGAAAATCTTGTGATTTTATTAGTAACCAAACTATCTGACTAATTGGTATGCAATTCAATTGTTTCTCTAATAGCTTAACAATTTGGCTTTGTGATTAGTTCCGCCAAGGCGTGATACGATTTGATAAGGGCTTAGGCGTTATTTATTCATTTAATTACATTTTTGTAGCTAAACTAAAAAATCAAGCTACATCTACATACCGTACATGCATTTATTTATATATTTGTACTGAAATTTAATGATTCACCTCACTAGGTAATGCATTCGCTTTTATAGAACCCAACTAATTTCCTGTCTGCAAATCAATTTTCGATTGTTGTTATTGTTGTTGTTAGTTTCAAACTGAATGCCATAAGCTTTCTAGCTTTTCCCCAATAGAGAAGAACAATAAACGAACGAAATTGTATAAGAGAAGAATCGCTGAACCGCAGCCTGTTTAATGCGCAGCTGCATTTCACCTCTTTCCCTCTCTCTTTCTCCCACTCCGCTCCACTCTTTTAGCAGCGTACTTAAATAGCTGCATAAATATCAATTATAAAGCAGAGAATGTAGCAAATAAAGCTAATATGCTGCACAGATAGAAGCTATACCATGAGCCCGATGCTTCAAAACTCAATTACCGGTCACTTAATTACGAAACTTGCACAAAATGAGCGAGACTACAATAACCACTGCAAGTACAAATACAGCTAGAGTTAGAGTTTGAGCGGGAAAGAGAGAGAGAGAGTGAGAGAGTGAGCGCAAGATCGTGAGAGCGAATTCAAAAATTTGCATTCAACAAGTTGAAGTCGCCTCTCATTTTGTGTGGCCCTGAAGCTGACGCCCAAGCTGACAATACATTGCATGCGTGCCGCAGCTTTCGTCTGACCTCTCTCTTTCGCTCCTCACATTCGCACAAAAGCTGGCCACGCAAGTGTGACGCGTTTTGCTGTTGCTCTTGCTGTTGTTGTTGTTATTATTATTGTTGCGAGTATTTAGCCAGTCAACCAAAGCTTTTTAACCTTCTCTTTGCTCTCTCAGGTTATGTAAATATTTCAACGCAAACGTTTTATGCATACATATGCTTATGTGTATGTGTATATGTATGTATGTATGTGCGCGTGTTTACATGTCGTATAGATGGGTGTGGGCGTGGTAGACTTAAAGCATTCTTTCCCTATGCAGCGCAGACAAATTTCGTTTTTTCTCTTTTTTCGGGTCTTGATAATTTTGTCGTAGTTTTATTCATTGGAAGAAGCGCAGCGAACAAAACGAGTGAAACAAAAGCAAAAACAGTAACCAGTTTCAACAGTATTGTTGTTGGCCTGGCTGCGACGGCGACGTCAACGTCGACTTCGACTGCGGCAGGGCTAACGGTGCTTAACGTCACCTACTTTTTACTCAGTTTTTGGTAAATAAAATACCTCAACGGCATGCGGCATATATATGTATGTGTGTGTCCATGTATTTGTGTGAGTGCACATCTAACAGTTAAACCGGTTTACACAAATTGTGCATTGAAAACGAAATGATTTTTATTCCATATTACCATTGAAAATGTGTGAAACGGGTAGCATAAGTTTTTATGGAAATTTTACGTTATGGCTATATGTAGCTTAACATTTATATTTTTAAATATACATATACATATTTATATTTTCATAATAAAAATTAATAATAAATTAATAGTATATCCGTTAATATATGCATATACCAAAAACAAAATGTTGTAAAGAAAGGATAAATTATACTAGGCATCTTCTAGTCGGTCAATTCTTTACTAAGGCACTCTTCCTCTACTTGTTAACAAGAGACACAGCTGAAATATAAGTTGAGTCGCCCCGCTGTTTTTTGGCCGAGTTAGTTCGGCCCAAAAGCCTCCTTTCTGGGAAGAATCCGTTTAATATGGTATCATAAACACACATTTGATGTTCCCTGTCGCTCTTTGATTTAGATTTGCATATTACTTACATAACTCTGCGACATATTTCCCGTAATCTCAATGATAAGACGATCAGACGTGCTTATAAACTAAATTTTTGTAGCCGGAAAAAAAACGATGAACTCAACTTTGTCTTGTTTTTCTTGTTTCTCTATCAACCGAAGAACGCGTCTCATGGCCAACACCAAGAATCTCTACTCTGCGAATTTTGAGTCAATGGGTATATTGTTAATGGTGGTGACCTATACAGACTCTAAATAGATAGATAGAAATATTACGTATCCAAAATCATATTACATCTCATTACAGCTTGATAATATTGGCACAGACGTATTCTATGAATGAAGAAACAAATATCAAATAGTATATTTTATTGACTGCTATCTATTTATAGCCTTTCCGTTTCTAGATATAATATGTTTATATATGTATATCTCTACCTCTGTTCACCTCCAATATTCAATCAATATTTGGCAAAGGTGCTGATGCCCATAGTTAGTCCTCCAGTTTTTTATTGCCAGTTCTATGTTCGATTAGTTTCCAAAGGCAATCACCTCTTGGCCTTTTTTTTCTAGTGCATATCTAACTGGCTTATCGCAATATATGTATTTGAGAACAACTTTGCACGGGTGCCAAGGGTCTCTCGCTTCGGGGGCCGTTCACATAAAGAGTTGCGGAAAATTTGCATAGTTTTCCACCGGCTCAGCTGGGAAACGAAGCTACCGCTGAACGTTTATAAATAATTATATTATACAGCGCCAGCCAACCAGCGACAAGCAACAAACATTTTAAATTACTTTCAGTCACGGCAGGTGCAACAGCAACAACAACAACGATAACAAAAATGCAAAGTTTACAACTTCTGTGAAAATTTGCACTGTGATAAGAGCTGTAAATTTTCCAACTGTAATTTTAAATTAGCAAATGCGCAAAGCAATTAGAAAGAAACTTAGCAAAGTTGTTGTCGTTGTCAGCGTTGTTGTTGTTGTTGTTGTTGTTGTTGTTCTTGTTGTTGTTGCTATTGTAGCCAAATGTCGCAATGCCGACTTGGACAGGCCAAAATGAAAATAGGAAAATGGGCTAATAGGGGGAAGAGGAAGAGCATGTTTCGTCATGAATTAACCACAGACAATGCTCCAAAAAGTGAGCTCATAGACGCAACTCCAACTCGATTGATGGGCGTGGCCAGTTGTTTTAGCCCCATATTGTCATTGTAATCCAACCTTGGCCAAAAGCTACGTATCCATGGCTATAATTTAGCAACGACGACGACACCGGCAACCACTAAACAAAAGTTGCTCTTCTGTCCTCTTATCTTGGCCAAACACGCGAGGGAATTTCATTTACTCTGCGTACCTCCGTTTCATGGATAAAAGGTCAGTCTTTAACGGTGACCTAAAAGCTAATTTGGGCCCAACTGGGCGCAGCTAACGTCACATATGGATGACCTATCCGAATGCTTGACCCATAAAATTACGAAATGGGAGCATTCGAGTGCGAGATTCCCTCGACAAATGATCCAAAAAAGCATTTTAGCTAATTAACCAAGAGAAAAATGTTTGCAATTTATATATTATTATATTATAATTCCGTTTTTAAGACTAGAAACTAGGACTTCATTATTAAAAAATCATATATGTATGTAATATGAATAAATAAAAAATATATATACAATTTTGACCGAAGAAGTATTGATACTTTTAAGGAGTTACATATATTTCATATTAATTTCATTTTTTTTACTTAGCAATAAACGATAAATCCTTGCATTAAACTATATATAATATTTGGAATTATAACAAGTCTTGCCTTAAAACATGAATTTAAAAAACTAATTATTTGGAAATAATTATTATTTCATTAATTGGAATCAAATATTAAAGTCAAAATTTAATTATCATAAAATACACACAATTACAGACTGGATAAAATTTTTTGACAGTTGGAAATTTCAATACTTATACAAATATCTAAAGCGCTTTCAAAATTGTGATTCCCTCTATTTGTTTATTAATTGCGTAACTCTTAATTTGAATAATAATGATGAAGTTCACTTGAAAACTGAGGAAATAAGCTTTGAGCTGTGAAAATCCCAAAGGATATATAAATATCATATATAGTATATCTTATATACTTATACATATATGTATATATTTATGTATTTTTAGTAACTTCGATCTAAATAATTATTTTTAAAATCAAGTTTGATCTGCCATGAGTTTAGCTCGAATGAACACGAAGCTCGAAAGCAATTCGTAGCTATTTTTAGACAGGCCCTTTGGTGAATGTTGAAACACAGAAAAGTCGCCCTAATAAGAGCCCTATCTACTATCAATAAATTGTTAAAATGAATGTTTAGTTAAGGCTCCTATTAATAATTACATATATGACATTGATTTGTTTACATAATTCAGAAAGTGTTTCAAACAGCACGAATCCGACTTTACGAGGCTTCACTGTACCTTCACATTCATGTTTAAATATATCACACAAATATTCGTCACGTAGAGCTCCTGCTGACAGATCAAAATCTGTTTGGATCAGCAAAAATGGTTGAATAGGAATTTGCAAATGGCATTGTGAGCGAGGGGAGGTCTAGCACCGTCTTGGCTGATTCATTTAATAAATGGTCATGCGTAAAGAAAAAAAAGCTCTGCAAACGAGCCAAGCGCATTTAAAAGCTAAACGCAAACCATTCTCAACGCTCTGTCGCAACAATTCTAATTGGAGGGATTAAGAAATATAGTGCAAATGCATGCAAAACTAAGCAAGATTGAAGAGAGACGAAGAGAGAGAAAAACTGCCAACTAACCTGTAGACAAGTCTAACCTGTTGATGTTGTTGCTGTTATTGTTGTGACTGTTGTTGCTGTTGATGTCGCTGCCAATGCTACGCCGACGCAAGCTAAAGAACTTTAACTTAAAAGCTTGAATTCACTCCTCTCGTTCGGTCGCTCTCTCGTTTGCTTTGCTTTAACACACGCACTAACACAAGCAGACGCTATCGCGCTCTCACTCCTGCACTCAGGTAAGCTAAAGCGCAACACGTCCCGCAAAACGAAGAAGCAATACTGAATGATCGTTATGTATGCGAGCGACCGCGCATGATTGTGTGTGTATGTGTAAATTTTCTTACAGTTTACACTCTTTTCATAGCTACGTTCTGCACTTGAATTTGGGCTTTATTGTAGGAATTAAAAGCCCGTAACTTTTAACTCTTTCACTCTGTGCAAAATTAACTATGCACCGGCAACGGAATCGAAACACTCAACCGCACAAAACGATAGCCCGGCACGCTACACTTGTACATACGAATCTACATATATAAATGCTAACATGTTTAGGTATTATTCGGTTATAAATTTACATAAGCCGAGCTTTAAGCTGCCACTTTTAACTGACAAAGTCGGGCATACATATTTGTTTTGATGTTATTCATATTTGAAAAAATACTTATTTTTTTGTCACTTTATGCCATCAATTTACATTATTGTATGATTCGTTAATTTTTATTTTTATTTTTTACGTTACTACTACCTAAAATTATTTCAACAATTTGCATTTGCGCGCGATACACGTCCGACGCGGTTGGTGTTGTTTACGCTTCTAAAAGCAAAGCTTGTTTACGTTAAACACACGTAATATTAACAGGTGGTACCGCTTATACACAGTTTGGTTTAATAACGCAACGTGCTTAACGTAAACGCAATAAAGAGCAAAATTAACGCAATAAGGCCCGACGTCTGTAAAGCCACTGCAAATAGCAGATCATGCATTACGACATGCTGACAGCGTCGGCTTAGTGTGGAGCAATTCTGTTAAATGAAGATAGTAAACCAGAAAGAGATTTGCAAGCTGATAACAGTTAACTACAAACTAACGGAAATTTCAGGTAAATTTACCGTTAAGTAACAACCAAATCTTCTAACATCCACTTTTGAGTCTTATGCACCATTAAAAACGACTGAAGGCTTCAAACAATTCTGACAGCACAAACAGGTTATAAGTGTGTCTCAAAATATTAAAATATACATCATGTAATACATATGTATGTATGTACATACATACATATATATACATTTTTACAACAGTTGAAATAAAATTCTGATTTCGATTAAAAGTATAAAAACTCGCTTCGGAATTTCAACCAAACTTATATGCATATGTATGTAAATACATACATACATAGCTCAATATTGATAAGTGTTGCCAGCTTAGCTATTTTCCCGTCAGTTTTGGCGTTTAATAAACAGAACGAGGCAAATGTTGCGAAAGAGCAGCTGGCGAAAATTATACATATGTAGCTACATTGAATTATTATATTTGGATAATTTTGAACCCTAAAATTGTACTTTAATCGAAATAATTCTTCTTCTGTATAACTGCTTCAATCTCAGTTAAGCCCGCCACTATTTGATCGAAACACTGCTTGTTTCTGTAGTCTCCAATTTCTCAGTAGCTTTCTCTAGCCTTCTTATTTTGGGAGCTAGACAGGAGCTAGCTTTTTTAGGCTTGTCGAAACTCTAAAGAGCTGGCAACACTAACTGCAAAAGGCAATCATTGTGAACATTCCGAAAAACAGTTTGCTTTGTGCTCTGTTAGCAGTCTGATTTCATTGTAGTCCGGCATTTAGGAAGGAACACAAGGCAACAGCACTGCTGAAAAAGTCAAGCGTACGCGCACTCTCGATCCGTTAGCTCAGTATAAGCATAGTATTATTGTCGCAGTAAGCTTTGAGACGCTGCGCGTGCTGTTAAAAAAGTGTACGGCTACTTGCCGATTCAAAAGAAAATAAACAATAATTTAAGTTTGGTGGGTAATCTAGTTTATGAAAAAGGTATTTATGAACATTTGGTAATACACAACACAACAAATAAAAAAAAATTATTTACGATGCCTCAAAGAAATAAGCAACAACATAGCAACAGCATAGATATTGCACACTTTCCTGTTCACACACACATACATATCTAAAAGTAGGAATAACTGTAACAAGTTGATGTGCATGAATGTGTACATGCGTATACACATACACACATGCATATCTACATTCACAGAGACATTTGTTTACAGAGAATCAAATATATTTGTAGCTTTTACTTCGCTTTTGGCGATTCGAATAGTTCTGAAAAAAATGGCACCGAAAAGGTACAATGGATTTATGATGTTTGTCAGTGAATGGAAGGAAAAGAATCCGGCGGGTCGCACTATGACCCTTGCAGAAGCAGTAACCAAATGCGGCGAAATATGGAAAGTGAGTACCTGAATAAATATGTATGTACATACATATATCAGGAGTCATAATTAATATAAATGTCGAACAGAATATGGATGCGCAACAACGCGGACCGTACATTAGTATGGCCAAAGATGCTGGCGTGGCAAAGAAGTGCACGAAGAGCCGCCTCAACTGCCATGGTCAGTCCCTATCCGCGCTGGAGCGCGAGGAAGCGGAGGCGGCTGAGCGTGAGTTGAACATGAAGCGCGCTACGGAGCGCATAGTGCTGGCTGGCAAGGAGCGTCATGGTAAGGTCATAAAATTCCTTCCTTGTTTAATGTTCATTCTACTTGCTTGCTCCTCTGCAGATCTGGAAAACACCAAATTTATTTTTGCTGCATTTAATTACTTTACGAAGTCAATCACAAATGATATTTATATTCCGGCCGAGTTTTCGGCTTGTCAGTTCTCGTTGAAGTCCGGCATTTGCTCGATGTACAGCTCGCACATCGATCCGGGTGAGTTTCAGCAGATCTCTCTATACGAACGATTACTGATGCTCTCTCTCTCTCTCTACTCTCGATCTCTTAGGTCAGCTGATTTTTGGCCAGGGCAGCGATACAATGCACCACACAAATAATACGCATCAGTTGCCGTTGCCGCCGAATGCTATGGGAGAGTCGGACATAGGCAGACTCTATGCGAACATCGTGGAGTACTTGCGCACTTGCAACCCGGATGCCAAGCCCAATGATCCTCTCGTGGTCTTTGCCACCCCAGAAATGATACCCACAGTCAAGGGCTGCTTCCGCTACCTGGAGAGCGACAGCGAGGAACCGCTGGCTACGATCCACACTTACGACATACAGTATCTGCTGTACGTGCTCAAGCTGGAGGTCATGGACAGCGTGGATATTCGGAACGTTACTGTAAATAGGGCCGCCACTGACAATCTCTTTGTAAATGACTACTTCTGTTACCACCTCGGAATTTCGTGTCAGGTGGGATAGAAATTGAAATTGAATCCCCCAAATGGAGAAGTATTTCACTATTGCATTTATTTTTAGTATCATGAGGACATCGACCGCTGCAAGTACTGTACCCAATCTATGGTAAGCCGTTGGAGTTATGTATTCAGCGACTTTCTGTGTGGGGACCTAGCGATCACTCCTTTGCCTGGCAAACACATGCCACCCAAGCAGCAGCCGAGATTCCATGTGTCTAATCCGCATAATGAGAGCGCCAACTCGTCCAGGACAGCCAGCAACTTCTCAAAGACAACTAACAAGTCCAGCGGGAAAGTCTCCAACGCTACATTTACCTCGGGTCAGTCCCTTGTAAAGCACGAGATCTTCGATCACTCGGCCTTCTCTGCCGATTTGAATGCACCTGAAGATTTTCCTAGCCTTGGGGGCCGCAAATCCAAACCGAATCGCAATCCCATGGGCAAACATCTAGCTCCAGGTGACCCAAGACGCGCTTGGAATGTTCCAGCCTCAAATTGTAGTGCCAAAGACTTGGAAGACTCGTTTAAAATGCCGCCTTGTTAATGTTAGAATTTTAGACTAAAGCATTCCTAAAACTGAATAAGAAACTGGACTGAAGCATTATTTTTAAAAATCTTAAATTTGGATTTTGTTCATTAAACAAGTTGAAACAATATTCTATATTAATCTCAACGTCATTTTATTTTCTGGGAGGTTGGTGTGGTTAACATAAAGTAAGCAAATTAGTTAAATTAAGTTTTGCATGGTTTGAACATGTACTCTGCGGGAGTGAGCGAGAAAGCAGGAAGGTTGCCATTATATTACTGTGATATTTGCACACATATGTATGTACATATGTATGTATATTCATATGTATGTGCATATTTCGACATTGCTGGCAGACCGTTTCCAACCATTTTCAAAGTCTTCCGTTAAGTGTGTATGTATGAACTGGCAAATGCTTATGTATGTACAGGCATACATATACATATACACACATTTAGTGGACTCAGCAAATCAAGCTGCGCACACTATTTAACATGTGTGCAGGAGTGTGTGTAGTGTGTGCGTGAAGGGTCTGAGTGAAAAGAAACGTACAAGCAACTACGCCTACAAATGCGTACATACATATGTACATATGTACATATGCACATTTTTATGTGTTACATCTACATTCATTTTCAAGAACACAATCACAATACATACAACATACATATGACTGAAAGTGCGTTCGCGTATGCATTTACATACATACATACATACATACTTATGCATGTATGTATATATGATAATGTACATATATGTATGTATGTATGTACATAAAAATGTGTCCATTACTGTATTTACATATTTAAAAATTTACTTTATACATGTGCATACATACATGATGGCATTGTTTTCCAGCGATGAACATGCAGTAATGGAAAAGCACTGTATGTACATACATGTATGTATGTATTATGTACATACATACATATGTACATTAATATAAAAATGTACAGCATGCAGTATGTACAGTTTGGCAAAAAAGTGTTTTAACACATGCTATTCTTTATTTCTTCTTACTGCTAAATTCGCATTTACCGTTGTTTTAGGCGATTTCAATGTGCATAGCTGTGGGTAATGCAACATACATACATATGTACATACATATGTTTTGAAGAATTTCGTCATAATTTGCAAGAATTGATTCAATCTTGAACAACTTTAAACAAATTAAGAATGCCAGGGAAGCGATTGTCTTTTGACATGATCCAATTGGTTTATTATAACAACTCCATAGGAAAATCAGTCGCAGAGATTGCAGAAATGTTTTTAATATCAAAGTGGACCGTTTATATTATAATAAGCCGCACAGAGAATAATGACACTGGAGCGAAAGCGTTCAACTGATCGACCTCGGGCGTTAACAGATAGGGCAGAGCGTATTCTGGCCAGGAAAGTTAATTTTGACCATAACGCTTGCCAGGGAGTTGAAGGATTTTTACCTCTTAAAATGTGTCACGCCTTCTTTTTTGCCCCTTGTTGAATATGCATATGTACATATGTACGTACATATGTATGTATACGTGAATACCAACTTTTTTTTGAAATATTATGTATATGACATACATACATATGTATGTATGCACATACATATAAAGAAAACAACTTTGACACTTCTCTGGGTTTATTGAGAACTCACATAATATTGCTATTAATATTTAGTAAAGGTTATTCGGCCGTGGTTTTTTTTTCAAATATCAAAAATTTTTTTTTTTTTTTTTTTTTTTTGAAAAACTAGAATATTGATTAGTAACTTGCCATTATTATTTGCATGTTTTGATATGCAATTTTTAAGTAATTCTGGACAATAAAAAACACACAAGCATTTATGCACATACATACATATGTACATATAATGTTAGCTACAGCTTACAAATATCTTGAGCTTTATTTTCGATTTTGATTTTTTGATTTTAAATGAAAACAATAATAATTGTAGCAGCAGAGAAATTTTCATATTTTATTTTTTAACAAATCTATGCAAGCTTTCTAATTTATTTTCTTATACATACATATGTACATATGTATGTACATGCATATGAAGTTGTATATTCCTCCCGAATTGCCAACAGTCATATATGTATATACAAATGTATGTACATATGTCCATAGAGATGGTTGTATGTATGTATTTATTTTAGTACCACTGAAAGCTGCTTGCTCTTCGCCGTTGTGCAGCACTGTTTTAGTAATACGACAAATTTGAATAAAAGACTTGCAAACAAATTCAAAAATAGGTAAGTGCCGATGCTCGTGGCAGCAAGTATATACATATTTATCAGTAAAATATGAGCTCAACTAACCGTGTATGCATGTATTGCATGTATAATATTGTCAAAATCGGGACTGTCTGTTGCATTTAGAATGGAGTCCGTTAGAATTGATTGTGGCAACACTTCAAAGCCATACATATACATATGTATATGCATACATACATGCATGCATACATCAGTTCAGTACATATGCGCGGTGTGTGCAATACCTTCGCTTGACATTTAGAACTAAAAAGTGTCCAAAATGCCGAAGATCGACAGAAATAGCCGTGTTTGTATTCCAGAGATCTCTGAGCTACTGCCAATACGCGAATACCGTTGCGAATTTGATTGCGGCAAGGTGTTCAAGAACCGAAATCCCTACGAAGTGCACCTGCAGAAGAAGCACGGCATTTTGATCCGGGCAAATCCAATCAAATGTTTTCGCTGTCCCGTCGAGGCCTGCGAGTACAACGGGGCACGGCTAGACCTTCTGCGTCGCCATTATCAGAACCATCACATGGAGAAGAAATACGATTGCAGCGCCTGTAAGCGCAAATTTATAACGGAAGGCCAATTCCAGAGACACCGGTGCGACGTGCAGATCTACACGTGCCACCATTGCTCTAGGGTCTTCAATTTGCTGAGCCGACACAATAGACATGCCAAGCTTTGCACCATGAGAAACACTACGCGCGTGCCGTCCCCCGGCTTCATCGACGTGGAAAGTGTAGAGAAAGGTACCCGGTAAATTAGATGCATACTCTTAGACCAGATATACTATATCATATATGTATGTTTCTCTATGCCAGAAGACAACAGCATTGATTGTCTGGAGTCCGAAATCAATGACGAGGTAATTGTCGATGCCGTGCCGTCCCCCGGCTTCATCGAGGTGGAAATTGTAGAGGCAGGTACCCCAGTTGACAACAACGTTGATTGTGTGGAATCCGATGTAAATGAAGATGTAACCATCGATGAATTCGAGCAACTGATAAAGAATATTGAAAATAATGTCGTTAGGGATCCCGAATTGATCCAGGAATTGGCAGCCCTAACCCCGATTTTGGAGAGTCTACAATCAAACTAATTTGCTATGATATTATTATTTTTTTGTTTAGCATTTTTTAACCGATTTTATACATTTAAAATGAAAGTGTAGTTTGGACTCCAAACTTTGGAGTCATTTATTTATTTTATAAAACATCTTAGAATACTGTACAAATACACAAATATATATTTAATAAATGTTTTGAGTGAATTTGGGCACATTTGCCTCAGGTCTGTGGCTTCATGAAGGCATGCATATAACCTGAGCAGGCTCTTTACGTCTTTTCTCTTTCTAAGATCATAATAGATCCTTCCGTATTCTCGAAATTAAAAGCTTCGATAAATTACAGTTTTTTTTCAAGGTTTGATGTCTGATCTATAGAATAGATTCAAATAATCATTAGAAATTATTAGGTAAATAATTCCCATATCCATTATTCCATGGCATAGGACAAGCTGACATCTGGTATGCATGAGCAAGGTTCTGTTGACATGAATAATCCGTCTGACTCCAGCACTCATTCCGCCTATTCAGGCGATGTCGTAAGTCATTCTCTGGTAGAGCTTTCATCTCAGCTGTTCTCAATTCAGAACGAGATTCACAATAAGATAGTGAGTGCTGGTACTCCATAGACTGCTGTATCCCGTAGTACACTTCATGATTATTATAAGTTATGTGGCATGGTATTTGAGAGGGAACCGTCGTTAAAACAGGTATTCGAGTACTTTCAGAAGCGTGCGGGCTTACAGGCCTTTCAGTATTTAGAGTAACTGAATTTATATGAAAATTTTGGATGTTTATTTTGTGTTGTGGAGGATATTGGGAAACCGGAAATGAAGGTCGGCTGCATTGATAAGAAATTTGTAGAGGGTCTCGATCATTGCTTACATCTTCAGATCTAGAATGATGTGTTTCGGTTCTGCAATACTGGTTTGTTACACCCAACGGAGGCCTAATCGAGTACTCCCCTTGCTCTCGACTCTTTCTGTCGTTTTTACGATAGTCTCCGATCGCATTATAATTTGATCTTTGCGGACTATGTGAAGGACTGTCATGACTTTTTTGCCATCTTATAGGTGAGATTTTTGTGTCACATCTAACATTTCGATTTATGAATAATCTACGACTTGGTGAAACAGTTCCATCTTCGATGCGAGAGCGAGATCTGGTACGTCTACTTTTTCTAGATGATGAATACCTTCCATGGTCCTGGCTATTGCGACTTACGGATCGCGAACGGGAGCGTGACCTAGAGCGCCAACGTCCAAGACAGTTGACTGGTCTTTGATGCACTTGTTTTATAGGTGACGAACATTTATTGCGATATAATCCAACTGTGCCTATTTCAGATGCAACAGGCTCTTGAAATCCACTAATTCTGTTTGTATTCAAGCATTGATAATTCCTTTTCGTATTTGTCTGAGTTCGACATTCAGTTTTTTCACTTTTATTATCCTCGGCTTGATGTTTGATTTCGTTGCTGTCAGAATCGATCTGAAGCTTTTTGGGTCTACGCTTAAAAATTGCACAATCATCTATAAGTGCTTGGTCTAGAATCGGTGGCGGCGGAGGAACTATTTCCGAACTTTCATCCTCAACTAATATTATATCTTGCTTTTCGCTGTGATCATTCATCTGAACGCTGCAACTATTCTGTTCTCTTATTGATTCCCAAATATCGTCATTTTCGAAAATGCCGTCCAAGTCGAGACTATTTAGAGCATCCAAGGCTTTTTGATTTATAAGATCTTCATGGCTTATTGTTGCCTCTTGATTTATTTTTGTCGCGTCCAATGGGCTAGCATGTTCAGGAAATTCTTGAAGATCCGATTCATTTCGATCGCTGGGCTTGTGGTGGTTAGGTGTCATCCCAATGCCTAAATCGGAGCACATGTAATTGGCAAATGTGTAGGCCCAACGCTTGATGTAGGTCGTACAGTACTGTTCAGACACATGCTTTTGACTGTCGCGATCGGCGCCAAGATCCGAAAGATTGAATTGGAAATGGGTAGTAAGAATAGAATCTGGAGGCGGCAACATGGCAGCTTTGCATGTAGCTTCCTTCAATATATGACAAAGGAATTGTATGGGCAAGACATTAATCTGGGTATCCATTCCACCGTTGAGCAGCTTAAGGGCTTTGCCGACAATTCCTACTTTTTTTTGCAATGTGAATACAGGTGGGAGTTCATCCTCTGGATCACATTCTAATCGAAGAAACTCAAGCAACTTTGCCAGAATGCCATTTAAGTAGTCATTGTCCCCTTCTGAAATCAAACACAGTCTCGTTAGTCACTAGGACACATAAGCAAAACAATCTTCTCTGTACCATGGTCGATCGTAGTATGGTAGATATTTTGCAGGCCATTAATTAGAGAAAACTGTGCAGCTGCCAGCTCTAAGGGCCTGTGGTCATCAGGAAGGCAGTTAACCATAATGAAATAATAGTTCTGGCTGGCCAACTCTGCCCGCTGGACGCTTGCATCTACTATAGCTTTAATTTGCTTATTGATAAGATGCCGGCGTGCATCCTCTTTCAATTGCCGCGGTGTGGCCCCATATGGCTTACAACGCTTGGCCTTCGGTTTCTAGATAATCAAAAAGATAATTAATATCCAATTTATATACATGTATTCACTTGTTACCAACCTGCCACGCAGAATTATGCGGATTCCTCCATGGATTTCCGTCACACATTATATCTTAAAGCTACATTAATTTTAAGCTCATTAGTTTAAACAGCCAAGGTATATGAGTAGTGACACGCTTCAATTAATTATATAGAGGATAGCCTGTTTTTTGTCCATTATGTATCACATTTATAGCATTTTTATTGAATTCATTAAAACATATTCTTTTTAGCTGTGAACAGTTTAAAAAACAAAAATATTAAAATATAGAAACTCACAAAAGACCTAATTGAACGCATGTATACAATATTATATTTCGAAGCAGAACAAAACAGCTGTGATTTTCAAATATTTATCGACCACTTCGATAGACACTCACATGGCTTGGCTTTGTTTCCATTTACATATTTCAATTATGTTTTAGAATGAAGCAATTTTGAACTAATTACTATTACAGAAATTAATATTAGTATGTGCAATGATCTAACTAACGTTCGAGAGGTTTAGAATAGAATACGTACAGTACGCGTATGAATAAATTGTATCACTGACCAGAGTCAGTGATTGTATGTTAATTATTCTGTTAACCATTTGAAATTTCGCGCGAAAGTTCTATCTTAAAAATAAAACTCTTTGGGATTTTGGATATAATTTTAGCCATTAGTTTCATAATATAATAATAGGAAATAACATACATATTAAAAAAGACTGAGTTTTCATTTTTGTTTTGTTTTTTAAATTAACCGAAATAAAGTAATATCACTAACCAGAGAACACATACACGTCTAATACATCTCTGGTTAGTGATTCTATTAATAGCATTACAGACAAATGTTAATCGCTTTCCGCTGTTAAACTAAACAACAACGAAAGTCTTCTACAGTGTTTGACATCCCTGGTCTCATACAGTGCAAGTGCGGGTGTTTTTGTGCAAATACCACAATTTACTATATATACAGAGCCAATAAGAACTATTAAGCCACTAAAAGAAGTGAAATGGCGCAACCACAAAAACCCGACTACGAAAACAGTGAGTAACATTAGTTTCAAAAAGTCCATACAAATATTCAGAAAGCAAATAGCGACGGTGAAAATGAGTCAGCCGGCAACGGTAAAAACAGCGGAAGCACTCTGATATGACCATAAATGGCATTCACGCATTCGTCGTCGCAGCGCTGTGTTTAGATAAACAAAGTGCGGGTAGCGGGGAATAGCCCTTGACCCGGTGAAAGCATTCTTTGGTAAACCGGCTAAACGTCCGCCGGTCGACCGCACCCTGTTCTCTGTCTATCTTGAGGCAGTTTACATTTTCTACATTGATTTTCAAACTCGATTTGGATTTTAATAATTTTATTTTGCAGAAAATATCTATGCGACGCTGCCTCGCACCCAACGTGGCCAACCCATTGTTTTGGGCTCCGATCCCAAGGGCAAGAACTTTTTGTACACCAATGGCAATTCGGTGATAATAAGAAATATTGAGGTAAGAAAAGAACATTTGATATCCTCTCAAATTGGGCAGGAATAACGAATAATATGAGACGTCTGCTCCAAAAAGCAAATATTGTTTTATTTTTGGACAGCGCACGGCAGCTGCAATTTTCAAGCGTTATTTTCCACTTGACAGCGATCATTCTATTTGCATGTGTTTGTGTCTGTGTTGGCTGTTCTATATTTATTTACCACACATCTGTATGTATAGCTTCATTTATGTATATATGTGTATATATTGCTATATGGCCGGCACGGCTTATATTCACAAAAACAAACAGAAATTTCGCTCTCACACTGCCTCTTGCTCTCCCCCTTTCTCTCTTCCTTTTTATCTGTCTCTTGTTCCACTGCCCACGCAACATAATTATGATGTTGCTTTGCTGCCGTTGCTGCTGCTGTTCCCCGTCCGCCTGCGCTTCCCCATTCTCTTCATCGCAAACAAATTTGTTTGTAAATATGAATTTATTAATTTGTTGAATTTTTTATTTGTGCGCCTTTTCTTGATTTGCCTCGTGTCACGCTCCGATTACCATCATCGCCTGTCCAGAACCCAGCGATTGCCGATGTCTACACGGAACACTCGTGTGCAGTCAATGTGGCCAAGTATTCGCCCAGCGGCTTCTACATTGCATCCGGCGGTAAGTCTCAACTGGCAAGAAGCCTTAAAAATCACCATCAACAAAAATGGCCCTGACTCACGTCAGCTGCCAATCCAATATTACCATACAACATATATGGAGTATATCTTATCGCCTGCAAAGAGGACTGAAACATAATGAAAGAAATTGCACAGAAGCCATAACAGAACAGCTTTTTTTTGATTAAAGTATATATATGTATGTACATATATATGTAGCTGAAGCCGAATATTTAAGTAAATGTTACCTTGATTTTCCATTGATGTTATCTTGCTTTGAATACAATCGTCTATCTTTACTTACGAACCTGATTGGAATCAATGGAAAACTGATTAGGAATGGGCTTTTTTTGATACACATAATATGCATGTATGCATAATATGACGCTCACTTACGATACTCTCTTATCGCCTCGCAGATGCCTCGGGCAAGATTCGCATTTGGGATACCGTCAATAAGGAGCATTTGCTGAAGAATGAATTCCAGCCGATCGCAGGACCCATCAAGGACATTAGCTGGTCAGCGGACAATCAGCGCATGGTCGCTGTAGGCGAGGGACGCGAGCGGTTCGGCCATGTGTTCATGTCCGAGACGGGCACATCCGTGGGTGAAATCAGTGGACAGTCCAAGCCCATCAACTCGGTGGACTTTAAGCCGACCAGACCGTTCCGGATTGTGACTGGTATGCCATTCTATATATTTCATATATTGCGCTCGACTAATCCGTAGAATTGCAGGCAGCGAGGATAACACGATTGGCGTTTTCGAAGGCCCTCCATTCAAGTTTAAGATGACTAAGCAGGACCATTCACGCTTTGTACAGGCCGTGCGCTACTCGCCGGATGGCAAGTTCTTTGCCTCGGCGGGCTTTGACGGCAAAGTGTTTTTGTACGATGCAACCAGCTCGGATCTCGTAGGCGAATTCGGCTCACCAGCGCACAAGGGTGGCGTCTATGCCGTCGCATGGAAGCCGGACAGCACTCAGCTGCTCACCTGCTCGGGCGACAAGACCTGCCGCCTCTGGCAGGTGGAGTCGCGCGAGCTGATCAGCGAGTTTGTCATGGGCAATACCGTGGATGATCAGCAGGTGTCGTGCCTGTGGCAGGGGGAGCACCTGATCACCGTCTCGCTTTCTGGCATCATTACCTATTTGAATGTGGACGATCCCAGCAAACCGTTGCGAGTGGTCAAGGGCCACAACAAGCCAATAACGGTGTTGGCCTTGAGTGATGATCGCAGCACTATCTATACGGGCAGCCATGACGGCATTGTGACCAACTGGAACTCCGGTAACGGCACTAACGATCGCGTTACCGGCACTGGTCATGGCAATCAGATAAACGGCATCGCCGCCTGGGATGAGTTCGTCTATACGTGTGGCATTGACGATAGCTTACGCCAGTTCAGCGTCGAGGCCAACAGCTACACGGACTATGTGGTCAAGTTGAATTGCCAGCCTCGCGGCTTGGCCATCTTGCGCAGTGAAAACATCATCGCTGTGGCGTGCATTAAGGACATCACCCTGGTGCAGGGCCAGAAGAAGATCTTCTCGCTGCCCATCAAATACGAGGCCAGCTCCATAGCCACAAACTCGGAGACTTTGGATGTGGCTGTCGGCGGTGATGATCAGAAGCTGCATATCTATGCACTAAAAGACGGCACGTTGGAGCTGAAGACTGAACTAGAGCATCTGGGCGCCGTCACCGATGTCGCATATTCGCCGGATCAAAAGTATTTGGTTGCCTGTGATGCTCATCGCAAGGTTGTGCTGTACTCAGTGGAGGAATATAAGGTGAGAGAAGGCTAATAACCTATAGAACTGTAGTCTAACTTCTTCTCCTTTGCTACTGCAGCCGGCTCACAACAAGGAATGGGGCTTCCATAATGCGCGTGTCAACACTGTGGCCTGGTCACCCAACTCGCTGCTGGTAGCAAGCGGTTCGCTTGATACTACTATTATTATTTGGTCTGTGAGCAATCCAGCCAAGCACACCATTATCAAGAGTAAGCCAATGCTAACACTTTTACTCTATGTCAAATAAATGATATTTTATTGCTCTTTTAGATGCGCATCCTCAATCGCAAATTACACGCCTTGTGTGGCTGGACAACAACACTGTGATCTCCACTGGTCAGGATTGCAACACCAAAGTCTGGCACGTCGAAACTATTTAAATCATGCCAATAGAGAACAGAACAACGAAAACAAAAAACAAAAGAAAAAGCGCAGCCAGCGCGTATTTTTATACTTAATCAGGAAGAGGGAACGGAACGGAGGAGAGAAACGGATTCATTTAAAATCCCCTTAAATTGCCGCGAGTTGCCGAGTTCCTATTTTGGCATCGTCTTCGATATCAGCTTCATTTCATTTAAGTGCATGTATTTCTTACATTTAGATATTTATATAATGCACTCATTTAGTCCTCTAATTTTAAGCTCAAAGTTTTGCCGCTAATCATATCATTGATAAAGCTTCTCTGTTCACAACACTTGAATATTTCAACCCGAACCCACTTCATTATGCTTGTATGTGTTTTAAAGAAATTTTTTGATACTTATACAACTGAAATACAGTTTAAACAT
This sequence comes from Drosophila navojoa, assembly GCF_001654015.2. The sequence goes on from NW_022045869.1 coordinate 722,195, forward strand.
ATATGTATAAAGTGCGCCAGCGTACGTAAATTATTGTATTATGAAATGAAATAAACTAGTTTTTGCATGAAAATAACAATACGTCTCCAACACATTGTGTATTTTTTGTGGCTTAAAATTTATTTTGCTTGTTGGTTTTTTGTAGGTCTTCACCTTGTCTTTTTGTGTGCATGTGTGTGTGCGTGTTTTCTTGGTATATATAATTATAATATTTATAAAAAGTGCTCTTAATTTATTAGAATGTGTAGGCGTGTGTATGTTTGTGAGTGTGTGTGTGTATTGGTCTTTGTAGAAGGTAAAACGAAAGCCTCGCAATATTACAGTTTCAGATCTCGCGCAAACAGTTTAGGGTGCCTGCACTCAGTGCTGCCCAAACTGTTAGCGCGTGTCACCCTCAAACTGTGACAGTGATGCCACCACTTACAGGCCTATCGAAGCGTTCTCGCCTATCGATAAGTGCAAGCGAAACTCTAACAAATGGCGCTAAAATTAACGAGAGAATAAATTCAAATTAAGTCGACGAATTGTGCTAAGTATCACAGCCGGGTCTAAGACGGTGGGGTTAATTTCAAGTGAGAGCGTGTTTGTGAGCGTGTGTATGTGCGTGTGTGTGTGCATGCGTATGTGTGTGAGGAAGTTGATCTGCGCGCTGCTTCAGATGGCTGTGGTGTCCGTCTCGCTGCCGGCCTCCCCATTGCGAGCGACGGGAGTTACACTCTTCATGGACACGGGCCCCTCGTGAGCCACATCCGTATTCGACTCGGCCACGGCTACGGCAGCTGCTGCAGCGGCCAGCTGAAACTGATTGGGTAGAAACAGATACGGGTTGCCGGAGAGCGAAGCTGGACCAGAGCCGGAGCCAGGGGCAGCGCCGGAACCAGAGCCTGCGCTGGGTACCTCGCCCGCAGCCAAGTCGCCGCTGGTTGCCGTCGCCGTCGGTGCACTGGCGGAGATCGATTGAGCTGCCAGCTTGGTGACGCGCTTGCGCCGCGCCTCGTTCTCGCAGGGCGACGGCGCGCCCGGATGCCGATAGCTGACGTGCTTGCGCAAGGCATCCTTGCTGCGCGACACATGGGAGCAGACATTGCAGGCATAGCTGAAAGGGACTCGGAGTCAGTTTTCGGAATGATGTGGAATCTCTGCTGCTCTTACCGCACGTTCTGGTGGGTCTCCAGATGCACTCGCAGATTGTATTGATTGCTCAGCTGCTTGTGGCAGATGAAGCAGGTGGCATAGAGCTTGGAGTTGGATGGCGGCTTGCTGGGCGTCACCATCTTCTCGGCGCTCAGCGACAGCAGGTTCGGCTCCGACTTGGTGCTGATCAACTGGCCAGCCGCAGCAGCAGCCGCCGCCTCGCGCTGGCAGGCCGCGTACTGCTCGATGTGCTGCTGCAGCTTGACGTGATCCTCGGGCGTTATGTAGGGCGGACTGGCCAGGTGCGACTGGGCGGCTTGCTGTGCGGTTGTGGGCGTGGCAGCTGCGCTGTAGCTCGGCAGCTTGGCGCCGCTGTACAGATGGCCGGCGGGATTCAGGGAACTGCTGTAGCTGGGCGACGTCTTCACCACGGGCAGCTGGGGCGAGAAGTGCGACATGGCCTGTGGCGCCAGGGTCACAGGAGATGTGGCCACAATCGAGTTCGCGGCACCGCACTCCATGGGCGACTTACTGCTGCTGCTGCTCGTCCTCAGATTCTCCACGATTTTGTCTATGCGCTTGATGTCCTTCTGTGAATTGCTGGCGCCTCCTGGCGCCCCGCCGCTGCCCGTCTTCAGGCGCTTGGCTTGGCCGTAGCACTCCTCCTCCTCGAGGTTGCTCTGATAGAGCTGGCACTGCTGCTGGTACTTGGCCAGCAGCTCCGTGGTCTTGTTCAGCGCCGTCTGCGAGAAGTTCAGGGGCTGCGGCAAGAGATTCGGATAGAACTGCAGCGACTTCAGAAAGAAATTCTCCAGGGGCGAGCCCAGCTTATTGGCCAGCAGCGGCGCCTGCAGCGTGGCACTCGACATGCCCAGCGTGGGCGTACTTGCTGGCGTGGGCGTGGCTCTTGGTGTGACCGTGGGCGTGGCCGCGGGCGATGCCGTCGGAGTGGCATCGAACGCCAGTGGCTTGTCCACGCCGGCCGGCTCCATGCAGGCAGTCGGCGTACCTTTCGCTGTCTTGGGTAGCTGAAAGGAGGCAGGAGAACTGAGCTGGGTTCAGCAAGGACTATGCATATATATTTACATTGTTATTGTGCACATCGGCCAGTCCCTTGATGCCCAGAGTCTCGGCCAGATTGAGCAACATGGGTATCTGCTCCTCGTAGACATTCACCTCGCCCGAGTACATGAACGTGAGCAGTGCAACGATGGCGCCGAAGCTGGCGCCCGGTATGATGATGACCGGGTGATTGTGGGCCTCCAGTGCGCGGAAGATTTCCATGAAGAAGCTGCTGCAGGCGCTGAGCACCACGCGATGGGCGCGCAGCAGACGCCCCTCTGCCGAAATGGTGACGTCCGTCAGCTGGGACTGGTCCAGCAGCACCGGCAGAGTGCTCAGCAAGCTGGTCTGGAATCGAGAGCCAGTGGGATCGAGGCATGAGTTGTAAGTGCTGCCAATCTGCAGTTCTCTCTTGCAGCCGAGGGCAATTGGGTCAGCTAATCTTATAAATAGTATAGAGTAGATTTGGCCAGCTGCCTGCCTGGCTGGCTGCTGGCTAAAATTGTGATTCGATGCCCTAGGCTAGGGGCCCGGAAAACATTTGGAGCAGATGCAGCAGGCGACACTTAATGGCAGCTGAGCATTAATTGCAACTGCGTCGCGTTCGAAATTAGATTTAGTTGCTAGTAAAAATTCTTTGGATTTTGGCAATTGCAATGAGCATTTCATTTATTTGAAAATTTTCCTTTTCTTTTTTTTGTTATTTTGTTTTTCTTCTTTCGACTTTTGGCTATTTTGGACAGCTTTGTGGTCGACTGCCTGTGCTCCCTCCAACAGCGAAATTGTCAGTATATATGAAACGCGGAAAACTATGTGTGAATAAGAATATATATATACATATGTATGTATATATGTATATATTTATACAATATATCTATCTACCCTATATATAGATGGGTGACATTTCTTTGGTCGCCTCTTCTGAACGATGTCCAGTCAATTTTACGAGCGAGGCCAAGCCTTTGGCTAATACGCCGCGCAAACTGGCTCTTGCTGACCATGTCTATTAAAAACATTCATTTATATTCATTTAAGATACGGGACCAGTGGCCATTGGAGCCAATAAATCATAGGATGATCTAAGTAGCTCGGAATTAATGGCACCTGAAGTCAACGGAACGTATTATTAATGTATGGTTCATTCAGCAAGCCGAGTTGCCGATTGGAAATTCAAAGCGAAAATCACTTTTGGGAATTCTTGTTAAATAACATAGATATATCATATAGCAGAATACATTGGGTATATACGTATATTCGTAGCTCGGAAAGGATCTCGTTGATTGATAACATTGGAGAGTTATATGAAAATAATGTGAGCAACAAAATGTGAGTAACACTACAGAACACTATATATAACATTTGTGTATAACAGTAAAGTGGATTATTTGCACTAGAACTAACAGAGTATTATACACTTTAGTCATGTCAATTAAATATTTTATATTCATAGCATTACTTTCCCATAATTTTATTAAAGTATATATTGTTATATAGAAGTTAAAAAAGTGTTATACAGTATACTTTTCATTTAACAAAAGAACAATAACGCGGACTTTGTCAAATTGAAGGTATACAATTTAACAGAAACGTATATAGAAACAAACCGTTATATACTTTTGAACTGTAATACACGTTTTGTTGCTATGTATATAAACATGTATAGTTTGTAAAACATTAGTTATTGCATTATTATTTTTGTGTATCACGCTTTGGGAAAGTACGAATACTACAGTAGAAATACTGCAAAATACTTAGTTTACATCATCAAAATATTTCATGTAACTATGGAATTGTATTTTTGTATAACAGTTCTTATACTACTGTAAGTACGTGGATTATACCATAGTAATAGTTTATGTTTAATAAGAACCCAGGCTAAATAAATAATAAAATAAATTGTTATATAGCATATAACAGAAAATAGTTAAACTTTGTTATATAGAAGTGTGTATATGCATATGTGTTTCTAGCATAGTGTGTGTATAACACTTGGGAAATAGTGTGTTTATAGCAATATTAAAATAGTTTTTATGTTACACGATTTGTACAACATTTTGTATGCACGTGTTATAAACATTTTGTTGTGTGACCTATCAAAATCGTATATCTATATGTTAGATTTTAACAAAATGTCTCACACACATCTTAATGAGAATCAATCGCTAACTTTCTCAGCTTATTTCGTAGTCAATTTTACTTTAGATTCCTTTACTCTTCAATCTCTAAAAATTGCTCACATCCATTAAAGCAAAAACATTTCATAGAAATTTAATATTCAATTATTCACGAATGCATGCATATAAAGTATTATTTATTAATTAAATATATGTATATGATCATTTGACGCTTAACTCACTTGATGATTATGCCATCGCAGGCAGAATTGTTGCTGATTGTCGCTGTGTTGTTGCTGTTGCTCCAGTTGATGTTGCTGCAGCTGCTGTTGCTGTTGCTGGCGTTGCTGTTGTTGTTGCTGTTGCAGTTGCTGTTGCTGTTGCTGTTGCCTCGTATTTGTTGTGTTTACATGTTCCATAATTCATGAAGATTGTGCGCCCGTGGGTCCCTCACATAAATGGCTCTGCAAGATAGGTTAAGAATCCTTTAAGTATTTTCTGCATGTTTTCCGCTGTCAAATCGCGCGCATTTTGCAATCTCAATTTTCGTTTCGATTATTTTCTTTTCATAATTTGTTTGTTTGTCTTGCTGTCGGTTTTATTTGTTTATGTTTTGTGAGCATTTGCTCTCACACTCATTCGCTAAGAGATCCGCCGAGTGCTCTTTATAGAGCGTTGATCTCTGTGCCGACTCTCGCGGCTGTCCGAGGCGTGCACGCGGCGTATACGTATTGTGTCGTAGCACTTGGCATATTACTCATACGCCTCGGTATGCTTAGCCACGATATGAATAGCTGTGATGTAGTTGAACCTGTGTGCGTCTCGAGTGTGACATGGCTATGTCCGAGAGAGACAGCAGACAAGAAGCGGAAAGTTGAAGGTAATATAAATATTGAATCGATTCACGGAAATTGATTTGGCTTCAGGACTAGAAAGGGCAGCCAAAGAGCTTTTGGGATGGGGCAAAAAATAGGTAATTGACTAATTTAAGAATCTATTAACTAGATCAGATCACACGATCTCGATATTTTATATATTTCTGCTCGTTTTCCCTTGGCAATTGAACTGCCAGCATTCGCATGCATTCCAAGGTGGGATTCTCGTTTGGTTTCTATATGCCTAGAGGTTATTTTGTGAGTATAGCCAGAGACCCAGTTGACAGAGCTAAATTACAATAAAAGATGCCAAGAGGAGGAGATAACAACAACAGCAACAATAGGAACACACACACACACACACACACACACACACACACACACACACACACACACACACATACATATACACATGCGATGTGACGCTATGAGATGATGTTTGAGCGTGCAGGGGCTTAGCGCTCGCTTTGGCTGGCAATTAAATTAAATTTATTTAAATAAAATTAATTTGCTGAACTTGTTGTTTTTGTACCCGTTCTAATACCCTGTTCCCATTAAGAATGAGTAACTAAAGAGTATGATGGGTGAAGGAGGCACTACAATAAACATATTTCTCTTTTAATTGTATTTTTCTAATTAGCGTCAACAAAAATAAATAGACTATGCGTCTGTCGCTTCGTCCAGGCGTGAATCTTACAGACGTAATGATAATATCTACGGTAAATATCTATATATTTTATTAAACACATAAACTTGAAATTAATATGGTTAATTTATCTATTTAGCAATGACTCTCTTGGGTATCCTTAATACATATGCTGTACACATCGATATATATCGATATGTTTATATTTATATTATGAGAAATTGTAGCCTTAATATGAGTATTATTGGCAATTAGAACCCTCAAATTCTTGGCTCCTGTCTACTCAATGAGGCACACAAAAGTCGATAAATATCGATATGTTGGTTTTTATATTATCATCAACTTGGCCATGTGTATCATATGCAATACAAATAAAAAATATCAATATTTCATAGAGACTTCGAATGGGATCAGTTACAACTACTGTCTACAGGGTATTCGCTGGCTTGTCACCAAGACTTGTTGTCGGCTGGTCTCTGATCTCTTATGTGATTCGTTCTGGCCTGGCTATATGTCTGTCTCTGTCTAGATCTGTGGGTTTCTGGGCTGTGCTATAAATCTGCCAATTTCCATTGTTTAGCCATTGCGGTTATACTAGATGCCATGCAAAACTACTTAGTGCTGGCTGCGAGTGTTGATTGTTGGTGGTGCTGGTGCTGGTGGTGCTGGTGGTGGTGGTATTGGATGGGTAACCCACTACTTTTGTCCGAGGGCTATTTTCGTGTGTGCATCGGGCGTGCATAGCACACAAACTGTGTGAGAATCGCAAACTGCAACTCATTGGAGGCCCCGAAAGTGACAACTACGACATCTTTGCTAGCTGCTTGGTGCCCAGCATGCGATTTGTTGTTGTTGTTGTGGTTGTGGTTGTTGCTGTTGTTGCCGACAGACGGAATTTTCTTCATTCCATTATGTGCACAGCGAGTGAAAATCGCATCTAAGCATTTTTCTATTGAGCGACGAAGGCAGAAGAATACCAGAGCCAGGGTAACCGTAGAGCAGGCGGACAGACGGGCAAGCGAACGGGATGGGGGTGGGGGAAGGGGCAGAAGGACGCCCTGGCCTGGGGTATGGCCTTTTTGGCGCTCGTTCACACAGATAGTGTCTTTTCCGTAACTCTTTGGCATTTTTTTTTTATTTTTTTTTTGTTGGCTGTTGTCGCTTCTTCTTTTATTTTTTGCTCAGATTTTACTTGATATATTCCGAAATTAGTTTCAGTTGCCTTATGTATGTATTTTTAAATAGCCGCCACTAGAACTGTGCTAAACGCTCTCGCCAGCCTGTCTATTTTGATTTGTTGTCCAAGTGCTGTCTTTGTCAAGTGATTTCGTGATTTCATCATCACCCTTCGCCCCCCCCTGCCCTCTCATTCCATTCCATTCCACTTGGCTACGCGTTGATGCGTAATATTTTACACATAATCGCTCATACGCCGCGTTGTCATTCCATAGAAACACCAAAAGGATTTCGTTCTTCTCTCATTTTATTATTTATATATCTTATTTACTGCCTGGTTTTAATTTTCATTTGTTCCATAACAAAAGCGACGCGCATAAATTTCTGTCCACGAATTTGTGTTTGTTGAATATTTTCTATGATTTTTATGTTGTTATATTATATATTTTATGTATTTTATATTTTAGTTGAGTCAGTCCAGTTTTTCGTTTTTCCTTTTTTTTTTTTTTTGCGACTACCCGGCCAGATTATTAATAGGCCTAGGTCCAAGTAAACCTAAGGGTATTTTTCGTCTGGAATTCAATTTGTCATCGACTCAAACACGAACTGTTTGTTTAATTCTCTCCCCTTGTCCATTTGGTTTATTAAACACAAACTTTTCTTTTGTATATTTTCTCTGGTTGGCATTTTCACTTGAGTTTTCCCTCCACTTAATCGAAAACTCGTGTTGATTATTAACGATCAAAAAATTTAATGCCTTTGACAAGTTTTTATGTTTGCAAATATACTTTGTATTTTGATTTGCCTCTCTTCACTTAATGAAAAATTCTAAACAGTCCACTTAATCCTCTAGTTGAGAGTGCGAGAGACAAATTTCTATTTAACTAAATTAGTCTTTTTTATTTGTATGTTTTTTTATAGGATATACATATAGAAATATATATAAAATCTTCTTTGATTTGCGCAAATTTTTAAAGCACAATGCACATACACTTTCTTTCAATATTGCTTATTAAAAAATTTTCTTAGCATTTAAATAATTTTGCACACAATTTATAAATATCAAATTTTGTTTTATCTTCAAAGATGGACATTTTATTAAGTTTGGATCTGGTCAATAAAGTAAATAAATAATTCCAAAATCTCCAACACGAAATTTTATTTTATAAATTTATAAATTATTAATTTTTTTGTAGCTTTTATATATATCTAATATATATGTTTATTTTTTATATTATATATTTTTGTTAAATTTGTTTTGTTTTAACATATACATATATTAAAATTTTTTATAATGAATTCGTACTTTTATTTTATATTTATATTTTTGTATTTAATTTTTTTTTTTTTTTATCAATAATTATAAATTGTATATTAACTATTTCAAGCAACAGAGGATGTTAACTGTCTCTCAATCCGTTCTTTCCTTATTTCGTTTCTTGGGCCCATTTTCTCATTAAATAATTATTTAAACTCCTTCTAGTTAAATAAAATTTTATTCAATTCTTCTGAAATAAATTTTAATAATAATACAAATTTCTATTTTTTATTTATGTATTTTTTAAATTTATATTTTATAATTTTTGAATATAGTTTCGATGAGTGTATTCAAAATTCGTCTATTATATTTTGCTATTTACATATAATTTTATTTGCTTGCCACGCGCTTTATAAACTTTTTTATTTTTCTATATATAGTTTTCTTTTATTATAATTATTTTTAATTAATATAATATTGAATGCTTTTGTTGTAATATTATTTTATATTCATTAAATATTAATAACAATTGTTTTTTGAGCACCAAAAACACATTTACGTGAATTATTTGAGTTTGCTGTTTCTTTTACTTTTATTATTATATTTTATATTATTTTTATATCCTTTTCGAATCCTTGCATGGCATAATAACACGAGTTTTTCTTTTTGCTCCGCAGTTTTCGTTTGAGTTTTCATCGCGTAGACTTTCTTAAAATTCAGTCTGATTTTCTTTTTAGCATTTAGCTTTTGGCTAAAGCGCGCACCTTTGTTAACCGTTTGCCGCTCGCATCTGAAATGAAAATATCCGAAAATGTTTCAATTCTTTCGGTTTTAGTTGGAGATTTTCTATTTTTCGAATGTCCATCTCTTGACAATTTTTGCTGTGTGCCATTCGATGTTGTTGTTGTTGTCGCCGTTGCCATTTGTTTTGTTGATTTGATTTCTCGCTCGTCGTCGTCGTCGCCGTCGTCGTATTTTCTGGCTGTCTTTGGTTCTGCTCCTCTAACGATCTCAATCTCATCAACAGCATCGTTGTCGGTTCCATGTTCTAATTAATGAGCACGCAGCTAGTAGCAGCACTCGGCCGCAGCCAGCAGCAGCCAGGGAGCAGCAGCTCGACGAAGCCAGCTGAAGAGAAATTGCCGCTGTTTTGTACTCACAAATTTGTTGTTTAATTAATTGGCTGCTACAAAATTTAGTTAATCAAAACATTTGTTAATTCATAATACACATTAATGAGCATCAGCTCGTAGTCCATCTGCTGCCGAGACACAATTGACATGCCCACCAAAATACACACAAGCACACACACTCACACTCTTACGGGTTTCTCGCAATTCGTGTGCATTATTAATTTGCAATAAAAATGTGGAAGCAGCCGCCAAGAAAAAAAATAGACAAAAATTGTTACAAAAATAAATTTTGGTACCTGCTGTTGAGACTTGAATTATGTTGACAACGGCTGACAAATACAAATGGAAGCGCATTGGAGGCGCTCAGTGCTGCTGGGCCGAATCCCCTTCACAGACTGCACTTATTCAATTCGTTAGAATGCCAGAAATACTTATTTATTATTGTCAGCTCGCACAGTTGCCTTGTAAATCTGGGTTAGCTCAATACTATTCTTAAGTCTATGGATCCTACATGCTCTATGAACTGAAGCATCGCGCCTCCGGCAGGGGCCTGCACTGCTGCTGCGCATAATCCCAGCCGTACTTGTAGGGACAGCGCACGATGGTCAGGTAGCCAGCGATGCAGCTATAGTAGTACTCGCAGCGCTCTGGATGCGGGTGGTAGCCATCGCCAGTGGAGTCACAGTGCGGCCTATTGCCCGCTGGCTTCGTCTGCTGTTCCGAGTCTGGATCGGTGGGCGCATCGGTTGCTGCATCAGTCTGCACTCCATCGGAGTTGTCACTAGTTGTCTCATCTACAGCTGCTGCTGTTGCTGCTGCTGGTGCTGCAACTGTTGTTGCCTCCACCGCCTTCAAGCAAATGCCCGTATCGTCAAAGGCACACTCCTGCGCCTCGGCATCGAAGTACGTCTGGTCTGGGCAGCTGTCCCTGAAGGAGTCCTCGCCATTGCAGTAGATGTAGCTTGTGCAATCCTCGATGACCATAACAAATGTATCCGCGTCCACGTTGTTGCATTGCTGAAATACTTCCGCAGCACAAGGACGTAGTCCTCCCGCCAGGACGAGCAGGCAGAGCACCTCAGAGACTTTTGCTTGTTGACTCATATTTGGCTTCAGCTTGAGCTGCTCGTTGCTGATTTTGGTTTGCTCTCGCCTTTATATATCTATGTTCAAGGTCATGCACCACATATCAATATTGTTATCAAGAAAACGTGTACGGTTTTTGTTCTTTTGCAAAAACTTATCTATTTAACATGATTTCATTTAGGGTAAGAGTGTGTCAAGGTTGCAGTGAAAATGTCTATTAAGTCTAACTCTAAATGAATTGCATATTTAATAAATGTTTAAAAGATCTTTACATGATTTACGCTTATACATCGCATGATATTTTGTACAAATAATAAACTTTATATTTTCAACTTTAAAATCTTTACTACTAAACTAATTAGTTAATTTGTATTCGTAATGGGCTTAAACCTGCAGCATTGGTCGCTGCTCCTTGGCTTGCAGATTGTCATTGGTAAATGAATAGCCCGTTCCACCCTGGAAGAACAAAAATAAGAATGTAACTTTGTTTAGGTTCTATTTTAATTAAAGAGAGAGAGAGAGAGAGCGAGAGAGAGAGAGCAATTAAGAATTCTTTAGTCGGATATGCCCGACTAGACAGATAGTCAGCAGCTATTGCTTTAAAGTTTAGACTGTAGTAAACTCTACAAAAAATTATTTATTGTATTTTAAAATACCTACATGAATCGAGGTATAAATCAGTTTCTGGTATTAAAGAATTTCCAAAACTAAAGTGTCTACAATTGATCTGTATACAAAAAATAAATCCCTTGAATATAAATATGGAATGGAACAGTCAGAAATTGCGTAATCTTTAAAAGAATCATAAAACAGAAAAGGTGCGGTCTATGCCATTAAATAATTATAAATATTAATAATAAGCTATTTACATAGCATATAAACATTTAGGCTTATCAACTATATATGAATATTGTTTCTTATTAGTTTGTCTACATATATATATCTCTGTGTATCTAACTCACTCACAGAAGATCATTTAAGTTGTCTATATGTATACAGCAGTATTCATTTGGTATTTATAGTTGAGAGAAGTGAAGTTAGAATGCAGAGAACAGCAGAGAGTGCTCCCATTAATCGACTGCAACGAGAACTTTGAGCGCGACTTAATGGCTAAGTGAGAATCGCCTTATATAAAAGTCAGCAGCTGCAGCACTTCTTCAGTCGCTCAGGCTTGGTGGAACTCACTAGTACAGTGCAGTAAAGTGAAATGAAGGCTGTGATCCTTCAGCTAAGCATTAAAGACTTGGAGGAAAGACTCGGAGGAAGCACTTAGAAGATAAATCAAAAATCTGTAGGATATATATACTTATAAATAACTTCCAAAAACGGACAGCCGCTAAATCGACTCAATTCGTCCCACTGATTAAGAATATATACATATACTCCCTTTGCCGTTTAATAAAATGATTATACTCTGGCTTCACATGCTCAATGGGCTCAGAGTATACATATTTATAGAAAAAATTTCATTAAGTAGTAAATGCCCAATTGATGTACTTACACGTTGCAGTGGGATGATGTCCTTTTCCTTGAGCTTGCGGTCGGTGAGGGGATGAATCATGTCTTTGCGAATGAGCTTCTCGACGCATTCCATAGTGACCACATCGCCACTGCAAATGAGAAGGAAATCTACGTATATTTCTATGCCAACTTTAGATTCAGTTTAACTCACGTGGGACGCAGCACGGCACAGGGCACTGCATTGCTGAGGACATCGTGTGTGATGGGGCACATGTAGCGCGCCTCCTTGGCAATGAGCGAACGTTTGTTGTCCCCATCCTTAAGTAGTGTGAATTTGACATCGATTAGGTCCTTGACTTTAAGTGGTTTCTGCGAGACGGGGCAATAGATGGTAGGATCGGGTGGCTGCGCTTTGGCAACGCCTGCATTGGGGCACTCGGAGGGCAGCCAAAAGCTGGGCAGCTTCGTTTCGTGTCCATTGGTCATGTTGGAAATGGAGCTCGTTGAGCTGGCACTGGCTGCTGATGATGTGCTGGGCTTATCGTCCAACTTTGTGGACTTGAACAATGTTGTGTTCGGCTTGTGTGCGGGAGTTGTGGTTGGCCTCTCGGCATTCACGAATTTCTCCATGCGAGCCAGCTGCTTTTGATTGGCCTCCTGGGTCACTTCGTTTTCCTCGATGCGACGCAGGCGCTCGTACTCTTTTAGCTTCCGGCTGTACTCGTTCTTCTTGGTGATAATGTACTGCAGAATGGCCTCTTTGTCGAACAGGTAGCCGTCTTTGGTGACCACAGGATTTCTGCACGGCTGCAGAGTCAACGAACAGCAATCGAAAGATTTCACTGAGTCTTTACCAAGGCGCTTGGCATTTGTGCCATATCCGGACTCGGCAGCATCGCGTTTCTTCTCGTTGTACGTGTAAACGGCTCCGGCGGTGCAGTTACGTGCGTGACGAGTCATTTTTGATGATATTTACAAATTAATATGTAAATAAACAAATGCCAGGCGACTACAAATGTGATTTGCGATATCTATCAAGAAGGTGGCAGCACTGAACTATCGATAGCTATCGATGCAGCCTATTTTACGATAAAAGAGGCTGCCGCTCCGACAGTGTTACCACACGTGTAAACAAAAAATTATTATCGATATGAATATAATGACAGCCGTTAAATATAAATATTGAGAACCCTAATTGTATTTTGTCATTAATTCGTTCTTTATTTATTTGTATTATATTGCATTTTTAATTTATTTATTTACGTTGCATATGAGTAGTTGTTACTTAAATGGCTACAGACTAATAATACTGCTGTAGCTGCTTGATGTGTATTTAGTTGAATATTTCACATGCTCACAGTTTACTATATTATATGGCAACTATTTTCTATATAATCTGGTTTATCTATTTCGCTTTGCTTTGTCGCTAATGGATTATTTCGTATGATTTTCTTTTGAGCATATCACAGAACAAAAATGATACATAGTTAGTAGAGAGACTGGAGATTTCTCGGGGTTCGTGGATGTGTGTGTGTGTCTGGGTGTGGGCGTGAGGGTGTTTTGGATTAGAAAGTTCAAAGTGTAAAAATATTAATTGGAGCTTAAAAATATATTTTACTTTATATTTATATATGTATAGATATATGTGTATGTATATATATGTATGTGTATATATGTATATCTAGTTGCAAATGTCATTTTTGCCGTGTATATGTATATATAAATTTGTTCTTGATATCGTTATCATTAGAAAAATATTGAGCAAAAGTATTTGGTATGTTGGATTGGGTTTATAGTTGGCTCTTAACTGAAATTGACGCTCAATTCCTAAACGAAAACCAAAGCGCTATCCCTACCAAGCCGAAATCTAAACTAAACGAGTATCTTATCATAGGACGGCGGCGGTGACTCATCCAGTGGCACCTGTTTGCCCAGCGCCGTCGGCGTCTGTTCCGGCAACAATATTGCTATATGATATGGCGGTGGTCCGGCCGCTGCTGCTGCCGCTGTTTCCGCACTCACCTCCACCTGCCGCTCATCCAGATATCTGACATCATTCAGCTCCAGCATGCAGCTGGTGGCATTGCCGCCGCGGCTGTGGCACACGGCGCGTGCATCGCTGCGGCTGTTGCTGCCGCCGCCGCCGCTGCTGCTAGGTAGCAGGCCCTTGGGTATGCGGCAGAGCGACACCATGCAGGCGGCCAGAAAGAAAGTGGCCGAGAATGCGCAAAATATGAGCACCTCCAGGCCAGTGCCCTGGTGGTCAAAGTAGAACTTTGCCCCGGCCACAAACACCGAGGCCAGCACCAGCGAGGCGCACATGCCGCACTTCAGATGACTGGGCAGCAGCTGCGAGTCGGCGTGTTGCAGCAGTGCGTGATGCTGCTGCTGCAGCTGGTTGCTTTGGACCCCCGTCTGTGTTTGTGTGGGCGGTATGGGCGTGGCAGTAGCCGTGACAGAGGCTGTTGTAGTTGCTGCTGTTGCTGCTGCTGCTGCTGCTGCCGCTGCTGCTGATGCTGTGACAGTGGCATGGCGCATATTGCTGCTGGAATTGTGACGTCGCGGTGTTGCATATCGACTGCTGTTGGTGTTGGGGCAGCTGTTGCTGTTGCTGCTGCTGCTGTGGTGGTGATGGTAGGCGCTGTAGGCATCGTCCCTGATGTATCAAATGTTTAATAGCAAAGTAAATAATTAATTAATTTAGCATCAATCAAAATTACTTACGCATAGACGCCTGCATGTTGCTGATGTTGATGTTGCTGCTGATGCTGGTGCTGGTGCTGGTGCTGTTGTTGTTGCTCATATTGCCTTACGGGCACCGCCATGTTGCCAAATTGAGGATGATGATAGCTGTAGCTATAGTGATGCTGCTGATGCTGCTGCTGCTGCTGTTGCTGTTGTAGCTGGTGTTGCTGCTGCAGCTGCTGCAACTGTTGCTGATGATGATGCTGGGGTCTTGGCTGATAGCGCGTGCTGCTGTGCTGATGATAATGCGAGCCATGCGCCACCAGCGGCACAATCGTCCCGCTGCCCGTTAGCACCGCAGCCGATGAGGCGGTGCCGCTCGGATTGTTGTTGTTGCTGGCAGTTGCTGTTGTTGCCATGGCAGCGTTGCTGTTGTTATTGTTGCTACTGTGGTGCAGCAGCTGCTGATGTTGCTGTTGCACACTGGCATGCGCATTATTGTTGCTGCTCGCATAATGCGCGGACTGGCGGCTGGTGCCCGCGCCCGACGACTGGCAGTCGCCCCCATAGGGCGCCGGGCCGCGATGCACCGAGGCCAGCGCCTGATTGTGGCTGCCAGTGCTGCAGCTGCTGCCAGCCGCATTGTTGGCACTGTTGCTGCTGGACTTGCTGCGTCGCGGCGGATGGCCGTAGCTGAGTCCGCCGCCCGCATGCGACAGCGAAGCCGCGACACGTGAGCGCCCAAAACCGCATTGCTGCGAGCGTTTGTCAATCCAGAAATGCATCTCGCTGCGAGCACTCGACGACTGCTGTAAGTAGGAACTTGTGTTAGCAGATTGACGCGAAACTTATTTGAAGTTAATGCTGGGAGTTTGGTTTGCGACGCTCGCCTCTTACGCCCAGACAAAGCGCATGACTCATTTGGCTTTGTGTCTTCTCGCCTAGACGGAAGAAGGAATTCCTCTTACACACAGAGACGCGCACACACACGCGGAGGCACGCATACATACATAGATGTATAGCTAAACAGGAAACGTGCCCAATGCTTTTTATTATGCTGCACTCCAAGTCTGTCTGCCGTTTCCTCTTTGTGTGAGATTTCAAGTTCAACTACCCCACAAAAAAGGCAGCAGCCGCCCCAAACGTTTTCCCCATCAGAGCAACTGCATAGGTAAGCGCCGAACAAAGGTTGTTGCCAGATCAAATAACCCCCAAATGGTAATAGCTACAAGAACAACAAGAACAGCAACATTTTGGGAGTCCTTTCACTTCCCGTGTCATTGACAGCAGGAGAAGAGCTGGCAAACTCAACAAACTTAACACAAAAGCTTAGCGCGCCAAAAATGAACAAAGTATATGCCGGGGGGCGTGGATGGCAGCCACAGAAAGTGTTAAAGAGACAGAGACAGACACGGCGACAGAGACAAAGACAGTGAGCTTGACTAAAGTGCTAGACTATTCTTTGCACAATCTAAAATGATAAGTTATAAATAAATAATTTAAGTATTTCAATTTAGAAAAAAAATTAGATGCTTGAACAGTTTGTGAAACTGGCTATCTTTCGGCGATAGATTCAACTGTTTCCGTGGTGTAGCGGTTATCACATCTGCCTAACACGCAGAAGGCCCCCGGTTCGATCCCGGGCGGAAACAGAAATTCACTTTTTGTCATTATTTTATTTGATGTGAATAATTGTTAAATGTAAATTGTTAAAATGTAGAGGAGACAACATTGTTGCTGTTCGAGCATTTATATCTGCAAACATTTTATATATATTTAGATATACATATAGTTTAAATATACATATAGTTTGTCTGCATTAACATTTTTTACAACATATTTCGCACTCAGTTTTTCAAAATCACTTAACTTTTCGCTTAAAGAGTTTTTAAAGTTCTTAAGTATATATCAAAAGAAATGAAAATTCTCACAAAAAAAAAAATTGTTTCAATTATTAGCTTTTGTACATTCACATTGAAGTTTTAGTCAATATTCAATCACTTTCAAATGTGTAATTTTATTATCTGCATTTCTGTATACTGAAATCAATATAGTTTCAAATGAAGCTATCAAAGAATTTAAGGGCTCCTCAATTAATAATAAATAATTAAAATCAAATAAATATATACAAAGCGAATACTGCAGCTGTCTACTACAAAATGAAAATCCAATTTAATTTTAGCCAAATATCATATGAAATATGTAAACATATAAAAATGTGAATGTGATGTACAATGAATATATGAATATTTAAATATGTAAATATTACATTTCATTTACGTAGTGCCTCAACACAAACAAAAGGCAATATTATCTCTTAGTTTACCGTTTGACTTTATTAGATGCAATTTGTATCTGAAAATGAAAGCCAATTCGCGAAAATTGTCCCACCGTTCGCTTTGTGTATAGACAATGTTTACATTTGCTTTGCCGCTTAACTTGCTCAGCTGTTCATTGAACTGCTCCCACAGGTCCCACTGGCCGGGGTGTTGGTCTGCTCTGCGGTTCTTGTGGTCTTGGCCAATCAACAATTACAAAAAAAAAAAGAAAAAAAAAAAACACACACACACACATAAAAAGAGATAAACATCCTTACATATATAAATATATACATATGTATATATATTCAGTTCTTTATGACAATTGATAAAATGAATGTCATTTAAAGACTGGCGTTAAAAAATTATTCCTCTTTAATTTCTTGTCTGCTGTGGTAATTCAATTCGGAGTCCGGCTCCGAATTGCGTCCGAGTCCCCGGATTCTGTGAAAGTTCAAAGTTCAACGCTTTGCTTTGTCAACGACTTCTTGGGCGAGAAAAGTTACACAACGCACTCAGAGCTGAACGCACTGGCGAATAAATAAATACTAGAGCAATGCGAACAAAAGTCATAAAATAAACATACTCGTATTTAAAAGAGACATTTTGGACAACCGCTTGATAGGTTCATTTCAGCCAATTGCTCAGTTTCTGACACCCCCGTCCCCTATCCCCTATCTCTTTCCTACCTCTTTCGTTCGTTGTCCCTCTAGACTTGTTTCTCTCTCGCTCTTTCCCTGTCTCTATTACCAGCTGATCCAAGGTTCAATGCATTCTGTATGCATTGTATGTGTGTTATCCCTGACCTCCAACTCCTTAGACAGTTTTTGTTTAATTTTGCAGTTTCTAGAATTTAGTTTTTCAGCTTCAATTACGTTAAGTGATTTTGAAATTAATGAAACACTAGCAGAACACTTACAATTACCAATGTAAATTGACCAGCTTGATCGAATTTCAGCTATTTAAAAGGATGATTTTCGGTATTCACGCTGAAAGTCTGCTTTGTTTAAACGAACTATTTATGAATTGACCCCAGCAAAGGGTTCGAATTTCAGTTCACACTTCCTTTGATGCTTTGTCTTTTTGCCTTGATTGGCGCTCAACAATGCAAACTTTTAGATTGTATCTAGTAAAGCACAATATTGTGACCTTCGAGGGGAATTCAATCAGCTCATGATCAGAAATGCTGACTGACGTCTTTTGTATAAACTAATACATTTTTAAACACAATTATACATATTTTAGGTATAATTTTTGCTTCTCTATGAATGGGCAGCACGTATGCGTACATATTTACGTGCGTACATACATGCATACATACATATGTGAGTATGTGTGTATATAAATTGTTCACTCAACGTGCCCATATTTCTATTATCAGCTTTTTGGCAGCTCCTCGCTGTGTTTAGCCGCAATAAAAACAATAAAAAACGGCAAATCATTTGGTCGCATTCCAAAATGCCTTCAAAATAGCCGCAAGCAAAAAGTGATTTGAATAATTGAAATAGATTTGGAAATGTCTTTGACTTAACCAGACTATTCGGCCGACGGAATTTCAACTGTTTCCGTGGTGTAGCGGTTATCACATCTGCCTAACACGCAGAAGGCCCCCGGTTCGATCCCGGGCGGAAACAGATGCTAAATTTTTTTCCTTAATTAATTTTAAAATTATTAGTAAGAGAAGATGCCCAGTCTAACTTAATTTACATTAAAATAACGTGTGTTTGTACAGCCATTATCTGAAGGGTACAATAAAGCTCGGCCAAAAACAAGTAGTCAAATATATATGCGTGTACACATTTTTATATGTACAAACATACATACAAATCAGCAGTTAGTCAAAACTTACTACTTATCAAACTACTTTACTTTGAACTTTAAATGAGCTAGTTATGCAGGTAGACATTTTAACGCACACACATATTTTTATGTACATCGTTATCTTTAGCCTTTGTTATTATATTTTATTTCTTTTGTTTTCCTTTCATTTTCTGATTTTGTTTGGCTCGAACTTGTTTGCTGTGTGCGGCTCGTATATTACTCAACACTCGCACATGTTTCCATGCATAAAAGCAGTGTCTGGCTCCATAGCCGTCAGCTGTTTCCGTGGTGTAGCGGTTATCACATCTGCCTAACACGCAGAAGGCCCCCGGTTCGATCCCGGGCGGAAACAGGGGACAAATTTTTTTGTTTCATATAAACTTTTAATTATTGTTAAATTCAATAAAATCAGTAAATGATAGATATTAGAATAAATTAAATCAACTTATTTCCTTTACTTATATTTGCAATATGAATACATTACACAAAATCATTATTTTTCTATTTCCATAGATACGTTCTTTATATAGAACAAATTTGCATTATTATGCGGGTAAGCCAATTCTTAATAACTTAACAAACTAGTCTTTGTCTAGACAATCGTGAATCCTCTGAGCCTTCTTTGAAAGAAAAAGTGTTCCGTGTCACTGGCGCTTTACCAGATGCGAGAAGCTATGCAAAATATGCCAAACAAAAGCAAGAATTGAAAACAGGAAACTACGCGACCCGCACATAAGGGTAACTGTAGTCCCTGTAGTAAGGCCCAACCACTCACTCTCACTCTTTGTGAACTGGACTTTTTTTCAACCTTCTTTATTTGATGGTTTGTTTTTGCCGTTAACCTTTATGGGCGTCCTTTTTGTATCGTTTTCGTTTTCTGCTTGGCGGGAAGTGGATCCGCAAAGACCAAAAAATACGTGAAATGAAAATGAAAACGTAAAGGCTACGGCATTAAGTCAGTTCGGCGCTGAAGCTATCCGGATAATTCCCACGACTATCTGTCTGTCTGTTCATTGATGGCGAACGCTGCGTATGAGCAATGCGAACAGCTTCAATGCAATGCGAATGCCTTCGTGTGTGTGTGTGTGTGTGTGTGTGTGTGCATGTGTTGGTGTGCATTTCATTTTCAAGTGCATGCCAATTTGGGTGGCTTTTGTTAACACTCTTTTACCTGTATTTATT
This sequence comes from Drosophila navojoa, assembly GCF_001654015.2. The sequence continues at coordinate 742,146 of NW_022045869.1, forward strand.
TATCTTTCTATTATGCTCTAACAGCTAAGAGTTTTCGTTTGCATTTCTTTTTGCTATTTTTGCACACTTTAAGCACATTGATTGTTATTATTGTTATTGTTGATGTTGTTGTCGTCGTTGTCGTTGTTGTTGTTGTTGTTGTTGCACGAAAAAGTCCTTGAACGCTCAACTGACCTGGCACTGCGATACACACAACAAAACACAACTGGCAAACAAAAAAGAAACAAAAACGTCTCCTTCTGCCAGCCTCGACTGAAGCACGCGAAAGTGAATCAAACACAAAATTCTTAAATTGTCAGATGCAGCGAAACATTGATTGCAATTTCACATATCGAATGCCAAGTGCTCGTTAAATTATTGTTCTTACTATGTTTACACTAATGAAAGCACTGCGCGCGTCTCTAAACTCGCATTTTGACTATCTGCTGCCTCCTGCGCAAGGACCCGCAGCCAACTGACAGCGCCAACTGAGTTTCTGAATGCAGCTAGCGGAACATTTTCACTTTTCATGAGTTCAGATTCAAGATTATTTCTTCATAGAGCGTGCTTCTCGTGCACGTGCATGTGTGTGGGTGGAAGTGTGTGCGTGTGTGTATTGGTTGCCTTGCAAAGCAAATTCAGAGACTGCCAACATTTGGTTTTTGCTTTCGGTATTGGTTACACTCCATGTGTGTGTGTGTGTGTGTGTGTGTGTGTGTGTGTGTGTGTGTGTGGGTGTAAGTGTGAGTAAATGTGAGTGGGTGGCCATTGCACAAATGGGGTCTCAATCTGCTCTCAAAAGACGCGGTAGCTGTACGAGTCATGCGCAATGAGGGAGCTTCCTTTCAGAATGGTTTGGGTCTGGGATAAAAGAAGCTTTTGTTCATGAAAAAGCAATATGAACAATAAGAACATTACTTTCAGGTGATACCGACTGCACAATGCTCACTCGCGGTAAAAATTCTGCCAGCCGCAAGCTGCAAGACACTGCTAGATATAGATAACTCCGATTTTTTTTTAGTTTATTAATAAGGGAGTTTATTAATATTTAATATTTGTATTTGTGTTGTCAATGCAAGCAGTATGCAATATTCCAAATTTAAACCCTGGTGTATCAAAAATATCATAGATGCGCAGCAGCACAGACATCGCTGAAGAAATATACTCATTTCCATTTGGTAAATGAGCCGCAAGTAAATGATCATTAAAACCATTCAATGTGAATTTTGTGTATACTATATTGCATAAAAGGCATATGCGAAGCGCCTATATTTAATTCAATTGGCATTACATTTAGATCTGAACGTATTTGGGATCGCGGCACTCATGCACCTTGGGGTCGTACAACAAGCCGGGTGTGCAGTCCAAGGTGATGCCCTGTCCCTCTACGCAATAGTAGTAAGAGTCTCGTCTCGAGTTGTGGGGATAGAAGTGAACGCCAGTGTCCGGGCAGATGATGTCAGCGCGTCGAGGCGGTACGCGGGAATAGGGCTGAATATTGCGCTGCTGCAATGAAGTAGTTACGTTGCATTGGACTTTGCTCGCATAATCACAGCAATTGCATTCGGGGTTAAAGGCTAAGCCATTGGCGCACTCTTGGGGCCAGGGCATGCCATTGGAGCAGATGAAGTACTTGTTGCACTGCGCCTTGCTGGGCAGATAGCGAATGTTCGAGACCGTTATCTCTTGAGGACAATCGTTTTCCACACAGTCCACAAATTCGGGGAAATCGCAGCGATCCGTGTCCGCATTGTACTGCAGCCCGTCGTAGCATTCCCTCAGTACCGGAATGCCGTAATAGCAGAGCACGTATTTGGTGCAGGTGCGATCATAACAGAAGCTCGTAAGTTTGTATTCTTCACATTCGGGCAGGCACTTGACATCGTTATCTATGTAGGTGCATGCCTGGAACTTGTAATCAAACCCGAGATGGCAATCTGTGGCATTTCCCTTGCAAAGCTCTTCAAAAGCCTCTCCATCATAGCAGCTGCCGATATAATCGACCTTGCCACCTGGAAAGAGTTTTCGACGAGTTAGATTCCGTTTCCTAATGGGTTAAGTTCGTACCTACCAACGCAGGAGATGAAGCTGGAGCAGTTGCCTATGTAGGGCAGCAGGGACTGGTCAGCCATATTTGCGCACAGATTTATGTCGTTCACGACTAAGGAGGAGAAAGGACCATCGGGATTCACGACATTTTCTTCTGGATCAGGTGCCACAATCTCTTCTGACTGTGGCGTCAGCTTCAAATGAAATCTTGCTCCCGAGCATTGGAACAAGACAAATAAAGCCAATCCGTAAAGAAATTTCACTGTAAAGAAACAAAGGGAAAAGTCAATGGAAAAGTTTTTGAAAAATAAGTCGACTACGCACTCTTTGATAGATAGAGTTCCCGAAAAGAACTATGCTAAGCTCTTGGTTAAGTTTGCTTTTATAGCTGGGGAACTAACTTTTTTCGATATCTTTGACTCTTTCTAATGAGTTGTCGGAAAGCGACATTATCGCATTTAGGCACGCGCGCTAGCCTCTCGAAGGAAAACTACATTTTTAATTTGCCACCTGATACAGAAAAGTCATTTGCCGATTTATTCTTGTCTAATATGTATATTGCATCCGAAAACGTTTGATTAACTCTTTGACAAAAGAGAACAAACTTTGAGAGCTCTATTATCTATATAAACAGATTTATTTTATTATTTTCGATCCATAGGAGTAGTACAGCCCCTCGAAGTGTAACCTATACAAAAACCAGGAGAGTCGGTTTGGAAACTGCTTTTCAAATATTCAAATTAATGAAATTAATTTCAAATCACAGCATGTGTGATATGTTAGATTCTTGTTTCTAGAGAATTAACTTAATAAATGCTAACAATTAGTGATAAGTAATGCAATGTATTAGAAGTATATTAACAACTAGGGATAATATAATACAATAATAATATGATATTTCTATATTGATCTAGAATACTTATTCCAATCTTAAAACTACCCATTTAAATTATTAGTTACTATTTGGATTACTTTATAACCCCAAGCAATTTCTCCTACTAATATTATCCAGGCTACTTTAAATTACATGCTGTAAATATACTTTACATATGCTCGCCCCAAACGCTGTTGATAAGGCAGTTCACTTGAATTGTGCATATGATATTTATGATTTAAGAGTTTCCTTCTAACTTTTTATTTTCTGTCGTCGCGTGTGATATGAGCTTTTATCTATCCAATTTGAATTCATGCACCGAGTCTGTCGCTAAAAATTACCAATTGCGAACGTGTTTCCTTTCTGATAAGTGTCGCTTTCGCCGATGAGCAACAAAATAATCGTATGTATCTGATTGCCAAAAGTAGAAAACAAACATGAAAGACCGATAAAAGGAAACCCAAACAAAATGGTTGCCTATAAAATGAAGTTTTCTTCGCCTCCGTGGCCACAGTTACAGTTACAGTTACAGTTACAGTTAGAAACGAGACGAGAGAACAGTGAGTATAACATAACGTTTGGTATATCTATTGTATTGTATTGTATATAATTTAACCATAATTCTGTAAATATATATTTATTTGATTAGTGATCAAATACAGTCAATTGCTGACGCTGATCTCATTGGCCACGTTGCTAGGCGTCGGGCTGGGGGATGTGAACATTTGCTCCAATGTGGTCGACAATCTGTTTCTGCCAAGTCTCGACAATTGTAGCAACTACTATCTGTGCGTTGGTGAGTTTCATGTAACTCCATACGCGTAATTCATCTAATATTTCAATTGGCCAACTCACAGCTGAGCTGTGAGGTGGATATTTCATTATTATTTGCATTCACGTAAGCAGCTCACACTTTGGTGGATATGGAAACACACCATAGTCTGCCTTATAGCTTTGGTGGATTTCAATATCCACCACATTGCACCTGAATAGCGGCATCTCACTCTAACTCACACCTATTCCCAGCTCAAGTGCACATGACATACAGTCATGCATATGCCCATTCATGGGTCTTCTCTTTCTCTATTTATAATAAGTTTGATATTCTGCCTTTGACAGCCGGCAGAGCTGTACCTCGCAGCTGCAGCAGTGGCTACTTCTTCGATGCTCGCAAACAACAGTGTGTGGGCGTCTCAGAGGTGCGCTGCCTGCCCACATGCCCCACGCAGGGGTTGAGCTCCTTCTGCTACGATCGCACCTGCACCAAGTACGTTCTGTGCTTTGGCGGAGAGCCGGTGCTGCGTGAGTGCGCCGATGGACTGCAATACAATGCTGAGACGGATCGATGCGACTTCCCCCAGTATGTGGACTGTGTGGATAATCTGTGCGTGCGCCAGAACAATGTGGACGACATTGTTTACATTGCCAGCAAGTCTAAGTGTGACAAGTACTATGTTTGCCTGGATGGTCTGCCAGTCAATCAGACCTGCGCCAGGGGTCTTCAATTCAATCCCGAATGCAACTGCTGTGACTTTCCCTCCCGCGTCAATTGTACTGTAGGTCTTCTATTTATCATATATGGAACTTTATCGATAGCAAGATTGTCATTTCATTTAGGTTGAGACCCTACAGCGTGACATCAAGCCCTTTTCCAGAGTCCCACCACGTTCCGGGGGCATCACATGCCCCGACCAGGGCTCTCACTTCATTGCCCACAAGACCCGCAATGATGCCTATTACTACTGCTCTAATGGTAAATCCGTCACTCTGGACTGCACCCCGGGTCTGGTCTACGACGCCGAGCGGGAGGAATGCCGCGAGCCACAGTTCGTGAAGGCCTAGAGGATGTCAGCAAAATAAATTTTAAAGTTCAATCAATTTGTTTGCATTTTGTTTATAGACGCTCATTGCAAATGCCTAGACGCGACTCTCATTAGCTAATTTTAGCCGTTCGGGGAACGCTGATCTCTGCTGCAATGCAGGCGACAAAAAAATGAAGAGCGAAAAGGTTAGAAAATAAATGGTTAGAAAATATGTTGAGGTAAAGCTAGTTTGCTATTAATATGAGATTTTGAGAATTTTCTCTCCTTATTGGTGGCTTGCTACATATATACAAGATGGAACTTTATTTTTTGTATACAAATCTAAAAGATAAGTATAACAGACGAGTATCTAACTATATATCTACTGGGGGCGTGAAAAATTAAACAAATCTTGCAGTTAACTCATTTAACATTTGCTCGAGTTAGTCTCTATAGTATATCTTCATCAAATATAGGATGTGGCAAATCTGTAACTCTCGATTTATCGTAAAATTCCTTAAGTAAATTGATATACATATATTTGCTGTATTCAAAACTAACTTTTTAGTTTTTATTGATTGCCTTGTTAAGCCTTCAATATCTTTTCGGGTTCTCGGCATTCTTGAACATTTGCATCATACCACAGGCCGGGCGTACAGTCCAAGGTAACTCCATGACCCTCCACGCAATAGTAATAGGCATCACGCCTCGATTTGTGGGCGTAGAAGTGAGCTCCATGACGTGGACAGATGACATCAGCGCCTCGCAGTGGCATACGAGAAAAGGGTTGAATATTGCGTTTCAATGCTGGAATCTAAATACATAAATGACATAAAGATGACAGAGATTGCTTCAAATCTATATCACTAGGAACCCACCTGGCATGCCGACCGATTGGGATAATCACAGCAATTGCAGCTGGTACTGAAATACAATCCCTTTGCACAGGTAGACTTAACGGCCACGCCTCTCGCACACAGGAAATATTGAGAGCATGACGCCTTGCTAGGTAAGTACAACAGCTCCACTGCATCACCCAATCTCATGCACTCGTTGTCCACACAGTCCACATGTTGGGGGAAATCGCAGCGATCCGTCTCCGCATTGTATTGCAATCCATCCTGGCATTCCCGCAGAACTGGAATGCCGTAATAGCAGAGCACGTATTTGGTGCAGGTGCGGTCGTAGCGGAAGCTCGTCAGATTGTAGGATTCACATTTGGGCATACAGTTGGCTTTATCCGGAAAGCTGCAACTTTGGTTGCGAGCATTGAACTCATAGTTCTTATTGCACTGTTTCTCTATGGCCTCCCCATCTAATAGGAATAAATGATTTTTAAAATGAAATAAGGTTTTCTATCCTACATTCTTCTCACCCCAGCAGAGATAATATTTTTTGCAGTCTCCCACATAGGGCAGAAAAACTCTGTTGGCAACATTATTGCACAGACTTATGTTGCCCGTATAAAGAGTGCTTCCATTCAATACTGTTACGGTGTCATCCTCCTCAGGCTCTGGTGCCTCGAATTGCTGAGCCCTTATCAATACACATTGACATAGTGCTAAAAGTCCAATATATATCACGAATTTCACTTCCGATGAAGAGAAATTATTAAACATTGTCGAGCACTTAATATCCGGCTTACTTACTTCTATATCGTAGCACTTGCCGAAGTCAACTGTTGTCGTTAGGTGGTGGCACCAACCGAATTTATATGCTTGATATCTTCGAGTTCTGTCGATCTATTTCAATAACAGATACTTTTGAGCCCTTATCAATAGCTTCATGAGAGAACCGACTCTTATACTGAACAGAACATTTTAATTTGCAAGATAACAGCACGTCATGAACTGGTGACTAAGCTAGAGGCCATTTTGAAGGAAAATCGCACAATTCAGCTCGTATACTAGATGCATATTCAGAAGATATATGAAGAGTTCTTTGTAGAGATTTCGTTTCTGAAAATTTTGTCGCCTGGCAAGCACTACGAACTTGAGTATATATAAAAATATATTTGGTTTGCCTACACATTATAGATGCCTATGTATGTGTGTACACGTATGGGTGTATGTATATAAATTATCGTATAAAATATTTTCATTTTCGACTCAATCATTTAGTAGGAAAATTGGCATCTGAACGAGCGCATTGTTCAGGAAAAGAAAATATATATAACATACATATATCTCTTTTAACATAATTTTGAAGACCTAGTGCAGTGCCTGTACACATTCCGTTCTGTAAGTTTATATAATTGCTTTTGTTTTCCAAATGAGGGCCTACCGAAGACTGTCATGATGATTGACACAAATATTACCACAAAGTCGAAAATGTGTTATTTATAGCTTTGGGAGCTCTAATTACTCGTGTGTGCGTGTGTTTGTGTATTTGTGTGTACGAATATATTTTAAAAACACAATTATAAACGGCTAAACACAAAGATTTTTCTTTAAAGGAACGGTCCACATAATGGTCAACGAACTGAATAAGCCCCAAGATAATGCCGCACTGAGCGAGGTAAAAATTGAGTCAAATGAAACATGATCATCGTTAATAATAGGTACAAGTACATGCATATTAATACATTTTAATATGTTTTGTCACAGCTGTTGGCTGCTTCCAATCGTCAGTTGGAGGAAATGCAGGAGGAGCATCGTCAGCTGCAGGCGGAACTAACACGCTTAAGCGCCCAGCGCCAGCAATTGAGAATTGCCACCAGGGAGCAGGAAACAGTGAGCGTTGTAACCTCTGGCTCACAGTCCTCACAGTCCTCGCAGTCCTCACTCGCTACTGCGGAAAGCGTAGCAACCGAAGAAAAAGACAATGCCACTACTGAGGAAGATACGGAAGAAACGGCGAACTATCTGCAGGAAAAGCTGGCGGAAATCGCAAATTTGAAGGCGCAATTCAAACGTGTTCAGCATATGACCGATTCGACAAAGCGCATCGAGGAACATATATCCAGCATGGAGTCCAAATCGTCATCATCGTCGACTGTGCAACAGAGCAGACAAACTATGTCATCACAATCTGTACAGTCCAGCAGCAGCAGCACGAGCACCAGCAGCAGCACTAGCAAAAGCGCTTTATCATCAGGAGCTGAGTCATCCACATCTAAGACTGCTCCGGACAATGCAGAGCTCCTAAATGCAATGATCAACATGGTCACGGATTTCACAAGTGATTTGCGTGGACAAGAGGAAAGTTTGCGTGCGGAACGATTGCGTATTAAGGCATTGAAGGAGGAAATTATACAGCGCAAACAGAGCAAATAGAATAAATAATACCTATTGAATATAAATACAACTCACTTGCTGAATAGCCTATGTTTATATATATGAAATAAAAATTGCTCATATTAGACCTATTCTGTTCATATTTTAAATATATATATTTTTAAAAATTAATTTTAAAAGATTATTCACTCGCGCCATGCATATTTTACTGCACTTAAATTATCGATTGGTGCAGCTCACGATGCATTGTGATGTATCTGGTTAGTGGATGTATTGTTCTCAACTATCGATAATAAGCAGCACATCACTATCTGGCAGGACGCAGCTGTTTGCTTGTAAAAAATATTCTGATTCGCCTTATGCTTGTGTAAATTGTATTAGTCAAAAGCGATTTCAATTGTTAAAAAATTCTGTCAGCAATCTAGATGTGAAAACTGTTCGGTCAACTTAGTTCAAAAGTGAATAAAACAACGGATTGATACAGTAGCTGCCTAGTGTCCAGTCAGTGTTAGTTTATAATTGATACTGTGCGAGTTGTATATGTACATATATATTTTCTGATGGCGCCGACACCGCCCGTAAAGATAATAATGAAAAACGACTGTGATACAAATCGCAGCACCGGCGCAGTACCCAAACAAGTAACAACAACCACACAAGGCGCAGCATTGCCGGCAAATCTCAATAGAACGCCGTCAACGACGTCAACCAGATCGAGTAGCAGTCGTGCTCGCAATTCTTCCCTAATCAAGCAGCAGCAGGAACAGCAGCAGAGGGAGCGGGACGAGGACATTGCGGCGCGACTGCAACGCGGCACATGCAAGACTCTATACGTAAGTTTTCATTTAGAATAGGTAAAAAAAAAAAAAAAAACGGAAATCTAAAGTATGTATATATTATTGAGTTAATTACGTCTATTGCGGCTGCTCTTTTTTATTTATCATGGACAGCAACCAGAAAATTTGCAGCCGGCTTGTTTATATTGTTATATATATTGTTTTCATTCATGTTGCCATGACGCCCAATTTGCGAGCTGATCCACTTGGCCGAGTGCTCTCTCTTCTTTAGCCACTTGGCTCTGCGCTCTTGCATTTAAAAATACTTTTCACACTCATTCTTCTCGACCAAACTGCTCGAAAAGTCTCGGCGCTGGTTCAGTAATACAGACGACCTTCCCTGCGGCGCACACCGAAATTTACAGAAAGCAACAAAATTGCTGCCTTTCTGATACTAAGTCTATTGCTAATATTCATTTGTTGTTGCTTCAAGGATCTGCTGGAGCGTGCCACAACTGCTAAAACCCAATACAGCAGCCAGCAGCAAGAGCAACGCGAGGCGCTGCGTCAATTGGCCGCGGAACATAGTTACGATCCAACAGGTAAGTTTAAGCACTTGAAAACCAAATATCGACTTCTGTCCCTACCTCGCCGTTCGCACCTGGGTGGAGGTTTTTACTGATCACATAAAATGTGCGCTAGTTCATATTCTAAATATAACAGTGCGCACGAAAATAGACGCCCACGGAGAGGGCCTCTCGCATCGGTCGCACCGTGGGCAGCAGGCCAGTTTTGACTGCGTCATTGCACGAATTTCTCATATATGTCTATGTTAAATTTTTGTGTGCTTTTCACAGATCAGCTACAGGAACAGCATCATCGCTATTGCTTTCCTGTACGTCCAGTGCAGCGAGTGCAGCATCAGCAGCAGCCCCAGCCCCAGCCCCAGTCACAGCCACAGCCACAGCCCGTAGCAGCAGCTGTGCTGCGTCTGCGTCAACCAACGACACCGAATGCCACAGTAGGCGTTGTCACACCCAACACGACCAACGGCAACGAGGAGCAACAGCCCACAAGCACTAGCAGCACGAGTGCAATCGCCAGCAACTCCCAGGCGCCTACAGCTCTGCAAACTGTGGTTCATCGTCTCTTTGGGGTCTCAGCGCAGAGCTCGACACGCTCGCAAATCGAAGTGTTGCGCACTTTGCTCGGCTTGGATGAGAACTGGAATAGCGGCAGCGGACAACAACAGGCAGCAGGCAGTGTTATCGAGGTGAGCGGAAGGCAATCAGCAGATGATTGAATCAATCTAATGTTGCATCACTACAGTATTTAAGCAGTATGGTGCATGAAATCAATCCCAGTGCCAGTGAAAAAGATGAGGGCATTGTCAATTCGACAAGCTTGGAGGATGTTGCATTGAGTGAGGTATGTAATATATCAATATATTTGCAAGAATTCAATGTAATGGGTAAACTCTTCTCTTCTCAGATGAGCGACAATCGCGCCCAGTCCATACAGTCACTGCACAGCGTTCTGGAGACACCAACACCAGATACTACGCCCAGTTTTGATGAGCTACAACAGCGGCTAGATGCCTCCAATCGCAATATGCAACACTTGCAGGATGAGCAGCAGAAGCTGCGACATATACAAAACATGGCCAAAACGCATCTCAACGAAATGGAGCAGCTGCGTCAACACAGCGCACATCTTGCGCATAACGGCAACGGCGATGCGCCCAACTATGAATCTGTACAGCAGGTGCAGGACGATATGGCTTCGCTTGTGGGGCGCATGAAGAATCTCACGGCTTTTATACACAATCAAAACGAGCTAAGCAGCGTGCTGGGCGACGATGGCCCAGAGATTTTGGCCGAGCAGCAGGCGCTGCAGGAGAAACTTGAATCATTGCGTGCGCAGCGAGAGGACATGCGCGAATTGGTCAATGAGCTAACCAGCATCAATCGAAAGGCCAAAGAGCGGGTGCAGGCGGTTCGTGCCGCCAGCCAGGAGACGAGCACCCCAAGAGAGGAGACACCCCCAAAGCAGCAGCAGCAGCAGCAGCAGCAACAGGCTAAACCCACAAATGAGCGTATCGTCCCAGTGGAATATCAACGCAATGTTCCCATTTTGCGGCAGGAGGCAGTCAATGCAGCTCAGCGTGCTCAACACGCTCAGAATATGATTGATCAGAAAACGGCGGACATTGAGGCGTTGAAGGCACAAATGAACAGGCTGAAGAGCATGCTGAATACCGTTAATCAGATTGAAGCCGGCACGTCCGACATCGGCGAGACCTTGGAGCGTCGCAGCGTTGAGCGACCCGAAGAACGACCTCGGGACATTTCGCAGCGTGTGCAGGCATTAGACGGCGTTAGCTCGGAGCTGCGCGCTGAGGCAGCCACATTGCAGCAGGAGCGCGATCGCATTTCTGCACTGAAGGCTGAAATAGAGCGACGCCAGAGGCAGGCAGCAGCTGCGGTACAGATGGGAGACGAGGCGCTGCAGCGTCACAGCCTGACTCCAACGCCCCTTCGACAGCGTCCACAAGATGATGAGCAGGAGGAGGAAGAGGACGAAGAGAAGGAGGATGAAACAAAAAGGCGAATTCAGTTGCAAACGCGCAATGAGTTGCGGGCACAATGCGAGAAATTGCGACAGGAATATGAGAAGAAGCAACGCGAGTATGAAGCACATTTTATGAACAGCCATGGCACCAACAACCACAATGGGGGCAACAACAACAACAACGACAACACCAACACAACTTCGGAGGCTGATGATGAGGGCAATGATGACACCGACAGCGATAGATATTTTACACAATTGCGCGCTTCATCTTCGGCTACTTTAAAACGAACTGCCTCGACCATTACCGTTGTGGAGAAACAGCAACAGCAGCAGCAGCAACAACTGCAGCAGCAACAGCAGCAGATGCTGCAGCAGCAGCAGCAGCAGCAACAACAAGAACAACAGCGACGAACACAACTCAAGCAGCAACAACAACATACGCCCAATGCTCACTCCATGTCAAACAATGAAGACGATCTGAATCTAACGATTGACAGCCTCTCCCTGGGCAACGATAGCATACCGTCGAGCAGCACTAGGTCCCAGTATATGCCGCCGCCAATGGCACCCGTTCAAGGCATGTGGAGTAAGCAATCCGCCAGCAATTATTCATTAGCCATTTCTATTGAACTTCTCATTTATTTATAGACACGCATAGTACGGCCAACACTTGGCACTCGCAGCCTGGCTATCTGCCAGCAACGCCAACAGGTGCTCCAGTTGCACCGGGCGTCGCTGCTTCCTCGCAGGCTTCGAGTGTCAACCAAACGCCCGACGCAGTGCTCTTGCAGCAGTTTATGCAGACCCAGCAGATGCTCATCAACTCAGTCTGCCAGTGCAATCAGACCTTGTGGCATCAGCAGCGTGAAATTGACAGTCTCAACAGTCAGATACATTCGGTGAGAGTAAAGCTTAACTAACGAAACCAATTAACAGACAGATTGTGCTAAGACTTTAACGACCTTTTGATTTTGATTGTATTTAAAACGTGCTCTTACTTTTCATTTGAACAGTTGCAGGAACGTTTGAACGCATCGTGCCAAGAGCACGCCTATAGTCTGCGCTCGGAGTCCGTTCCGCCTATCGCTGGCGGTCTGGCGCCAAACAACCTGTGTCTGGGCGCCAGCGCTCGCGCCCAGTCGGAGCAACTATATAATTTCGGCTCCTCGCATCAGAGCGCCTTTAGCAACTATCAGCGCAGCACTCATCGCAACAATATCTACAGCGGCAGCGATCCGCATCAGGCGCAGACCTATTTGAACAATGCCGCGCCACCGCCACCACCGCCACCGCCCACGCACTACAACAATGAGACGCCGCTGTCGCCGCTCTCGTATCGCCCCACTCCGGCGCCCATATTCATGAATCATCACAACAACACCATACACCAGAATAACGCCAACTTGCGCACCCAGAACCAGCATGCGAACAATTTGCATTCGCTGCCGGAGGATGCGGTGCCGCCACCCACTCTGAACAACCAGGTGCCGCCGGGCAACCGGGCGAACAACTATTGGGATAACTTCCGAAGGTAAAGCGCCATACAAAACACATATTTTATGTGGTATCGGGTTCTTTCGTACGCAGTAGGCATTCTATTTATTTCTATCGATTGAGAACTGGGAAAGAGCTGTTAATTTAAAATCCTTGCCAAAGTAATAAAACCAAATACATAGAACGAAGTGCCACGAAAAAAAAAGATTTGAGCAGTTTTGATTTATTATTATTTTTAATCAATTTTCCAAAAAAATCTACGACATAAGTAAGTAGAAAGAAGAAAACATTTACGAGAAATCTAAATGATTAAATTGGAAATGCGTTTCAATTGAGTTAAACTAATTCTATTAACTTGAGTATTATTTTAATTTTTAAAATTTTGATTCTTCTTTTTTATGCTAACTGCCTATTTAATTGAATGTGTATAAGCAATTCTATAACCCGAAAATTGTTCAGAATTATATCTAGAGTAGCTCTAATTGGAATAGACTGGATGATATTAACACTAATGCTTAGAATGTTATTATATTTTGCACATTAAATACTTTTGATTTAATTGCTCGCTTTTATTAACCCATTAATATTTGTGCGCTTTGCAGCTATACACGCCAGAATCTGCTATCTAACAAAAGCAACGAGGAACTCAATGTGGAGCACCAATATCGCCAGATACAACGCCAGCGCCAGCGTCCTAGCTATTTTCAGACGCATCTGCCACACACTGCACGCGGCTCCACCAGCAGCATACTGCTACAGCAGCAGCAGCAGCAACAACAGCAACAGGCTCAGTCACATCGTCACTTCTATGAGACAACACCTCAGCAGCCGCAACCGCAACCGCAGCAACAGCAACAGCAGCAGCAACAACATTTGCTCAACGGCAGCAGCAGCAACAATTTGAACAACAGCAGCAGCAGCAATCACGACTGGCGCAATAACGCCCATGGTGAAGAGGAGGATGTGGAGGAGGAAGATAATAATGATTCCTCAATATTCGGCAGCAGCGGAGGCAGACGGCGCAATCGCCGGCGTCCAATGCCAACGCTGCGCAACGAGGAGACTTCCTTGCAGGAGCTAACGGCTGGCTCGTCCAATTTCTTCAACATGAATGTGAACAGTCCTCTGTATCAGCGCAACAAAGTGCCGGCTAAGCCGACCACGTCAGCGGTGTCTCTAACACCGTTGCAGCAGCGCCATCTGCGCTTCGATTTCGAGCTGCCTGCTCAATACATGGACTATGAGCTACCAGAGCCGCAGGCGATGCAGGCTCCGCCTGCTGCTCCGGTGTACAATGTCACAGCACAGGAGTCCGTCGTGCCAGAGGAATCCAATGCGGTGCTGGAACAAGGCACAGAGGAGACTGCTTCAGAGGAACTGAATCGCAATTTGCTGGTAAATGCATTGAAAAATGATAAATTTACCACAAAGTTCTACGAGTCGATCAAGGAGGATGTCTACAGACGACTTGAAACTCTCTTCGAACAGCAGCAACAACAGCAGCAACAGTTGCAGCAGCAGCTAGGGGAACAGCAACTGTACAATGAAGTGCATAGCCTGCGCAAGACCCTCAACCAGGGTCAGGCGCCTAGTGCCCCTCCGGCAGAGAACGCCGTTGCAAACGAGTCAACAGAGGCCACGGAGAGTGGCACTGAGTCGCCCCAGGCTCAATCTGTCAGCGACCGGCCTGAGGACGACAATAGTCTGCCATTGCAGGTAATGGCAACGGCAGCTGCTGCTGGGGCAGCAACTGCATCTACATCTGCAGCAGCAGCAGCAGCAGCAGCAGCAGAAGGCGCTTCAGGAGCTGAATACGCAGAGGCAGCTGGCGTTGGTCCCGCACCGTTGGACAACGATGATGTAAGTAGCCAAAGCTAATGCACTGCTTCAGCTGCTCATAGCTCGTGCCTTTTTTGTTAAAGCAAATCATTGAGGTGGTCATTGAACGACCCGGCACGCCTCCATCGGCTAGTCTTGACCTATCGCCGGATCACGAGCTTATTGAGTACATAATCAAACGCATACGCAACCAGACGCATAACAACACAATCATCAACGATTCACTGCTGGCTGAGGTCTCCAAGCTGACGGCAAATGCGGCCCAAAACTCGGCCGCCAGCTGGACGCCAAATGCCGTCTCGCCGCTCATTTCGCCCAAGCGCTTTTATGCTAAGATTAAGAAGTTGGACGTGCCAAGGCAGCGCGACGAGTTCTTGCTTTGGTATCGCACCTATCTGGAGCAGCTCTTTGTGGTAGAGCAGCAGTCAGCCGACACCGGCAGCATGCCCATAACGAAAAGTAAGGAGCTGAAAGCTCATTCCAAAAAGCAGGTCAATAAACGCGTGCGTGCTCAGTCGAACTCGCAGGATTCCAACAATGATGCCGACCTAGCCGAGGCAGACCAGAAGAAGGTTACGCTAAACGGGGGCGATACAGAGTGCGAGAACAATGAGAATCCGGAGGAGGAGGCCAGCGCAGCGGCAGCTCAAGAAACTCAGAATATCAGTTTAGATTAAATCGAGTAAAATTAGTTAGTTATTAGATCACTAGACGGGACCCACCCAGTCAACATTCCCAGCCTATCCGTATACATGTGCATATATATATGCAATTATATACTCATATATACATATTCCATATGACATACCTATATGAACTAACAAAATTAGTTACTAGCCGCAATGGGCGGCCCATTTTCGACTTTGTTTTTATTTTGTATTAAATTATAAATGTACACCTAAAACATAAACAAATTTGTTGGGAGTAGCTGTAGCTGCTGTAATCCCATCGAAATATTGGACCAGCCCTTGGGTTTTATTTTATTTATTTAATTGGCTTACAAATGTAACAAACAATTTGTTTCGAATTAACTCCGGTGTTTGGCTATTTACTTAGATCTGTTTGGCTGGTGAGCTGCTCCATCATGCGATAGTAGCAATAGCGGCTGTCGTAGTCCATGTCGTACCAAAAGTTGATGGCGATGCATTTGTGACTCTGGCGCACATGATGGAACCAGTAGTTTGGCAAATAGAGCACATCGCCCGCATGAACACGTACTCGTAAGGGACGTGCCTTGCTATACTGGGGATATTTGGCCAAGTCCGGAGCTAATGGGTCAATACTAACCCATTCCGTATGTAGAACTTCGTCGTTCTCAATCACAGGATCTATGTAGAATTGCCCGCAGGATTTTCTCTTGTATACGCCAGTGGGATAGTTGCCACGAGGCACGCAGCAGAGCTGATGCGGCGGCAGCAATATGAAATCTTTGTACCCGGAAATTACGCAATAAAGATTCTCGTAGGGATCCTTGTGCATTGAGGTGATGGCCCGCTCGTCGCCCAACCAGAAGTTGACTGCATCCGGTTGCTTGTTGAAGCACTGCTGGGCAAAATTCAAGTTACTCGGCACAATGTCATCAGCCAGCTCCGGAAAGTCAAGACTGAAATTGGAATTTTGCTTCTGAATGTAGTGCACAGCCCCCATTGGATCATCGAGACGCTGCAATAGTTCAGATAGAGGCATTTGCGTTTCTAGCGGTAGCACGAAATACTCTTGGCCATCTTGTGTGGCCAGACCGTCAGCATAGCCATTGGGTGTGACAGCCACATCCACAACTTTGTCATTTAGAGTAGTCTGCAAATAGTCCGGCGTCCACTTCTGCACTGCAGGCCAATGGGCAACCGCTTGACGTATGACAACAGGTGCGTTCTTTGCATAATAGTCCCGGGTGAACTCTAGGGCAGTTGGCAGCTGTTGTAGTTCCGTTATTTGTCCACCAATGCATAGCTCTTTCGCTTCCTGAAGCAACAGTTTTATAGCTGTCTCAATTTGAGTTTGAGCCATGCCGATGACATTCCGGTACAGATCGATAAGTGTTTGAGCTTATCGATGAAAAACAAAGATGTGCACATGGCATCGATATATTGAACCGCAAAGTATGTTGAGTAGACACACTGGTATACATTGCCGGTGAAGAGATACAAGAAGACAAATTAATGTAAATTAAGAAAACGTAATATTGTCACCATACAATTGCTGATATCAGTTAAAAAAAAACTAAGTGATCGAATGGTTAGTGACTTCATACACAAAAAGTATCGATATATACTTGTCGTCTGGTAGTCGATACTATATGTTCTGTATACAGCTGTTCTAAGGCAGACAGCCGAAAAAAAACATGTTGCTTTTGTAAAATTAGGAAAAAGTAAAGAGTTCAATTAAAAACGTTGCCAAAATGCAGGAAGTTGGGGATGAAGTGTTCAACTGCATTGACGAGGCTAATGCCATCATAAACGATGTTAAAGCACACGTTGCCGAAATTGTAATATCTTCCAAATTGGTCAGCAGTGCCACGAAGATTTATCTGAACATTCGCACCATAGAGAGCGCCACCTGCTGCGTACAAGTGACTGGTCGAGGATTTAAAATAGTCTCCTCGCAATACGACACCATCGATGAGGAGCCGGCGCTAGGCTCCGACGGGGAGCCAGAGGAGGAGGAGATCTTTGAAACACCCTACGCTTTGCTGGATAAGATTAGTCCACGCTATGTGGAGTCGTTTGGCAACAAGCTCTGTCAGCAGCTGCGACAACTGCAGCAAATGCGCACTGAATTCCACGAAGAGGACGAGGAGGAGGATGAAGACGAGTAACCAACTTCGCCTCTTCGAGACAACAACTTCATACTGAGGCTGTACTCATTAAACACAAGATTTTAATGTTAGTTTATTTATGTATTTTATGTACTCGTAACCGTGAAAGTATTTCGGATCGTGTGACAACCCAAAATCGAACCACTTTAGACCTTTAAGCGCTTCAAGAATAAAGATTGTGATTGCAATTCCAAATCAGTCAATTTGCGTACCGTTGGCACCAATTGCTCAACATGATCCACATATCCAGTGCCCTTATTGAGATTCTTTTGGCCGTAGACCACCTTGCCATCGAAATCGTTAACGGGCACCTCCAGGGACTTGTCCACCTGCTGTATGGTTATGTTCAGGTGCTCCTCGACCTCACCCAATAAATTGAGCTCATTGTACCAGATGCAACAGCCGCGCACGTCAGTCAAATTGGTGTTGTTGCAGTTACGTCCACGAGTCTTGCACCATTCGCCGTGGTACCAGACCTTCTCCGGCACTGTAGACACCAAGCTGATGGCCAGGCCCATACGCTCTGCACGACCCACACGGCCGATGCGGTGCACATAGTTGCATTTGTCATCCGGAAGAGTTATATTGATCACTGCATGAATGAGAAGCTATAGATTATATGTAAACATATATTAGGTAATCCTTACTGAAAGGCAATCCTGTTATGTCCAGTCCACGTGCAGCAACGTCTGTACAAATGAGAAACTTGACCTGCTGGCGCTTGAACGCTTCCAGATTCTGTTTGCGCTCCTGCGGCTTGCGATCGCCATGCAGGCATACGCAGGAGTAGCGTTGGCCGCCGCGGAGGCGAAGATACTGCTCCAAGTTGTCGCAATCCTGCTTGGTGCGACAGAAGATGATGGCACGATCCATTTTGTGCTGGTCAATGGCCCGGATGCAATATTCACCCTTCAGCAGCTTCACTGCCTGGGATAGGGTCTCTGGGGAAAGATTAGTGGGATGGATATTGTCGTGATCGTGCACACCATCAGTGCGTATCGACTGGCGGAGTTGCTGCCAGCTGGTGTCAATCTTCGGGTCGACCATGCACACAACATGGTGAACAGTCTCCGGCACTGCATCTTCGCCCTTCAGATCCACCCAGGTGGGGAAGTGCATCAAGCGTTCAGCCATCTTTTTTACCTCAAAGGCATGCAAGGTGGCGGAGCAGACAATCATCTGCAGGCGACAGCCATCGCTGGTTATTTTTGGTATTTGCTTGTGCAGCCGATCAATTAGATCCGTATAGCCCTGCTTAAGCAGAGCATCCGCCTCGTCCAGGACGAAGAAACGACAGTGAGTGAGCTGTACGAGTCCACTGTTGATGAGCTCCTCCAAGCGACCGGGAGTGCCCACCACAATGTGGATTCCCTTCTGCAGTTCCGCTTTCTGCTCCTCCAGACGCACGCCCCCAATAAGCAGTAGGGGACGCACGTCGGGATCAGTTATATAACGTTTCAGTTTCTCAATTTGATTGTAAGTTTGCTCCGCCAGCTCACGGCTCGGCTCAATGATTATGGCTTGGGGAGCATTGGGCGCCGGTTTGCTGGCCGCAGTGTTGGCTGCGGGGCTGGCCAAAGGATTGGGTGCGCTATGGTCAGGGCCTGCTTGACATACAGCCACATACCCGTTGCCTGGTGGGTACTTAAAATCTGATTTGCCAAAGTTAAATAGCATCTCGGCATTCTTCAGGACGACAGCGGGGTAGAAGGTGTCATTGCGTAGATTTTCGGGTATTTTGAAAGCCACTCCCAATGCAGTGCCGTTCTTGGTGAAGCTCACTTCCAGTCGCTGCAGGTCCAGCATACAGCCCACTACATCTGCCTTGCCGAAAGCCTCGCCATAGTCGTCAAACTGGCGATTGTTGGACTTTTTGCCCGTCCCGCCAAAGCCAAAGCCGTAGCGACACGTACCCAGATCTAAATTCGCCATTTGAGTGGACCACCCCACGCGGCACAAGCCCTCATCGGTGACTGTTGCCTCGTAATAGAACTTGGCTTTACCATAGACCCCGGTAGTGGCACGACATCCGTGCCATTCCTTAAACTCACGCGACTGGCAACGCAAGCCATCCGGAGTCACGGCTAATGCACTGTTACGATCGAAAAACGACATTGTCCACGGTGCCACAGCTCCAGCTGTGCCACCTCCCTTTTTACTCGGCTTTCCCGACTGCAAATCGCGAATGGTTTCCCAAACAATTTGCAGAATGGGCAAACAAAAGGCGCCCGTTTTGCCGGAGCCCGTTTCGGCTGCCATTAGGACATCGCCTCCGCCGAGTATGAGTGGTATTGCCTCTGCCTGCACATCCGTTGGCAAGCTAATAGGGGAGCGATCGCAGAAAAAATTAACTTGAATTTTATATTATTTGTACTTACGTCCAGTCCAATTCGTCGGTTGCCTTGCCGAGCTCTGGCAGCACACCAAACTCTGCAGGGGGATTTATTAGGATATTTAAATATGTTTTAATTAAATTTTGTATATATTTTACCTTCAAATGCCGTCATTGTTTTTAGTCACTTAGAAATAGATAATTTTTATTAAACTCTGTCTGCACTTCATACACCGGCTGCAATATTTGCCTATGTACTCAATTGTTGTTCACCATGTACTCATTGGAGCAGGATACGCTAATGCTGACAATCGAAGCAAGGCAAGCTTTAATCGGTATTTGTCTTCAAACAAGGTGAAATAATCATAAGAATTACTTTGCAAGTATCGTTTGATTAATATAATTATATACAATATGTATTTTATACTAGTTGGCTAATAGGATTTTGGTCCAGAAAAATCTAGTATATTTGCATTTGGAGATGCAGCATACTAGCCTTAAGAAGCTGGCAGCCTTCCAGATGTTCACAAAGACGAACTCGGAGTGTTGCAAAACGAGTTTAATCACAGCTGTTGAACTGATGTCGTTATGCATCACTTATATTTGTATACGCGTAAATTGTAGTGATTTTTTTTATTAAATTATGGCAAGTGTTTTGTTAAAGTGCTAATTAGTCATTAGAGATGTAAATTTTGGCGTGTAAGTTATTATTACCTAAAGTGTAAGTACTTAATAACCTCAAATTAACTGATAATTGTTCTAAAAAATGGCTTTTCAGCAATTTGCTCGCTGGAGAGAGAATGTACTTTCCATTGGGCTGGCCAAAGCGCGTTTGCCTGGCGCTCCCTGGCGAAACCACTCACATAAATCACATTAGTTGTGATGGTGTTAAAATACTCGTCGCGGCCGTTGGCTCGGATTTTCTGGGCATTTGGTATGCGAACCCGCTTCTGCCCATTGCCTATTATCGGCGCACCGTGGAATCTCTGCAGGAGTTTGGCAAAAATCAATTGATCATATGGAAGCCCGACTCCAGGCAGCTGGCCGTGCTAACGGATGCTGGTGCCTTGTTGTTGTATCAATTGGACTTCGATGCCAATGGCAGTGGAATATTGATGCAGGTGGATCCGCCTGCATTAAGTCTGAAAAGAGATTCAGCAGAGCTGTTCATCAAGGAGAATATTCCACGCCTGAGTCTCCGCGAAGTGCGCTGCTTGAAGCTGGACGTTGTCATCTCCACTGTCTGCTGCATCAGCCTCAGTGAGCTGCTCCTGGCTACGGAATCATGTGAACTGCTTCGATTGCAGTGGTCACAGCTCGAAACCGTTTCCGAGGACCTGAAGCCGCTGGCTGTTATCAAACTACGTGACATTCCCTTCTACGTGCAGCAACAGCAGCAGCAGCCTGTTAAATATTTGCCAGCCATGGGTAACTCGGCCTTTGTGGCCAGCCTGGAGTATTCTCCCTTCATTGGTGGATGCGCTGCTGTCTTCAGCGATCAGCGGGCGGCGTTCCTCGTAGCTGATCATCTGCGTTTCGAAACGGTGCACATGCACGGCTGTTGGGTGCCGGATGTGATGGATGCGAGCGTCTGCAGCGTCAATCACAAGTTCCGACTGCTCGCTTATGGCCAGCAGAGCTCGGCGGTGGCTGTGTATGCCATAGATGACGCCACAGCAGGCCTGGAGTACTCGCACAGGCTTGTTTTGACGGAGAATGTGCCGCCTGGCAGCTTGGGTGCTGTCAACGAGCTCAAGTGGAGTCCCGATGGTTGTGTGCTCGCCGTGAGCTGGGAAAACGGTGGACTGTCGCTGTGGAGCACCTTCGGAGCGTTGCTGATGTCTACCCTAAGCTGGGATTTTGGACTGCATGTAGATTTGGTTAAGCAGAATCCCCTGCAGCTGCGCCGTCTCGAATGGTCCACCGAGGGCTATCAATTATTTATGACCACACGTGATGAGAAGAACAATGTCCTGCAGCTGCAGTTCGTGAAGAGCGCCCTGAGCATGAATCCCTGCATGACCGCACACCCACACATCCTGCTGCAAGGCGACGATTGCTTGTACATAAATCAGGGCGATAATCTGGAGCTGACTTACGGCAATGCCAAGTGCACATTCCCCAGCAGCACCGCCACTGGCCAAAACGACGATTGCCTGGAGCTAAAGCAAAGCCCCAACATGGGCAGTATCCTCACCGAGAGCAAATACTGGACCCTGCTGCAGCTGCCGCTCAATTACGCAGCCACCAATTGGCCCATTCGCTATGCGGCCATCGATGCGGCCGGCTTGCATCTGGCCGTGGCAGGACGCACCGGCCTGGCTCACTACTCGATGCTCAACAAGAAGTGGAAGCTGTTCGGCAACGAGTCGCAGGAGAAGGATTTCGTAGTGTCCGGCGGATTACTCTGGTGGCAGGGCTTCATTGTCATGGGCTGCTATTCTCTGCTAGATCGCACCGAGGAGCTGCGCTGCTATCCAGCCGAGTGTAAGCTGGATAATCAGTTTGGGCACAAGCTACAGGTGCGCGCCCCTGTCATCAGCTTGAATGCCTTCAGAGATCAACTGATTGTGCTCACAGCCGATGGCATTGTCAGCCTCTTCCGCATGCACAGGCAGTCGGCGTACATCATCAACATCGAGTGCGCCTACGAGCTGGACGTGAAGAGCATTTGCATACATCCGGCCTGCATTGTGAGTCTCACGGTTACGAATCTGCGAAATGAGCTGAAGCCCCAGCATCAGCAGGCGGAGGCAGAGACGATTGTGGTCAATGTCTGTGGACGCGTGCTGATGATCCAGAGGGACGAGGCGACACAGCAGGTGCCCAACACGCTGCTGGCCACCTGCTTGGCCAGCTGCGTGGAATGCTTCTGGCTCTCCCACAACTTGGAGCACTGCGCCATGCGGGACTGCCTCTGGCTCTATTCCGGAGCGCATGGCATGCGCGTCTGGCTGCCTATACTGCAGCAGCGTTCGGAGCAGAACGGGGCGCAGCGGCTGCACAGCTTCATGTCCAAGCGCATCATGCTCAGCTTCCCCCTCAAGCTCTATCCCCTCGTCATACTATTCGACAACGTCATTGTGCTGGGCGTGGAGAACGAGAGCACGCTGTACACGAACGAGCCGAACTCGCACTTCGCTCTGCCCTTTGCTCTGATGGAGCGCAAGTCGCAGGTGTATTTGCACAAGGTGCTGAGGCAGTTGATCAAACGCAATCTGGGCTACTCGGCCTGGGAGATCGCGCAATCTTGTCGCAGCTTGCCTTACTTTCCGCATGCTTTGGAGCTGCTGCTGCACGAGGTGCTGGAGGAGGAGGCCAGCAGCAAGCAGCCCATTCCCGATGCACAGTTGCCCAGCATCCTGGACTTCATTCGCGAGTTTCCCGTGTATCTACAGACGATCGTGCAGTGCGCGCGCAAAACTGAAATCGCACTCTGGCCGTACTTGTTCAGCATGGCGGGCAAGCCGAAGGAGCTGTTCCACCTCTGCCTGCAGGCGGAGCAGCTGGAAACGGCGGCCAGCTATCTGATCATCATACAGAATCTGGAGCCCTCCTCTGTGAGCAAGCAGCACGCGAACATGCTGCTGGACATCGCATTGAATCAGCGCAAGTGGGAGCTGGCCAAGGATCTGATACGCTTCCTCAAAGCCATAGATCCCAACGAGATTGACTCGCCGCGCTGCTCGATGGTGTTGAATGTGAAAATCGCTCCGCCCCAGCCCCAGACGCAGGCGCAAGTGAATCCCAATGCGGACGCCTTCAACTTGGTGCTGGGGCCCATAGCGACGCGGGAGCGCAGCTACTCGACCACCGTCACCAGCAACTTGCCCAAGGACAACAAGCAGCAGAGCGTGGCCGCATCTGTGGAGCGCAGTGAGGCGCCTAGCGCTGGCAGCAATGCTGGCGCCGCGACCGTCGTGCGTCGTCGCTCCACCAAGGAGCGGCAGCAGCGTGAGATCTTCTGCATCGATTTGATATTGCAGCGACACGCGCGACAGCTGCTGCAGCAGCACAAGCTGCTGGACCTGGGCTACATGTGCGCCTATCTGGACTTCCATGTGGTCAGCTGGCTAACGCAGGAGTCGACAGGAGCAGCGCGACTGGATAATATAGCGGCGGCGCTGCAAGCTTTGCACGCGGAGCTGCGGCTGCCCAGCCCGTTCTCTACGGCTGGGCGCGATGACTTCGCTCAGCTCCGAGGTACGCTGCCTCGGTCGGGAGCAGCTGGAGGATCGTCATCACAGACCTCGGAGTCGGGCTACTTTAGTCTGGCCGCGCAGCTGGAGTCGCCGCAGCTGCAGCCTTGCATTAAGGAGGAGGAGGAGCTGCAGCAGAGCTCGCTGCCCATCCTGAAGAATCGGTCCAGCTCGCAGTTGTCCTTTGATAACTTCCGCTATCGCCGGCTCTACTCGCTGCCCGTCTCGGAGGACGACAACAGCGAAATTGTGGCCAGCTACCTGAACGATAAGCTAGCGATCAAGCTGCGCTACCTGCTGCAGCTCTTCATCGAGGCCAACTGCACGGACTATGCCCTGATGCTCTCCATACTGCTGCAGGATGCGGCCTCCATTTCGCGCATTGTCAACGTGGTCATACGCAGCGAGTCCGTGGGCGCCTGCAGGCGCATAGAGGCGGCCCTCAAGCAGCTCAGCCAGTGCATCTTCGACAACGGCAGCTCCATGTATCGCGGCTTTGTGATGACCCTGCAACCGCACATTTACCTGCTAGAGCAGTACATACAGTCGCTGGGCGAGACGCCGACGATGCACGACGGCATTGAAGACAGCAATGAGCTGAGCGCCGATGGAGCGTCCGGCTTGGAGAACGATGCTTTGGACGGAAGCAACAACAATTTTGTGCCAAAATGTCAGCAGCTGCCCAATGGCATTCAGCGAGCGTCAGAGCAGCGGCTGACGCGTCACGCCAGTCTCGAATCCAAGTCGAAAGCCAATGGTAACCAGACGAATCCTTCCTCCACGCAATCCACTCCCACACAGCAGCTGCAGCGCCGCGGCAGTCGAGAAGCTCCGCGAGACGGCTGCGGAGTCATGTAAGGGCTACGTGCATACGTGCAAGAAATTGGAAATAGCATACTCAGTGCATGTACGTAATATACACGATTTTTGTCATTTATGTTTATTTTTCGTTCTGCTGTATATTCCATATACATATATATATGTATATATGCATGCATATATGTATACATATATGGTAATTGTTGAAAGATTTGTTAACTGTTAACCCAACTCAATGGAACACACAACGAAGCGAACATCGTTGAGAGCAAATTGAAATCTTGTATTGTACTATAAGAGATACGTAAATGTAATAATTCACTAAATTAATAGATGAAATTTGCTGCAATATTTGTTAATTAAAAATTTACACGATTCTATACATAAATATACAGGATAAATATATTTTTACCAATAAGTTTGCCAAATGCATTTTATTCCTGAATAGAAATTAGTCGAGCAGTTGCACTGCTTGCCAAACGAAAGGCTTAAATGAACTGCTTGCAGGTCGTATTTGAATATCGTAATGAGGTACGTATTAAATAGTTGACTATACGTATCCGCCAGAACAGCTTAAAGAGGGATTAAGGTAAATCGTTCTTTTCCGATCAAACTTAATATCTCTTATACATTAGCCCAATATCCTGTAATGTACCCCTTTGCAGTCCTGATTTGTCTATTTTATTAAATATAAGTTGAAAATATGCATAAAGAAATTATTTCTACGAAAACACAGTTTTCCAAGTAACGAAATTTATACATATCATACTTACACATGAATCATTAATCAAAATAAAATGATAAGTATATATTTTATTATTGTGTACATTTTTTAAATTAATAAATAAACGAAAATATTGGTTTTAAGTATTAATTTATCTGTTAACACTCAACTGGCAACCCCTGTAGACAGGATTCCTTCATTGGTTCAAGGTGGTTGTCCTATGAAGAGGGATTTTCTACTTCAACTTTTCTACATTAAGCAACTAGTGGGGCTTCACTGCAGCTAAACGAGACTGCTTGTCCGGAATCCGATTCAATTTAATAATTTATTTTATTTTCTTATACATACATACAGCGGGCATAGGAGATGGAATAGCGGGACAGCATTTACCATAAGCACATCAATCCCGCTGCTGTTCTTCACAGTTAGTAAGAGTTTATATAGCATTTTAAGGCATTTATCATTTAAATGCCTTAACATTAATTAATCTCCAACCAACTTTATTTAGTCTGACCTCAAACTAGATGATTCTAGTTACTACAATTAGGTTGGTTAGAAGGTTGGCTTGGGCTGAAATAATTGATATTTTCTTATTTATATGCTTATTGAAATTGAATAATTTGCATAGAGAAGGGCGATCTACCATATATACATATATTTGTATAGAAAAATAGCATTTTTAATGGTCTTACATTTAACACCGCTTGCGCAAACAGCAAGGCAGCAGAATGGTTTGCGCAAGCCGTCTGCTCAACGTCTATCAAGCTGAACGTGGAATGGCCGCCCTGCAATAACTATTGCACACACACACACACATGCACACATATACACACACACTCACACCGACAGCAGCCAATCGAGCACATGTGACTTTTCGGCACTCTTTTGGGCCGTAACTCGTGGCTGCTGTAAAAGTTAATCACTGTGACTGATTCATTACGTGGGCTGCTTGATTTGGCGGTGACGAAGGTGACTTTGTGTGCAGGTGGATAGTTTTAGTTGGCAATGTCGCCCGTGTGGCTTGTGCCTTTTGCCTTTTACCTTGTTGTACCTCGTTTTCCCCGTTGTGCAGTTGCATTCGTCAAGTTTGTGCAGCGTAATTCGCACAATTGCAAACTTTGACGCAGCGACGCTGTTTGCCGGTTTCGTTGACATCAACAACGGCAGGGAGGACGGGTGGGAGAGGCAGAGACAGAGAGAGCGAGAGACAGCTTCGTCTGCTTACAATAAAATCGTAAACGTAAGTGCTTACAAAACGTAATCACTGTAATGTTACGACGCGACAGCAACGGTAACGAGCAGGCGGCAGCTAACGTCATGGAACTTTTCAGCTGCTCTCAAACGTCAAAGCCCCTGGGGCGCACACAAATGCAAGATTGTCTGTACGTGTGTGAGTGTGTGTGTGTATCAATTTGTGTTAGTTGTGAAGCAACAACGCAGAAATTCGTGTATTTCGCATCCGTTGTCGCCGACAACAGCAGAGCCGACTTTCGTTTTGCTGTAGTTGTAAAAATAACTATTGACGCTTCACTGAAGAGGCAACCAAAAGTTATAGAAGTATGTCTCTCTCTCTCTCCCTGCGCGAATGTGTGTGTGTGTGTGTGTGTGTGTGTGTGTGTGTGTGCGTGTATAAATAAAGCATCAACACCAGGCACATTGCAGCAGGAAGTCGTCGCCGTCAAGTGCGCGGTCTGCAGAAATTGTTAAAAACTTTTGCAAATTCTTTATAGTGCGGGCAACAGGAGCAATACAACAACAACAATAACAATAACAACTGCAATAATGGCAACTACAACAGGAAACTGTGGGTGGATGCCGCAGACAACAAAACCGCCAACCGACAGCAGCAACAACATCATCAACAGCAACAGCAACAGCAACAGCAACAACATTGCAGTGTAATCAACAACACCACATGCGACGGCCGTTGGCAGCCAGCGCCCAGAAGGACTGCAGCTAAGTTCCTGGCAAACCACTCAAGGGTTAAGCAGCATGCCGCATCCTCAGACTTTTCTCCATTGTTGCTGTTGTTGCTGTTGTTGCTGTTGGTGGTGGCCATTGCAATGTGTATAGTTGTAGGTGCAGCTGTAACGAGTTTCCCAAAATATTTGAGCGTTGCGGTCCCTGATGAATTTCGAGTTGCCTTGGTGATTTTGATGAATGCCTTCAATATCTGTGCGCGCAGAAGATACGAATTATATGCACGCATGTATGACATGTTTGCTGGCATGTATGCATGTGCGTGTCTGTCTGTCTGTCTGTCTGTGTGTGTGTGTGTACAAAGCTGATCCTGAGTAATATTGCAACTGCGAGCTGAGCCATATTGGAGGGCTTTGTGTGTGGGGCGCATATGAATGGCATGTAAACCAGTGGCTGTAATAAAATTCCAGAGTTTTGGCCAAATAATGCAATTGCGGCAACTGGATGATAGCTGCAAATATTCATGCGGCATATCGGAATTGAGGTCGATCGACATACATATGTGGAGCTTAATACTCCCAGCTGTAAGCGCATCGACTATAATCCGCACATTGACATTCCACATCATCCTGAATGCCCAAAGTCACTTCGCTCGCATCATAATGAAAGCCCGAGTTGGCATCACTCGATACGATATGATATCCAGATCCAGATCAAGACTGTTGTGTCTTCTAGGAATCATATTTATGTTGAAGTCCCTACTCATTCTTCAACACTTTAAGTCAAATCATGAGAATCGCATAGACAGGCAGCATCAACTTTATTTACCCAAGTTCTTAAATTTCGGCTGATGTTTTAATCTTGGCAAATTTCAATACAAGATTACAATGTTTATAATTGTGTTGATTTGCAGAAGTCCCAACCAGATTGCATTTGTGCAGGGCTCCCTTTGTTTACAACAAGTTTCGGGGGGTCGCTGCTGCTGCTTCTGCTGCTGTTTGTTAGAATTTGATTTTGAAAGCAACAATTTCATTAGCATAGATTACGAGTCGTTCAGACAAAAGCAACAGACTTGCATGTCAAATGAACCCAGTGCGAGTGTAGCTGACTGCAAGTCCTTGTGCGCCCTCCGCTCCTCCCCCTCCCCCTTCGACGGGGGCCAGCAGCCAGGAGGACTCGTTGCATTTTTGGTGTAAAAATTTCTAAATTGTACATTCATTGCATTTGCATTTTACAAGTAAATCCCCAACTGCCAATCTAATGTATGTTGCAGCACCGAACTTTGCACTCGCTGCGCTGTCCGTCTGTCCGCCTATCCGCCTGTCCGCCTCTCCCTCTGTCTGTATGTCTATTTGTTTGTAGCCAGCGAAGCGTCTAACCATTCGTCCAGTTGCCAGCAGCTCCAAGTCTCGAGTCCCGTGTCCCGTGTCCCGACTCCGTATTCCGTAGTCCGTAGTCCGGGATCCTCTTTTGTGTAAAACATTGAAAACTCGCCTGCTTTTCCCTTTTATTTTGCAACTTTGGTGCAACTTCAATTTTGAACCAACACGCAGCGGGGGCAATCCCAAAAACAAAAAAAAAAAGAAAATGTGGAAAGAAATTGAACATAATAAAAGCTCAAAACGCAGCCGTAACAATCCCGGCACGACCCACCCGAAAAAGCAGCGCCAGAAAACTTTGCCGAAAAATCACGGAATCAACTGCGCGCTGAGCGGCCGACACGAGACACGAGAGTCCATTGGTAACGCGTTGGGTGCTGCAGCAGCAACTGCTCCTGCTGCTGCTGCTACTCCTGCTGCTCCTGCTGCTGCTGCTGTGTCTGCTACATCGTTAGTTGCATTGAAGTTTACCCTCGTGCTGGCAACCGATGGCCCCTGGTCACGAATTGCTTTTTGTGAGCATGAATAGATAAATACGCTCCACTCCACGGCCTGAGCAAGGTGTCGGTGGCGCTGCTGCCCTCCAGCCAGCTTGTCTGTGCGAAATTTGAAAACCACAAACTGTCTGCCATGTGGGTGGGCTGTCTAGCTTGTAGCTCGCAGCTCCCGGCTCCCGGCTCTCGGCTGGGTCAGTCCCAGCTGTCGAATTTTATTTATTTCGCTAAGGCCAAGAGCTCACAATAGAAACGTTAATGGCAACGCCGAGCAGCAGCCCCAGCCGGAGCCCCAGCACGTGTGTGCGTGAGTGTGGATCGTAGCGTCAGTTACACAGCTTCCGTTTGCCTTGAGGCGTTGGGCAACAGACTGACATGCCTTGCACGACAGACCAAATAACCGAGCAGGCAACCCACCCACCCACCTCTCGCCGGCCCATCTACCACCTGGGCGCCAATCACAAAAGAATCGTCCAAGTTTTTCGTAGCATATGTGAAGTGTGTGCCTGGGTGCGGGTCGGCCGGGAAAAGTTGTTGTTCTTTCGGCGTACACTCCACTTGTGGGCTGAGTGTCATGTAAATGTTAATGCCCGTGCCCTATGCACCTTTGGCGTACTCCATGCGCCCCACCCGCCGCACCTCTCACGTTCATCTGCAGCACCCTCTCCCTCTCTCCTCTGTCCTCTCCCCTCTCCACAGCCAACTACTTACAGCAACAGCCACAGCTACAGCATGCGGCCTCGTTGGGAGCGTTTTATCACGTGTCAGCAACAGCATCGGGCTTTGAGCTTATGTGACACGCCCCCACTGCAGTGGGTGTCAGAGATGGGTGCGTGATTGAAGCCTCTTTGCAAGATACGATTTAACAATGAATTCTTATGTATGCTTAGGAGTAGTTCGAGCAGAGTTCGTCTAACGATAAAGTACTTTTCCTTCTGTTAACAGAATAAACGAAAGATTGAAAGTTAATTTTATATACTATGGTATTTTATTTTATTTTTATTTTTATTAATTTAATTTTTTGTAATTATTTTAGACAAATATTTAAAAAACATTGCATTTAAGTTGTCCAATCGAAAGTCCAAAGGCGAATATGTTGTGCTGCATTGTATCTGAGAACTAGGGCTATTGAAAAGGATATAAAGAATTTTAGGGTGGATCACGAAAGAGAATAATCAAAAGGTGCCATCCAATGAATCTCCCTTCAGGAAGCCTTGAATATATATATATTTTTAATTTACGATAATATACCCTTTTCAAATATGTCACATTAATTCTATGTAATTATGTCCTACGATCACCTGTTCTTTCTCTAATATGTATAGCTAGATTAAATTGCAACATAAGAGAATAAATATACTATTATTGTTTCTAAAAGTTATTTCAACAAATCAAGTTTAGTTGATTTGTTGGAAATTTTACCGTAAATTTCTTTGGTTTTAGCTTCAAGCACTCACGCACTACTTCAAGACTCAGGAGCTCGTGTCAATATATATTGTGTGTGTGTGTGTGTGTGTGACTGTACTGCTTGTCGATGCTTTTCATTGCCTACTTTTATGCGCTGGAAGTTTTCTTTGGCTGTCAGCTGCTGACTGACCCTTGAACCGATACATTAGCAAACCAAAATCAGAGACAGCAACTGAGCTGGGGCTGGGCTGGCTGCGTGGACGCAAATAACGTAACGTAACGTTAAAGGGAACTTAGAAAGGAATAGCAGCGGGAGGAGTAGGAGCGGAAGCAGGAGCAGGAGCAGGAGAAGCAGCGGCTCCTCCACCCGTGATACCTTTTCTGTCATTGAGGTGCAAAGTTTACCTCATTAATTCATTAATCAATGTGTCTGCGCCTGTGCGTTTGTCTGCTTGTGTCAGATGCGTGGAGGAGGAGTATGCGTGTGTGTGTGTGAGTGTGTGTTGGGGGTGTGTGGGTGTTGGGCTATGAGCAGAAGCGTGTGTTTTGTTTTGGCACTTTTGGCGCGCAGCACCTGTAAATAATGGCCCTTTGTTCTACGCCTCAACGGAGGCGGGCAACGCTGCTGCTGCTGCCTCTGCCTGCGCCTCTGCCTGCGCCTCTGCCTGTGCCTCTGCTGCTGCTGAGCTTCCCGTTAGCCGCTTACGTTCCGTTGCACAGCAAAAACAAAGGGAGTGCGAGAGAGAGCGCCTGTGTTGAGTGCCCTTTTTCAATGTGGACCTGGTCCGAGGCATGACTCGACGGTTTTCGGCCAAGAGAAATTCAATGAAGATTTATGTGTCGGCTTCAGTAGCGTTTCTTGCTTTTTGGGCCAGTTGCTTCCGCTTCGTTTTTTCGTCAATCACTCTCTCTGTGTATGTGTGTGTGCGAGTGTGATTTTGTGTGTAGCTAGTTTCGAATTCGATTTCATGGCTTTTACACGCGCTTTGCAATTTATGCAACTCACTTCCGCGCAAGCCAAAAAGAACTAAAAAGCCATTTACGCAATACAACAAGCCAAAACTTAATTTCCTGCCGGCCTCTCTTCTTCTTAGCTCACGTTAAGCCACTGCCAAGCTGATGACCCGCAACATATAGCACAGATCATTAAGTTTTCCCAGCTAAAAATAAAAGAATAACCAGCCAGTCAGCCCAGCCAAAGGAGCCAAAGGAGCCAAAGGAGCCAGTTCAGCCAGATAAACTGCAATTGGGCTGCAACACCTGCAAACGGCTCAAGTTTTGCCAAGCTACAACAGTTATGGCCATAGCGGCCATAACAGTGTCGCCCTCGACGCGCCACTCCCACTTCAACTCCCACTCACTTAGCACAGGTAGCATATTTGCCCTGATGTTGTAATCCAAAAGATTTCGCCTTTATGCCAGTGCATGCAGTAAGTGCAATAACACTTAAGCAACATTGAAAGACGCGCCAGATGGGCACAGCCGACAAATTAACCATGGAATGGGATTAAGTGAGAGGATCAAGCTGCAGCTTAAGAGTTTATAAATCCAGAATTATCTTTTGCAATTATTGATTAAGCATTTATGCAGGTGATATAGAGCGACAAATTACAGACTAAAATAATTTGATTAAATTTATTACTCAAGCAGCAGACGGCACTGCGAATAACCTTATTTGATACCATCTGATATCTCATGCAATATCAATCTTAATAATCTAATATTCAGACTCAGCACCTAACAGAACTCTAATAAAATGTATTCTAATTTGTATAGAAACAGACAAAATATGGTCTTAATGTACAATGTGAATATAGTAAAAAAATTAAAATCTGGTTTCTTTGTAAATTATGGTATATTTTATTTATAAAATAGAAAATATAATCAACATCTATTCTATTTTTACAAAAGTCACGTCAAAATCAAAAATTACTTATATATTTGTGTAAAGTCCAAGTAATTTATATTATTTTATATAAGAGTGATATTTGTGAAAGATCTTTACATATTCATATTCAGTGCACTACTAATTTATCTAATTGATTTTCAAGTATTATGTTTAGGCACTTAATTTTGTTGTCGAACTATTATTTTCATGAACACGGTTGTAAACGATCTGGCAATATGTAGAATATGTAAATATATATTTTGAAAATATTTAATATACATATTTTATTATATAATATTATTATAATGGATAATACAATCTTAAGGCTTCAAGTTGAAGCGTATTTGACTCTATTTTCGTTTGGTTAGCAGCCTTCACCAATATTTGCAGTGTTTAGTCTTATATTATTCATCAGCTTATCAACATATAGTACATACGTTGACACTTTGTTCTGAAATTGAAATTCTTGTCGCCTGTCACTTATAGCAAACCGCTTTGGGTAAATCAACCGTATATCTCTTTCTCTCTCTCTCTCTTTCTCACTTTGTGTGTGTGTGTGTGTGTGTGTGTTACTTAAAATCATTTATTGCAGAATTATGCATATTTTTATTACACTCGAGTTGCATAAATTCAGGCATTATTGCACTTTACGACGAGCAGCTGCGTCCTCCGCTCCTCTGGCCCCGCATGGACAAGAAAGAGTCGGTGCAAGTTTCAGGTGATTGCTGCTAACCACACACGAATAAACGCACACACATAGACACACATACATACACGTGTGGCATGCACATGCATACATATGTGGCTCATCAGAAGATGACTTAGATTTTTGCATACCTTGACTTTCACACACACGCACACACACACACAGTCACACTCTAGAGGCATGTTGTCCTGCTGGCCATCTTTGGTATTATGCCTGCTGCGGCTGCTTCGTGTGCGTCGGCTCCTGCTGCTGCTGCACTGCTGCACTTAAATGCCGCACATGTCTTGTGTCGAAAATTTCTGTCATTCAAACTGTTTTGCTAGCATCTCCCACATGGTCTGATGTTTGCTGTCGCTTTGAAATTTAGATTTTTATGACTCGAGTCGGGGCTGTCGGCAATGGCAGCAAGTGCTGAAATTGGCTTTGCAGCTCGACAGTTGCCAGCTCCTCGTTGCCCGTTGTTTCAGTGGCCAGCTGCCAGTTGCCTATTAGAAATGCACAATTCAGCATTATTTGCGTTATAAACTGTTGGAATATGCTAAAACTCGGTGCTCCAGGTATCGCTCGTAAAAGGGTTTAATGGCCATAGAAATGCGAAACTTGTCAGCAGGTATTACATTTTTGCCGCCCTTCCACGCATTCATTTTTCGGCTTGGGGCCAAATTATTGAAATACTTTTAGGCGTTGTTTGCCTTCAGGGAGTCTCCATTTCTCTCTCCCCGTTGTTTTCTACCTTCGCTTCGCATTTTTTGGGTGTGTTTTGAAAATTAATAGGCCTTAGGTTGGCTGATGGAATTGCCACTCGAATTTGATGTGACAGCATTTTATTTATTTTTGTTGTTTTTTTGCTCTTTCTTTTTATTTTGTATTTTATCGCATTGTCCTTTTTGCCCTTTATGGTTAGTAGTTTACAGAAAATTCGTATCACGCTCTTTGGCTCAAATTATGCCAAGTGGCTGAGTAAGTTTCGATTGTTGAGCTGAATTGGATATTACATTCGCATATCAATTTCCTGGCTGGCTTTATTGTTCATCGATTCACTTAGGCGGATGAGCTGCATCACTCCAAAATGTGCTAAGAAAAGAAAAAAAACTCTCTTGCTTGGGTCAAAGAGTCTAGTGTCAAAAGGATTCGGTCAGCTTTTTGTTTGTCCACTTTGAGATTCTCATAATGCAATTTGAATACGCTGAAGTGGAACCGAGCCAGACCAATTATACTGAATAGCATTGATACTGAGAGAAGACTAAGAAGACCAAACCGGTTTTATATTGCATACCATTTTGCAATCTAAATCCAACTCTATAAATCGACATATTTCTAAAATTAACCTGCTTGAGTTTCGATTGACTAACACTTGAATAGCCTATTTATATGCCGTATTGGACTCGTTGATTTTGACACTTGAAAATAAAATATCTTTGTGTAAGAGTCTGAATAGGATGTGGAACACGTGTATGTATTATTGCACAACAAAAATTTTGTAGATCGAGAAGGTCTGTCTGATTGTCCCAATGAGGCTGTAAAATTATCGGTCGAAACTCCACTAGATGACTTCTTCCAGCGATAATAATGATTATGGAAAAACAAGATTTCATTAAAATAAATTTAATTTTTATTAGTCTCAAATACATATTGAAATAGATTTTAAAAAATCATAATGATTAAATTTCTTAAAATATATTTATTTACAAAACAATATCATTAACTGGAATTCTGTACCATACTAATTTTATATTAAGAAGAAAATTCATTAAAAAAATGCATCTAGAAAAATGTTTTCTCCCATAGTAAAGCCCAAAAAGCTGTCGAGGAACAGCCGCTGCATAGGTTAAGTGGATGTATGAATGTGTGTGAGTGCGTATTGGTAACTGAGCAGGTAAGCATGTAATGTTTATTATGTACGATGGCAGAACCCGTCGACCGATAGACTAGTTGTGCACTCCTGATTATGAAAAAACTTTCTTATGCACCCTTCAACATTAGATTTTAGACCGACCTAACTCATCTCATTCATTTATTTTATATTTTGTTTACTTCTTCCTTCCGGCAAAAGCAGTTTCAAATTGAATAATGCTCTTCTATGTGATTCTCAAGACTTCAAGCTACACTTTATGAGCTTCTTTATGATTTGAAGCGTAAGTGAAAAGTTTATTCATTCTCTGCTCTCAAACCCATTACTTGACATTTCATAAGTAAATCTTCCATTTCCCATCTCCTGCCCTCGTCTGTTTTTCCGTAAATTATTTTTGTAACTGGCTGATTGGCATATTCTCGTATATGTTGCAGTTGGCTTACCAATTACATGTGCATGGCCAGCGCTTGGCTGCTATTCAAATGGTCGGCATCCTGGTTGGGCGAGTAATTGTCATTCTTTGTGGCCGTTTTGTGAGCTCAGCTCATTAAGCATACGCAATGCTGGCAAATTGCCATGGAAATTCCTCGTGCTGCAGAGCTGCAGTGCATCTCTCGCATTTGTTGTTCTGTTCACATAATTCAATTTAAAAAATCTGCAATTGAATGCCATTTAAAATAATTCTTAATGATCACACACCAGTGAAATTTTGCTACGCATGCAAAGCTCTCGGCACATTTATCACATTATGTAGCCCCCACACCCGCCCGCCCGGCGCAACTTAAAATGTTGGCAAATTAAACGCTTTTTAATATTAATGTATTTTTTTTTATATTTTTTACTCATGCTTTTTATTTTGCAAATTGTTGTTGTTGTTGTTGTGTGTTTTCATTTTGCTGGGTTTCATATTTTTCACATTTTGTTTGAGGGATTTTTTGCTTTTTGTAATTTTCAATATATGTATATGTACTATATATAGTTGTTGTTGTTGTGTGCGTGTTGTTGTTGTTGTTGTTGTAACGTAAAATTCATTGAAAATAATTTATTATGCAAATTATTATAAATGCATCACTTGTAAAGTAATTTCCCATAGCTGACAACTGCACAAAACTTAAACTGATTTTAAACAGTGCAATGCAACCGCAACAAGCGCAACATTAAAATGGACAAACAGTCAAACAAACAAACAAACAAATAATTTCGCACTCGTCCACTCTCTCTCTCTCTCTCTCTCTCTCTTTCGCTTTCTCTCTATCAGTCTGGCCGAAAAGTTGACAAACTCTTTCATTCGTACCATAGTTATGCATTTTGTTTAAACGTGTTGACTTTGTTTAAGTGGCCATGAGGCCAAATGTGAAAACGCATTTAAAAGCGGTTAATTAATATAAATTATATGAAAAGTTTCTAGCTAGCCAAATGGCACGTGGTGCATTTGCCAAAGCATTTTGCGGTCAGCACTCAGCTATTCAGCGAAACTGCACATTTTCAAAAGTAATATAAACCAAGTAGCGCATCCTGTAATCCACTATGTTACTGAACAGAGTGTTAAGTTCTATAACTCATAAATCGGTGGCTAACCATTAACAGCTGCTGTAAGGAATGATCGAAAGGGAAGATGATTACATTTGATGTTAAATACGGAGTTTCAAGCGCTGCAGTGCACTGTAAGCTCTAACATAAAAACTCTTATACTCGCTAAGCAGCTGCTCAGTGCTGTTCACAGTTTGCATTTTTGCCCCTAATGTCAAACGCTTAATGGGAAATGCTTAAATAACTTAATCGAGTTATACTCTCTTCTAAATTGTGTTAGTCTCTGCCAGAGTATAAGAACTGGGTCACTTGACTTGTGCGTGGGACTTATACAGCAGCTTTACACTCTCTATCTCACTCGTTCACTTCCTGCACACCCTCGTTTGCTGCTCTTAGTTGGCACTGAACTTTTTCTCATATTGTTTGCTTTAAACTTTTGGCATTGTTTGCCAACCACGGCCCGTGCCGCACACCCAGTTACGCCCACTTGGCACGCGCCTATATTTTTCCTTTTTTTTTTTATGTTTGCCGTTGTTGCTTAAATGCGGCATGTGTTTGCGCTTTAATTGAATATAAATGTAAATTAATGATGCAAAAATAATTTTTGCTTCGAGGCTTTGCCGTTTTGTGCCTGGGAAAATGGCTGCAGTTGTTGTTGCTGCTGGTAAACATTTTCTGTAGTCGCGTGTGTTTTCAGCGATTTCAGTTTCATTTAGCAGTTAGCAGTCATATATAATTAATTTGCATTTAACTAAATTTGCATAAATAAATAAGTACGCAATGCATTTGGTTTGGCCGTTGAATGTTGCACGCTGCACGTTGCAAGTTGAAAGACAATAGCAATTGCCTCGTTATGGGCGTCAATTACACACCATTCACAATTGAACTTAACTACGTAGTTTTGTACAGCGGAATGAGTAAACAAGATTAACAGTTATGTTAAGTGTATAAGAGTGTATGTCACGATATTCATATTGCTTACGTGTTGTTCTTATTATTATTGTTGTTGTTGTTGTTGCTGTTGCTGTTGTTTTAAATAGAGCTTAGTATATTACAAATTGAGTCAGTGGTAACTTAAAGTGTTTTTAGTTCCGGAACTTAGTTCACAATCAAACAATGCATTAGTTCACAATCGGTAAGCGGTATCAAAATAATGAGCCTGTCGCTGGTTTGGTTTATGTCTAAATGGCCGAATGCTTTGAGCTGCCTATGAGCGAACTCAAAATGTAAAAGTGGAACTAGGTAAAAGGAGAGTAGCAGGAGGAGCAGGAGGAGCGGCCTGTTGAAATTGTGGTTTTTGTGGTTGGGGTTTGATTGAGGCACTCCTTTGAGGTTGGCAAAATATAATTAATTATTAATTTTAAAGGCGAGTTTATGTTAGTTTTAAACTGCGGTTAGGCGAACTAACCAAAATAGGTTACGAGCTGGATGAGAACATAGTTTAAGGCTCACAGCTGGCACAGGCAGCTCGCATTCGCGCCATTGTTGTGTCTATCTTATGATCGAGTCTCTTACACGGTATTACGATTTACTATAGTTTATGCTTTATCTTTTACTTTTTACCTTTAACTGTTTAGTTATAGTTTTTTCTTGTTTTTCTTCTGGTTGTTGCGCTATAAATAGTATTTATTTCTTAGGGTCTGCGTTGATTCGGGCTGTTGAGTAGTCTAACTGTGGGGATCATATATATGTATGTATATATATAATGCATATGTCGAACATGTATTTGTATTACATTTCATGCAGGAGCTATACACAAACACCGATGCTTAGTTTAATGCTATGATGTATGTAACTATGCCGTTTGCCGTTCGCTTTTGTTTATTTGTTTGATTGATTGATTGATGTATGTATGTATGTAATGGTATGTATGTTCTTCTTCAGTTTCGTCTTTATCTACTTTGTCGTCCTCTACTATGGCTAAAGACACTGCTACTATTATTTTATTTACTTCTTTTTTTTTTTGGATTTCTCATTCAATTTTTATTTATTTTCAGCTACTAACGACACATTTAAATATTTGCAACTGCTCTACTTTAAAATAGTTTTTAATTTTATATCATCGTATCATATGCCAGTTTCTCACTGTCTCACTTACCCTCACAATATCTTACGCATTCGCACACTTCCCAGCCAAAAGGCTGCCCCCCTAGCCCCACAAAGTATGCTACACTCTTCACTCTATACTCTTCCACTCAATTCTCAAAACTATTTGCTATCCTCTCTATTTGCTTTAGTTTTTTTGTTGTCATATTTCCGTTTGTTATTAACCTATTTTCTTCATTTGTTTTTGTTTAATATTGATAGCTATGCGTTTGCCTTTTATTGCTTTTACTTTAACTTTAAGGTTTATATTTCATTTTCTTTATATATATATATGTATATTTACATATATATTTGTATGTATGTATATTTAAGTTTAGTTCTCTATTAGGCTTTTCTTTTCCTTTTGTTTGGGTTTCTTTTTGTATAGGGAGTTTTCTTTTGCGCTTTTCTCAGGGTTTGTTACGTTTCATTCATTTTTTTTAGTTTTTGTTTTTTCTCAAAATTAAGGTACACATTAAAAATAGTTAGGTTTTTACTTTCTCGCTTTAGGTAGGTTTTGTTTTTTACTTTTATGTTTTATGTTCTTTCTATGCCTTTTGAAACGGAACAAAAAATGGGAAACTTTCAATAAAAAGGGCCTTAATGGCATAGTACTCTACTAACATGCAACGATGATTCTGTTCTCTGTGCTGTTGTGTGTTGTTTGGCTTTGCGCTACTTTGACTGTGCCCAGGTAATTGTACAGGTAGCAGCTTTACGAGCACAGCTTTCCAGCCATAGACAAAGGATTTGTTAGCTTTGACTTTGGCTTTGGCTGTGGCATTGGTTGCGGCAGCGAAGAGGCAGGAAATTAAGAAGCTGAAATTGCAGCGAACGAGCAGCTAATTGGAAGGACTTGGAAAAAAGTGAAAATAAATAGATTAGCTGCCTTGAATAGAGCTAGGAATAGCTGAAGAGTAGAGCTCGCTCAACAGCATTAGTTGAGTAATGCAGCGATTCTATGAGCAGCTGTGGCAAGCAGAGGAGAGCAAAGCATTTTCATTTGATATTTAAATCTAAGTAAATGGCAGAGTTTCTGCATAACTACAATAATAGGTCAACAAACTTTGGCAGAGGAAATCAGAGTCTGAAAATAAGAAAACTGAAAGGTAGCTCAACTAGCCATGGAAATCACTCGCTCAGTTTTTGTGTGCTTCGAGCTTGTTATTGTTGATTACTTAAAATCAATCCTCTAAAGTTACAGATATCCATCCATATATATATTCGTATATTCGTTTATTTTCTTGTTCGTGTTCTCATATTGTTTTTAGTTTCTGTCAAGCTCTGTTGCATATAACTTCATTAGCAAGAAGGAAACTTTGCACAAATATCGCCTGCAAATCTGCTCGGGAAAGCCAAAAGCCAAAGGCCAAACGCCGAAAAGCATGCTACATTTTTTCTATTTGTATGTGTGTGTGTGAGGCTGTATCTGTATATGTGTGTATTTGTTGCTTTGCATTGTATATGTAGTTTTCGTTTACTTTTTTAGCTGCAGTGTTACATACTTTACTTTTTGTTACTTTAGTTTCATTTCGATTTTAAATGTATTTTGTGTTTTTTTTTTTTTTTAGTTTTTTTAGTTTTTGTTTCTGTAGTTTTTTAAACTATTTTCTGACTTTTGTCGTCGTAGCGATAGCAAGTACATTTTCCAAAACCG
Source organism: Drosophila navojoa (assembly GCF_001654015.2). The sequence goes on from NW_022045869.1 coordinate 782,576, forward strand.
TTTTTGTTAGCATTTAACTAAATTATATGAATACTTTTTATTATTACATTCTTTTTTGGTTTTTGTGCAGTGTAGATGTTGTCTGTGTGGTTGTCGTTGTTGTTGTTGTTGTTGTTGTTGTGGGTGTAGCTCTTGCCAAAGGCCAAAACAAATACTCAATCGTCAAAGCTTTAGTCTCTCTCTGTGTGCATTTGGCGAATCTGTAACTCTTAATTAAAATGTTGCACAAAAAACCGGCCAAAGCGAGACTCTGAAATGGCACAGAGCCGGAGCCGGAGCCGGAGTCGCAAAAAGAAAACGGTGAATACCTTTTGGCTTGTTGCACACTTGCCGGCTTTCCTTCGCTAGCCATTCTGGAAGGGATGAGGAGGGGGGTCAGGGAGGCAGCCAGGTGGGCCTGGTGTGGGTGCTTTTCCCTAATTAGACACACTCATTGTTGTTTTTTTAGTGGGTCAATGCTTTGTGCGCTTTCAGGCTCGGACGAAAAAAGTTGCACGCCAAGTGGACTGAATGCAGGAAGAGAATACAATAAAAATAATAAAAAGTGAGGCAGAGAATACACAAAAAAAACCTCAAACATTTTGGCCCATATTTAGCGGCCACGCCTACAGGCGCAGCGCTCGACTGTTCTGCACAACAAACTTTGCATATTTCTATTTATTTTTTCTCAAATTCTAACAGAGCTCGAAATTATTTTGCAGGTGTTTTTTGTATAAAGGTGTGTGATTGTGTATATACATATGTATATATATTGTTTTTATTTGTGACCAACATTTTGTCAGCTTGCGCACGTTCCATTTAATATGTGTGTTTGTTTGTGTTTGGTATTTTTTGATTGTTTCAACTTTGCATTTGCCAACTTGTCTCTAACCCATAGTTAATGCCATAGTTAATAGCAGTTATCCTAAAAATATATACTATATAGTTTTTCCATATATATATATTGTATATATATACATTTATGTTATATATATATATATATATATATAGACTCATACAGCAATCGCGCGAACTGCTCTGCTTTTTTTGTTTTGTATAAAAATTTTAACTTTAGTTTTGGGATTTTATTTTTCTCTTTATTTATTTGCTTTGCTTCATGCTTTGCCATTTTGTTTTTTTTTTTTTTTTTTTATTATTCATATTTTCGGTTTTGTATAAAATACTCACATTCACATTTACAACTACGAACCACGTAACTACTTATAGATGTATTGTATATATAGACTTTATGGTAATAGTTATTTATATGTATATGTATATATAAATGTATTCATGTGTGTATGTGTGTATATATATATCGTAATCGTATGTATGCACGTATGTATATGGTATATTTTAACTACCTCCAGCTAGAAGTTATATGTGTATATATATAGTCTAGGAGTAGCCCATATATACCTCTATATATATCTAGGCCCATTCGAAATACCTACTCACACACCCTGTATAATGCTTAGCTCCTCTCATTGGCGAAATATCTGACCGAAAACCGAGTTTGTTTTTTACTTTTGCCTTAGAAGTTGCCTTATCGAATACATTTTATTTATATATATAAAGTATTTACAAGTTAAATCTAGCATACAATTAGTTATAGCTAGAAGAGAGACAGAGTTGAACGATACAAATATATATGTATATACGGAGAGAGAAAGGCAACACTTTGAGTGTAGAGCATTTTGTGTTTGAGTTGAGTTGAGTTTAGTTGAGTTTAGTTTAGAATAGTAACTGAAATAGAACTTAGTGTTAAATACATAAACGATAGTCGGCGAGTATTATCATAGCTTACAGAAAATCAACAGAAATATACAGTAGAACTATTATTATAGACAGATGACAGATGGCTTAAAGAAACTTTCTTTTCGCTTAGTTGGGTTGGCCCTAAACTCGAATTTGCATATACATGTATAGTAAAATATCAATTTAGTCTGGGTCTCGGCTACACTTAACTGAAATCATAGTTAACTGAAAAGTTCGCTTAGTCTTTGACGCCATTTCTCAAAAGCAAGTCTTTCCAAACGTTCTAAACTAACTAAATAAATCTTTCTTTTACTTAGTTGTTTGTTTGCTCTGTTTCTTTTCTTGTTTATATATGGACGTATAAATGTTATATGTGTAATGTATGTAGTTTATGTTTTAATGCCTTTTTCTTATGTTTTTTCTTTTGTTTTCTTATCTACGCTTCGAACTTAGTTCCTTAGTTTGCGCACACTACGAGTGACTAAACTTAACTGGGCTTTAATGTGTTGTGTGTGTGTGTATTATGTTTCGCGCATTATGATCTATGCTTTATGCTTTACCTTTATCTTTATCTATGATCTATATATACGAGTATTTTAATGTATGTTTAGCTTAGTCGCCCTATATATATATCTAGATGCCTTTGCTCAAGTGGTTTTCTTTTCTTTTGTTTTCTGAATCTCTTCAGTTGCGATTGTGTCTTGCAATGTCCAACAAAAATCATCAGACGCTCAAGCTTTACATAAGTCAGACCCGATATACCATATATATATATATATCTCATATATATACACTATATAATGAAACTATTATGTAGAAGGAATGACTGCTCTAGTTTTTTTTTTTTTTTTTTTTTTTTTTTTTGTAATATCGTATCGTTCTATTTATGTATATATATTTGCTTTCTTGTATATCATATAACGACAACAACAAATAATTATTGCTTTTCGGTTTTTTAAAAAATGCGGTACGCGAATTATTTTTTTTTTTACGATTTTTTTTTTCATTTTTTGATGATTTTTATGTTGATTCTCTTTTTTCATTTATTTTTTTGTTTGCTTAAGGTACCTTAAAATCAAATCATTAATAATTTACTAAGAGCTAGAACAAAAATAACAAAAACTTGCGAGACTTCGGCATAAATAAAACAGTGGGAAACAGCAGGAGACGTAGACGGAGGCGGAGTGGGAGAGGAGGTAGGTGGGTAGGTAGTGGTGCCATAAAGGGTATCTAGCTTATCATAAATAATTAATATATCTATTTTTTTTATGTTGCTTTCGCATTTTGTTATTTGCTGTGTGTGTGTGTGTGTGTGTGTTTGTTTTGCCTGTTGTTCTGTAGTAGGATTAAGAGCTGTCATTTATAGTTAAAGAGTTGTAGTTGCGTTTTGCTTTTGCCTTTTAAGTATTTATGTATATATAGTGTAGTTAGACGGTGGTGCCTGTGCTGCTGCTGCTGCTGCTTCTTCGCTCTGCTGTGCCTTTTGCTGCGCCTGTGGCTGGGCCTGCTGTGGATAGTGCTCTGCTCCTCACGTCCTGGGCAGCAGCAAGAGCCACCAGGAGGCGGCGCCCAGCCACAGCCACAGCAGACAGCTGCCGCTGGTGAGCTGGTTGCAGTTGCTGCCGCTGGCGCCGCTCAGTCCGCCGTGGCCGTCGGTCGCCGAGCTGCGACTGCTGCGCGCAGCTCCCTCGATGATGTTGTTGTTGTCCAGCTCGTGGAGCACCGGCAGCTCGCTCAGATCTGCAGCGGGCGCGGTGCGCTCCGTGATGGGGGCGAAGAGGCGCTTCGGCTTGCAGCGCTTGTGCTTCTTGTAGGTTTTGGTCACATTTATGCTGTAGCCTTCGAGAAACTCGGAGCCCTGCGAAAAGAAGGGAAATGGATAAACATTAGCGCTCGCTCTGCATCTAATAAATTACAACATTAATTAAATTTTTCTTCATTCCGCAACTATTATGTTAGACCGGCTCAAGCAAATGGTCCGCGCCCACAGCACCGAGAGTGAAAGGAAATTAAAAGAAAAATGCTTTTATGTCCTTGTCGCTGGAGCCAACCAACCGAACAGCTAAGAGCCACAATCTCTGCACTCATTTATAAATACTGTAGTACTATACATATATAATAATTTCTGTGCATGTCTGCTTGTAAATCCACAAGAGTTCTGTGAGTTACGAAATGCTCAAATATAAATGGAGATAAGGTGAGTGAAGTTGTGCCGTTTAAACTGACAGCTGAGCTGACTGAAGTGGAGATTCGTAATGCACAAACCTAACGATGTGAGCTGGAAAGATAAGCTGCATGAGGAATACATAAATGTATTAAGAAGTACAGAAAGAGTGCGAAGAGTGCGGTTGGAATCAGTGATACATGATAATAGGAAATCTTGCCTTCTTCTCTAATCAAAGATATAGAATTGAACAGTGTATATAGATTGTCACATCATGGTGTCATAATATAACATTAACACTATGCGAACCTGATCAGATTTGCTCTCAAGTTCGCTGTTAATTCCGAACAGTGTATATTTCAATAAAGACTAATTTATTTCTATTTCAAGGTATTCTGATTCATTTACATACATTACAATAACAGCTTCAGCTTTTCAAAAGTGACAAATACTAATTGGTCAGTCTCTCTTTTTCTCTCTCTCTCACTCTATTCTTATAAGACGCAACTGATATACCTGCTATATTTAATCTGCATATTCATATTGGAATTGAAATCTGGAAACGAATTAAAGCTCGTGGCTTCGAGTTGTGCGCTATTCCAGACGATTGCCGTGATTAAACGTACTTTATGCCGCATTTAGACGCTCCACTCGTTCTGGCTTCAGGGCGCAAATCTACAACACCTATACACCTACACACCTACGCAGGCACCAACACACACAGATGCCCAAGCACAAAACGAACACAATGAAGCCATCAGATTTGTCGTTTTCCACTCCTCAGATCCGAATCCAGCGGGCAAAATTTTGCCTTTTAATTACGCTGCATAAATTTGTGTTTATAAATAGGCAATGGCAATGGCAATGGCAATGGAACTGGGCAGGACACGCTAGGGTCTGCTCTGCTCTTCCCTCTCTCTCTCTCTCTTTCCTTCTTTCTTTCCCGCCCTGTCTCTGTGCGGTCTGTGGGAGGGATTCGCGAGTCTCGACTCTGGATTTTGGGGCTGGATCTTTTTGGGGCTGCGGTCAAATGTTTTATGGCCGTCGAAAAATATCTAAATCGAGTGAATGTCTGCATTTTGCCAGTGGGCGTGCCGCACGCTGGGCGTGAGAGACTTCATAACGAGTGTTTACTAATAATATTATGCAAATTGTGCGCCCGGCCAACAACATTGGCAACAGGAACCAACGTTACGTTCCGTTCCGTTCCGTTCGTTTGTTTGTTGTTGGCTGTTGAATTTTTCAAAAGGCATTTTCAGAATCGTTTTACGTTCAGCCCCAGCACAGATCCAGGACAAAAACAAAAACAGAAAACAAAAAAAAAGTGGAAAAAATAAAGAAATACTTGACAGACATTTGCAGGTGTGTTTGGACAGCTTTCATTTTGTGGGTGGCTTTTGAAGGTGTCTGTGGTTGGGGTTTGCCTTGCCTCTTGTTATTGTTGTGGCCGTCAACCCACAGAGTGAGAGAGAGAGAGAGAGAGAGAGAGAGCGAGAGTGGGACAGCGAGACAGCATAATTGAAAAGGAATGCACGGGTTTGCTCACGGGGCCAACAAAATTATAAAATGTGCATAAATTTAAGGCCTTAATTGCCGCGCTTTAAGCCCACGCATGGCCAGGATTTCGTACAGATTCCTTTCGGATTTTGACATGCTAATTAGCTGAGGGCTGTCCCTGATTTTTGGGGCGCTGACCGTTTCAGCGACTTTTTGATATGACATGGGAAATGCCCAAGTACGCTATCGTGTTTTTTCCCCCCGCCCCAATAGTCTACCCCACCTGATTTTATGCTAATTAATGTTGCCAGGCAATTTCTGTAGTCAGGCAGGTGTAACTTTCGCTGGAATTTCGGGCAAAACAATAACATGTGTGGTAATCCTCACTCAGTTTATAAATACAACTTGTTTGAAACGAATCCAGTTAAAAAGGGCTTAAAATAGTTCACAGACTGAAGCAGTTTACTAGAGCAGCCGAGCTAACAGGGCAGGGATTTGATTTGAAACATCCAATTTAAGGAAAGATTATTGGCCTTTAAGCTATAAGCTGGATCTAATCGAAAGCTAAACATTTGCTGGCCTTGTAAAACTTTTTAATTATGAAATAAAATTTATGAAATTCATATTTTCCTATACTTGAAACTAGGCCTTCCAGCCCAACGAGCATCTGTGAAAAAGGGGAAAACTCCTTTGTCTACCGCTTAGCCATTGATAATTTTTTTGTTTGCCAACTATGGCCAAATGGAGCAAGTTTTTCCATCATTTTTTCAGTCTCTCTTTCAGTCTCCATCTCTTTGTGAAGGCGCCTTGTAAATTTTTACGGCAGATTGAACGCCATTTACCTTTCAATCTGCAGTGGCTGGGTGACATGTTTGCTCATAATTTGCCCGGGCTGCTCAACTATTTTATCGGCTGGATAAGGTTTATTCTCGCGCTGCTAATTTGAGCGCTGCGAGGCTTTATAAATTGGATGGGTATGGCCGATGCCTCGGGGCAGCCTCAATGAATTATTAACTTGACAGCTGAAGAATAAAAAAAAAAGGCAGCGGCAGGCAGAGAGAGGAAGAGAGAGAGATAGAGAGAGAGAGAGAGAGAGAGAGAGAGAGAGAGAGAGAGAGAGAGAGAGAGAGAAACTCAAGCCAAGCTGGAAATGGTCAACAACATTTAACGCAATAGCACGGAAAATCGATGACAATTCAAGCGTTGATAATTTTGCTTCCCACCAGCCAGGGGCACAAAAAATAAAAGAATCGAGAAGAAAATGGCAACAATTCCCAACTTAAGCAATTTCCTACAATTTTCCAGCGACTAGAAGCACGGTCATATGGGAGCATTCATTCAGCCAGCCAGTCAGTCGGTGGGTGGGTTGGTGGTTCGGTGAGTTGGTGGGTGGCTCGTTGGTTGGACGAATCGCTTGAGCCATTGGACGTGAATTAGTGTGGCTGACTGGCAGCTGGCTAGCGACTTGGTTTTAGTGTGTGACCCATTAGAATGATCGTTGTCGAAGCTGTACGTGTGCGCCGGCTGATATATATGTGACCTGGTTGGCTCGGCTCTGCTCTGCTCTGCTCTGCTCTGCTGTGGTCCGCTTGAGCCGCGTCTGGCCCGTAAAGTGGCGCTAACAAACTCGAATGCTGCCCATTGCCAGCCATCGAGCCATCGAGCTGGCCAACCAGCCATCAGGCAGCAGGCAGCATGCAGCAGGCAGGCAGAAGGCACAAGGCAGCCAGCAACTGCAATTGATTGCACTTTATAACGTGCGGTTTCCGGTAGACATTACCCGCTTTGCTGCAGCCACATTATCCAAGCCCTCTCATGGCCAGCCAATGGGAGCGAGAGTGATAGAGGGATGTAGCCAGTGGGGCTGCGGACGGCAACTGTGAGACTAGGATGCCTCTAATGTCTTTTGCCCATACTCCTCGCGATGAATAAATGAGCACTTGTCTAGCATCTGCGTGTGTGGGTGTGCGGACTGCGTGTGTGTTAGTGAGTGTGACTATGTGTTTGTATGTCCGTGTGTGTGTGTGTGGGTGGGTCGCTGGCTCTCAAACCAACCGTCAGCAAGAAAAATTATCCCAGATATTGTCTAGCAATTTAGCTGATTAAGCTGATGGATGTAAAGCAGCAGAAGCAGCGAAAGCTGCAGCAAAAAAGGAAAAAAGGAGAAATGTAAAAATAAAAATGTTGCCAGCGATCAGAGAGCAGATAAAATAGAGTTGACATGCGAAGGGTTAATGCGATTTCAACTGTGACAGCAGCTTACGATGGCCATTCCTCTTCAACTGTATATACTATGTTGGCATTCGAGTTCCCATAGCCGCGCTAACGAGCATTTTTCATCCAGCATAGACTGTATCTCCCGATATATTAACTGATTTAAGTTTATGTAAGTGAATAATTAGCAATTTATTTAACTTCTTTTCATGCTTAATACTAAATCGACTGTCTTTCATGACAACGCATTGAAATCAAATTCCCTTTTTCATTGTATTGCTTCGCTGAAACTGAATTAGAAGAGTGTAATGGGAGAAAGGAGACACATTGAAATGAGGTTGCGCTATTCGATATACTCACTCAATGCTACTCGTCTGCATATGTGCGAGCGAGATAAACAAAGCACTTATCAAGCTCTTTAAACAAGTAGCAGAGCTTAAGCTACACTCTAATAAGATCAAGACGCGACGCGCGCTCGCTTCGTACGCACATGTTTATAAACGCATAAGCGAGACAAGCAGTGTGTGCACTTGGCAAGCGCTCCGCGCAATCCAATAAGAGAAAGTTGATGCCTCCAATCCAAATTGATTGCATGTTTGCATTGGTATTTGCATGTGTGAGAGCGGGATAACAAGTGCGCGCACTTTCAAAAGCAACTATCAAGCATATGGCTGCCACTATAAGTATGTGTGTATGTGTCTAGCTGTAAGTGATTTTGCGTGTATGTGTATTCAGTGAGTTTTAATGTAGTTTACATTCGCTGTAGACACACTGTTAGAGTATATATCCTTCGCATTCCGCTTTCCGTTCTGTTACGTTTAATTTGTGACTTTCACTTGGTTACACTTATCGTTTTGGGTAAATCGAAGTTGCTTACTCACCGGCACCACATGATTTTTGGCTCCCCAGCAGATGGGCTTAAAGCTGCCTTTGCGTGTTGCCTCCTGAAACTCGCCAAATTGATTTTCCCAATCGTAGGATATCAGACGTGCCTCCAAAGTCATGCCAGCCAATTCGGGCGGTGATGAAATCAGCACCGGATTTGAGTCGCTGCAGAGAACGGGAATGAGAAAGAGAAAGAGAACGAGAAAGTATAAGAGAGGAGCAAAATAACATTATTAACTTTATTATTATTGTCAACTTTGATTAGGACTTAAAATTTATTACAGCCCCAAAAGGCGCTTTGCCAGCAGATTTTCAAATACTCCCGCCGGGCCCAAGGACCGCCGGCCGGAGGGGGCTTGCCAAGTTGGTAAGTCGGCGCAGATTTGCGCGGGCTTTGCGCTGTCGAAGGGAAGTTCAGGGCAAGACGAACGACCAAAAACTTGAGCTAATTAATCTTTTAGATTTTCATTTGTGACGCGTCAAATACGTTACTCCTTGGGCATGCCAGGACCGAGGGTGACGCGACCGAACGAAATAAAAACCGCACTCGAATAAAGAAGGGCAGACAGCGAATACGAACGAAGCAGGCATTCGAAAACCCCCAGCAAATGGCCCAAAAGTGTAAAACCTCAAAGCAGTTGCCTCGCCGTGCCGCAATCAGGGGCGTTGTGGCAACCACTTTTGCAGGCAATGCGGCCAAAAAATAGCTGTTGTTTGCAGAAGGTGCTATGACTAATGAGCTGGCTTAGATTTGTTTTCCCCCCTTCTTCCGTTTTTTTCTGATCTGTTTACATATATATGTATCTGTCTTTCTGTTGTTGTTGCTGGTTTTGGGCATAAAGTTGGCAGCTGTGCGAACCCCTTTTTGAGTTTAGCTCATCATTAATTTCGCTTGTCACTTCTTGCTTACACACATTTACAAATAATTTATATGATTTAATCAGTTATAAGAAGAATACTCTATATATGCACATTATTTATAATACTCTCTAGTCTAGCTCTATATAGTTTTGGTAGACTCCCCCAGAACTGCTGGCCGTTACGCCTCTGCATCATTCGCGCAATATAAATTCCTTATACATTCATTTCATTTCATTCATTCCCTCTATTCATTCATTTCGCCCCGTTTCGTTTCGTTTCGTTACGTTGCGCTTTGTTTCGTTAGCGCCATCTATGATTGCCAACTGGCCCCACGGGCCAAGCACCGCTCGCCGTCACGACCGCCCTTACAATTAGGCTAATTAATTTTGTTCTTTGGCTGGCATTACGAAAAATGTTGCTTTAATTTTGTAGCGCACACACACAGCGAGAGAGAGAGAGAGAGAGAGAGAGAGGGCGAGAGGGAGGGATAGAGAGAGACACCCACACAGACACAGCAGCAACAGTAAAATATCAGGCAACGCACATTTTCTTTGTTGTTGCTCGCCTGGCAGCTTCCTGTTTGACTGTGTGTGGCCGAATCCTTTGCAAGCCGCAAACAAATCTCTTTTAATTAATTTATGATTCCACTCAATCCGCATCGAGGGTTGCATGATATCACACAAGGGGCAGACAGTCCGCAGTCCGGCAGGACGGGGTAAGTGGATGCTGGCGATGCTGCAGCAGCGCATGAGAGAGCCGCAACAATTTGCGGTTGGCAACACGAAAATATTAATGTCTGCGGATTGATTGCAGCCCGCCTCCTGCCACGCAGCGGAACCACCCACAAAACTAAAAACTGCCCACTTGTGCGAGTGTGCGCGGTCATGTGCAAGTGTGTGTGTGTGTGTGTGTGTGCGGTGCACGGCGTACGGTAATGCCCGTAATAATAATATATAAAATAAAATATTGCATTCGTCCATATGTTCAGCACAGTTTGTGGCTCGTGTGTGTGGCTGCTGTGTCCGTGTTCGCGTCCTGCGTCCTGTTTCCTGTGTCTTGCATGCGTGTATCTTTTGACATTCCGCCCCTCTTACCCTGCTTGGGTCAGTGTTTGCGGTTTATTGAGCGAACCATTGCGTCGCAGCGCATCGCATGGCATCGCTCAACGCGTCGCTAATATATCCGGGCGCCGCATGCATGAACCGTAACCTCCGCCAACCGTGAACCGTGAACCGTGAGCCGTGTGGCATCATAATAAATATAAATGCAGTGGAAAGTCAGACAGCTGTTGCTAATGCTAAAAGGCACTGGCACTGGCAATGGCAATGGCAATGGCCATACATAGATTATGCTGATCCCCTGTGCGGCCTTCGCCCCTGCGTCGTGAATTTCTCTGGCACTCCAGCCGCAGCCCAACCGCCACATCAATCGCTGCCCGCTTTAGTCTTATGGCTGTTGACTTCATTGGCACTCAGTATAATTAAAATTATGAGCCAACATCAGCAGGAGTGGCGGGACAAAAGCTGTGACTCCACTTTGGTTTGGCATTGTTGATTATAAAATCGAATGGCTGCCACCGCATCACAATGCACACGCATTTTTGGTGGGGCTGGCTGGCCGCGGCAAGGGCCCGCAGGCCATAGATCCTAAGCCGCATCGAAACTAGGAGCTGGGCAGCAGCCAATCGACCATGCAGCAGCAGCAGCAGCAGCAGGAGCAGCGGCAGCAGGAGCAGGAGCGGCAGCAATTCCAACTGCAACTGCAACTGCAGCTGCAATGCGAGTTCCAATGGGTTTATTTATGTAGCGTTATGGCAGCAGCCAGTTGCCTCTTTGTTGTTGTTGTTGTTGTTCTTGTTGTTGTTGCTGTTGCATTTATGGGCCAAATTCAATTTTGAACTGGCATCGCAATTGCAATTGGCAGCAACGGCAAAAAGCAAATGACAAATGAAAACTTAAATTGCACAAATGGCCAGAATGCTAAGGGCCAAATAGACAATGGCGATTGTCTGCATATATAAGCAGACACACGTCTATAGTTAACTGCAAAGGCATTCAGTTATAGTATATATGTAGATGTAGCATATATATTCTAAGGCATTAAACTGACTTGTGGAAAATGTCGGCAAGAACTTCCTTATATTATATATATGTTATATTTATGGTAAGAATACTTCTCGACTATATTTATTTTTTATTCGTTTCCTTTTCATTCATTTCTCTGCATTTACTTTGAGTTTAGTTTTCATTAACTTTTCGCTTTCTCTTTAATTATGTTTGATGTGTTCATTACAAAAATATCTATTTTGAATAAGACAAATCGTCCATTCACGAATCACCTGAATAAATAACATAATTAGGGCGTGGGCAAGGGCATTGAGTTTCCCATCAAGTAGAATAATGAAACTAGGTTCGATATGTAATCGATATTTCACTCCCGCTCCTGGATTAAAGGGAGTATATTGGTTTTGGTTCATGTAAAATAATACGAATTTCCCGATTATATATTTATTAATTAAAGTGCGCTTCACTGCGATATCGATTGCTATTTATGCTCGTTCATAAAACAAGCAGAGTATATTGGCTTGGTGCAAAAGTAACATAATAAAATGTGCTCAGTGTAAGCATTATCTTTTCGGATTTCTATTCATAAGCGAAAAAAAAAATAGATTTAAAACTCAAATATAATTGAATTTAAGTGCTGTTCAAGCTGTTTCCCCAAAAATTCATTAAGAATAATTGCGGCACGCAAAAACAATAAAAAACGAGCCACAGATTAAAAATGCCAACCACGTGCTGTCAAGCAATTTGATATCCTTTGCCATCACGGATGAAAAGATGATGGGCGAGTGGCACAGGAAAAAGGAAACGCATCAATCGAATGGACGCTGCTTGTATAATGAGTGCCGAAGATGAAGAAAATGTGTAAGAGAAGACGAAGTCATCAAGCGCTAAAGGATATCGGGCAGGATATCGAAGCCTTAATGAGCTGCGCGCTGTGCACCGTGCAAAAGGTAAAAACAGGAGCGCACGCCATTAAACCGACAGATATGCCTATCAATGTGGAGGGCCTTCAGCAATTAACAAACAACAACAATATAATGAACCCAATTTCATTGCCAGAGAGAGAGGGAGAGTAAGAGAGAGACAGAGTGAGAGTGAAATACACAACTTGAATAATTACTTTCTTTTTAATGTCGGGTAATTTAAAATGGAACCCGTCCAACACACACACACACACACACACACGCGTGCATAAAAAGTGCTCACACACGAGCATACAATTAAAATTAATTTCGGTGCCATGGCCAGTGCGTAAATTGTGAAAAACCACTATCACATTATTTGGCCCGTGAAAAAAATCAGGCGGGCAAAACCCAAACGTAAATTAAGCCAATAACTGTTGGGTCACGGGCAAACGTATGTCTGTATATCTGTCTCTCTGCCTCTCTCTCTCTCTCTCTCTCTTTCTCTGTGATCAATGAAGCCCAAGCGGTAGCTCGACAATGCTCATCACGACACACACTACAATCAGGCGCCTCTGTCAGCGTGTGCGTGCGTGTGTGTGTGTGTGTGTGTGTGAGTGCCTGCATTGTGCTTTATGTCCTTGGCTCTGGGCTAGCTGGGCGTTGGAGCCTGCCACAACGCACGCTAACGACTCCAATGAGTTTTGCATGACGACAACGACAACGACGACGACGGCGTTGATGATGATGATGATGATGATGATGACGACGACGATGAGTACAACATTGCTTGTCCTGTCCATTGCAGCAACGTCCTGCCGTGGCCAGCCCTCGCCTGGCCTGCCCTTGCCCGGCCGGACTGTGACCCGTCCGGCCATAACTTCAGCCAGTTGAGCTGCCTGCTCGTTAGTGTGTGGGGCTGGTCAATTGAGCCACAGTTGAACTGCAAACAATTTTTGGGCTATACATACATATATATGTAGATGCAGCTCAATCGACTCGAACTGCCGAACTCTGCTACTGCTGCTGCTGCTGCGGCTGCTGCAACTAGTCGCAAAATCCGTGCGTATCAAATTAAATTGAATCCGAACCATAATAAGCAAGCAATGGACTAGAGGCAGCGCGCCAAGGGTTGTCATGGCAAGCAGTAGTAGTAGTAGTCCATAATTACATTAGTACGGAAGCCCAAGGCTTGGCCAATGCATGATTAGCTTATCATTCATGTGCTGCTCCAGCCAGACGACCAAATTACGCATTGCAGGAAACTTTAAGCGGCATGCCAAATTGCAATTGCAATCTACTCGACCATCGACCACACACTCACACACTCACAATGGACGAGTTCCTTCAGCACCAGCACATCATATAGCTCGCGATACCGGTTGACTTATATGGCAAGTGGATATTGATTTGTTATTGCTTTGCTGGTTCTTTGACGTGTAATGATTCCCAAAAGGCTAAGGCATTGATAGATTGATGGATAGTTTGGTACGCCCTTTGCTGGTCATTCACTACTCTTTCCTGATTGTATATCTTATATTGCTCTTGTCTAATTTAATAATATTAATTCGTATTTGTTCAAGACTCATATTGAGTTTCTTCTTTTCTTTTACTCCTATTTAATTATGCACCTTTGTTTGTGTTTTGTTTAAGGAGCTTACTTAAGCCTCAAACATCTTCCTACTTCTTTCTCCATGTACATAAAGTCCATTTTCTTCTACTTTTTTAAGTGTTGCTATTTTTAATACCACACTACTATACTACTAATACTACTAAACTACCCTACTACCCTACTTTCTTCTCTATTTATTTTTCTAATCTTATGCAGCAATACAATTCTGTATCCCTTTTTTAGCAGATTTTCTTTTCATACTACTATTTATTTTTTTAATCTTTAATTTCGTTTATTCAAATAGAGCTATGATATCATACTTCCATTTCGTTATGCCACTATTATACCATACTTTTCCCTATTCTCTTTCAATTTTAAACTGCTAAATTTTAAGAGGTCCATTTATAATTGCTACTTCTCTATATGCAACCACCTAATCATAGACCAGTTCGACTCACTAATTATTTACTTACTCCGTAGTTATTCACTTTTCTCTATAGTACTCTAATTTCATACCTGCCCATTCAAATGCCGACTTCCCAAATACATTTAGCATTGTCGTTGTTGTTGTTGTGGTTGTTTAATAATTTCGCAGCTGTTCAATCAGTTGTCTGCCCTCTCGCTGCCTCTCGTGGCAGTTCGCAAAACTTAATTGTAATCTACCTATAGAGCTCAGTCAGTCTATTGTGGCATTGTCTAGTTTTTGTCAATGTTTAATTAAACTTGAAGCGCACAAGCGGTTTTGTGGTAGATCCAGAGCCATACGCCACCCTCCCAAATACTGATTTGGCTCTGTCTGGCCCGGCTGCAAGGCTGCTTGACTGCCCGGCCGACTGGGTTGCCCTGTGTGGCTGTTACCCCTTTTTCACATGCGATTGTAGTTGAAAAACAACTATAGCAATTTCCATTTTGCTGTTGTTGCTGTTATTGTTGTTGTTGTCGATGTTGATGTTGATGTTGTTGCATCGTTGGGGTTTTCATTATGAATTTTAATCCTCATATCGCATTCGCACTTTTGGTTCAGGCCCGGGTCGAGTCAGACAGACGGACGGAGAGACAGGCAAACGGACGCCCAGCCCGGAGCCGAAACATTAAGCGCTACAAAATTGCAGTAGCCATAATAACTGGCCGGCAGCAGCAGAAACAACAATAACAACAGCGCCAATGCAAGCATTCATGCCATTGTATAAAGCGAACAACAACAAACGCGCGAAACGAAAGCAACAAGAACAACAACAACAACAGCTGGCAGAGCGAACCATAAAGACAGACAATTGCAAATGACTTTATCAATTCATGTCGATTTTCGGTACACGCAGTTCAACTGCGTGAGTGTGCGTGAGTGAGTGTTTGTGTCTGTGTGGGTGCACATTGAATGTGCATATCAGGACAAAAAGCCACTGTATGGCAGGGCCTCACAATCACCTACAACAACAAAGCAAACAATGACGACAACAATTGCAACAACAACAGCAGCAACAGCAGCAGGAGGCGGGAGCAGGACACAAGCCGAGCTGAAGGAAAAGCGCTGAAATGTGCCTTTGAGATGTAGTGTGCACTCATCGGAGATGATCTAATGCGAATGGATTTCAGCGATTCGCCATGATTCGCAACGAGCTCATTCAGTTTAGTGTGAATCGCAATCACTCATTGATGATTCATTCCGTTCCACCAAATGGCACCAAATGGAATCACAGCAAGTGCCTTTGGCTGACCGGACAGAATAATTGCAATGCTCCATAATTTATAAACTTGGCCAAGTGAAAGCGCAAATTGTTTCCATTTTCGAGCCGCTTTAACTTTCAGGCCCGTCAATTTCGCAAGTTAATTGGAATAACCTATTACTGGAGCCATAAACAAATCGTCAATTAATCGCTTTGGCCCATTTGAGTTGCCATTTAGGCCGTTGCCCATGCATAACTCATTTAAATGGCCATGTTCTGCAGCGGTTCCGTTTCCACCTGCCCTAATCCATTTATGGCGTTTACTTTGATTTGCGCAAAGGTACGAAGAAAATGGAAAAAGAAAACGTATTCACTCCCTCCACATTTCTCGGAAAATTATCTTTGATTTTGACTTGACCGCGTCGGTCTTGTGTCAATAGGAAGTGATTAAGGGAGCGTGCGGCTCTCTCCCTGCCGACCGACTCGAAATGGCATCCTGCTCCTGGCCCGCTGCTGGCCCACTCCTGGCCACGGCACATCAATTCAAAATGAATCTCTCGACTGGCATTCAGGTTTAATTTGGACTAATTTTCAGCGCACGCTTTAATACAATATTTATGGGCTCCCCGAGGTGATTATGCCCGACCGCATTTGAATTGGTAGACGGAGCCAAAGCCATTCAGGAGTCAAGAGCTGGCGGTTGCCTCATCCGTGCGACCTGACGGCTGACTGGATGGATGGATAAATGGATAGATGGATGGATGGATGGATGTATGGATGGCTGACTGGCTGCTTTGGCCATGTGGTCTGTTTGCTTAGCACTCGGCATTAATAGAAATCAATATTTTCTAAATAAAGCGAATTGCTCTGAGGTTGAGGCTGTGGTGGCTCAGCTCAGCTGCCCCCGCCATCCCCCGCTTGGCTACCCGCCATTCATGTCTCGTAATTTACTTTTTGCACATTTACAATTAGAGCACTGCGCACAGAGTTCAGTTCATTTTCCAATTGTTTGCTACGCAAATACTTCAAATCGATGAATACACCCGATGATGATGATGCCCCGCTGCTCCTACTCCTGCTTCTGCTCCTGCTCCTCAAACTATTCTCTCCGCTCAAGCCGCTGCTCTTCAGTGCCTCGCCTAGTTGACTGTCAACTGCGACTTCGTTAGGTGATTTGGTTATGCAGCAACATCATTAAATCACCAATTACTTCAGTCAACAGAGAAATAAACTGAATTTCCTTATACACGAGAGCGAACGTCGAGTGTGGCGGCAGCGAGTGCATAAGCCAAAGTACAATGGGATCAAATTTCTTGGCATTCCTTAAAAAGGAACGTCTCTACAGGGAGTACATAGCTAAAGGTGACGCAGAAACGATGTCACTGGGTAGCATTGATATATTGCATATATGAATATATTCTCTAATAATTTCTTACAATACTTTTAATAGTATTATGATATTTAATATAAATTTACGTGGTATCATTATTCTATTGATATTAAATATATATTGTGATAATAAAATATGTTGTATAAATTTAAATTAATTTCGTTACATCATCTATCTATGGATCAATCTCTACCATCCATCTATACGAATATCAATCTATCAAATCTTCAATATTGTTAAACTAAATATATTACAAAACTCATTTCGCTTTGTATCTAATAGATACTAATAGATACTATCTATATTAATTTCTTGAAATATTTATACATTTCTTATCTTCTAAGTCATGTATTTTCGAGTGAAATATAAATAAGACTTTAATGCACGAAAATCTATTATTGATAATATTAAAGATTTCATTCGCCTCTGACTATAGTAAGATATTATTGAGCGATCAATACTAATTTAATATATATTTTTTTAAATCTAAAATGTGCCTTACCCTTACTTGTATAATTTTAATTTTATTATGAATGCCTCTGTAGCCGCTTCGTTATTCTATTTGTCAGTTTTACTTTCATATTATTTTTAAACCACAAATAAAGTCAACCCATATACCATATTAAATTTATCAATCAATCTATCAATCACTTTGATCTATCATGCATTTAGCTATTGCTGACTTAATCAGCCTCTGGCATCCACTCGATTTACATGGTTCACTTTGATTCCTCCTGCAATCATAATCTGCATCGATACTCGAGCATTTTTCTTTGCCGACTTTGAGCCAAGTTTAATGTGGCTCGACCGACATTCGCTTCGCTTTGTGTGGGCAAAGCCGTTGGCTCTGCAGCGGGCGACTTTATGCAAATTCCCCCATTTACTGTATGTGTATGTATGTGCGTGCGTGTATATATAATGCATGTATAAAATTTGTATAATACAAGTGAGGACTTACGTTGCGAGTTGTTCGATGCCGAGAGAATGCAGCACAGTGGGCAGGCTGGGCAGAGAGTGACACGTTGTCAGCTTCTTCTGGCGCGGATAGTAGAGTGTCAGCACGGTGCAGCTCTCCTCCTTCATTGTGAGGCCACCTGTAAGGGAGAGCCGAGCAAGAGAAGCGCATAAGAAGTGCAGCGGAAACAACAAGTAAACGGAAACAGAATAAACAAACGAAAGAAAAAACACACACAGACAAAGAAAATAAAAACGAAAGGAAATGAATTGAATTGAGAGCGAACTGCGGGCAAGTCGAAGACTAAATACCCTGCCCTGGCAGAGGTCTATAGAACTGGTAGATATTGATCTATATATTGATCAAATCATGGGTATTTATTTTTAGCATTATTATTAAAATAATTTATATTATTGTAAGTTATTATGATAACCATTAGTAATAGACCTCTTTTTAATATATTTACTATTATTATAATTGTTATACTGCCTCTCCTTAGGTATTTAATCTTCAATTTATAATAAATATCATTATATACTACATCCATTCGCTTCAATTTTCTATTGCTCCCATATATAATATTTAGTCTACGCATAGATCGCTCATATCTACAGCCAGATTTCGTCTACTTCCTTGCGTTACGCTTCTCCTAGCATAGCTGTAACAGCCTCGGTTAGGGCATAAATTTACATTGAAATAAGAAAGAAAATATTGCACGGCTGACAACACACAAAATGCATAAATACAACGACCAGCTTTGACGACAGTCACCAGCGAGGACAATTTCCTGGCTGGCTGGCCAGGTGAGGCGTCTTCAGCGAAGCCTGTCTCTGTCGCTTCTCCGAGCTCCACCTGCGACTCCGCCTGCCGTTCCGCAGATATCGCCTGCGCTCATTTCCATGGCTCGCCGCCTCACTGGCTATGAACAAAAGGGAAAATTAAGCGAGTGCCGGCCGTAAAGCAGCAGGCGCCATCATAATAATATTCCACCAGAAGACATTGATGTCACTTGGCGACTGAAGCCTGAAGCAGGCAGGATGAAGGCTGAAGGCTGAAGGCTGAAGGATGCAGGATGTATTGGAACTGTGCACAGTTGTCTTTGGAGTGGCATCAGCATCGGCATCTTCATCGTCTGTGTCATTATCATTGCTTTATTTGAGCTTCAGCTGAAGCTGGCGCTGCTGTTGAAGATGAGGCTGCAGTTGGAGCTGTAACTGGAAGCTGGGAGCTTTATGTTTTCAATGCATACGCCTGACTGCCCGTTTTACTGCTCAGTTGAGAGCATTTCTAGTCGCATGTGTCCGTCTGTCCGTCTGTCTGGTTGAGCATGCGAATTCATCTTCGCATCTCTGCGCCGCCCTTTAGCGCAACATCGTTAGCAATGGTCTATTACGATTGCGTCTCCACAGAGTTGCACTCAATTGTTGCCGCTACATTCATTCACTTATTCATTCGCGATTGTGAGTGCTGCGAATTGTGTGTGCATCAAGCAAGAAAGTCAAATTTGCTCAGTCTGCAAATTTTCCACAAAACGACGAAGGCAACAAAGCTGTAAGCGCTGGAGTATACTTGGTGGAATCGAAGTAACTTCTTTTTGAATAGAAGTTAGAAGGTAAGAAATGGAATTACTTCAGGACTAAACATTGAAGATATCCATAATGTTTCTTATTAAAATATTTAAAAACAAATTTGAGTTGTATTACAGGACTAAACATTATTGATGATAATATATATTAATAAATATTTAACTTCATGATATATACATATGTATATGTATTACATATCTTATTATAGTAATAGAATAGAACTATAGTAATTATGTTTAGTCCTTTAATAAACCCATATGAATTCTTGTCATTTCCAAGAATTTCCTTAGTATATATTCTTTAATATCCATTATACAAATATTTAATGCAATTTCCTGCACTTCATTTAATGAATAACCATTTATGCTGTGATCAACTTCTTCTCATTGTTGTCTGTTGCATATTATTACGTTCCGTTTCCCACTTCCCACTTCCCACTTCCCCTTGGATTGGACCAATGCATCGCATCTGACTGTCGTCTGTCACATTGTCCACTTTGCTGGGGACTTGCTCAGCTGTCAGTTCAGCTTGGTTTCACCGCCTGTCACTTGGCTCGCCCCGTCGCCCACACTTGCACACGCCCACTCACTCACACACCCACACACATTCACATTACTCGTGCAATTGTGCATCTGCTCCCCGCTTAACACCTGACTGTTTCGTGCTAAGTGAAATGTTTCAATGTCTTGGTTTATGTATTTTACAATGAGGTCGTCAGCGACTCCTCCATTACGGCATCTACTGTTGCCTTCATCTACTTGCCAGGCGCCTGTCGTGCACTGAATTCTGTTTCACTTTTTTTTTTTTCGTCGCTCCAACTGACGGTGCCTGGCTCTCAGCTCCCAGCTCTCAGTTCTCCGTTCTCCGTTCTCGCTCCTCGGGTGCCAGTTCTCAGCCTGAGTCTTGCTCCGTGGCTGCAGTTGCTCGCCTTTTTACTTTACGGCTCCTTGCAGCCGGCTGTCGCATATCGTTTGGGCTGATTTAAATGTGTCATAACGACGACTCGCCCGTTTGCCCGGACGGTTGAGCATTGAAATTTTTGCACTTTTGCTCACGACAATGGCTGCCTGCTATTTTTATTTACTCTACCTATATATATGGTGGGGCCCTGCGGGGGAGGGGCAGGGAGCACTTACCTAGCGTAATTGCCTTTCGTGACGAACTGTCATAAATGCATTCAGCGATGAGTCTATCGCCGGGCATGGAATGCACAGACTGAGGCAAACGTCGAAAGTCCTGATAGGCCACATCTATATTGCTGTCGTGTGCAATTGGCGGAAGCTCCTCGGTTTGTCGTATCTGCAAAGTTAGTTTGCTCATTAGCATTGGCTCTGGCTTAGCTTCGCCCTCAATACCCAGCGGAAATCTGGGCAGCTCGCAGGATGCAGACTACAGACTACGGAGTGCAGAGTGCAGAGTGCGGGACATTCTAGTCACTCACCTGACGCAGCTTAACCTCCTTGCCGATTTGATGTGTGCGCATCATGACCGCAAAAATGTTGATGCCCTGCGCGGGAAAGGCGTAGCCGGTGCAGTCCTCAATGCACTGGCCCTCGGATATCACGCGCTTCTGTCCCGGCGGAATAATGTGGCGCCAGTTGGCATCCATGCCTGCAAATGTTGAGAGAGCGTGTGTTGAATTCTTTTAATTAACGCTTTAGAGTGGCGCAAAGCGCGCTTTATCAAAGCCACGACATGCACATTTCCCCACACACATACACACACACACACATACACTAGCACACACACATAGATGGCAGACAGAGCAGCGCCAAGCACTCAACTTACTTAGCTTTGAACGCTGATTTTTTAATTCGATTTGGAGGGAAACGTGTAATTACATTTTAATTGCTGCTTTTGATGTTTGTTAACAACTTTGTCAGTGCAGCAACGCAGACAAAACCGCCAAATGACAGCAGCACCACTCACAGAGAGAGAGAGAGTGAGATAGAGAGAGTGGGAGATTGAGAAAGCGAGGCTGCATCCGTATCAATTAGGAATCTTTCTAGTCTTTTATCAATTTTCGGTAATCGAATTATGTGTGTGAATGAGTTTCACTCTGTCTCGCTATCTTTCTCTCTCTCTCTCTCTCTCTTTCTGTCTCTCTTTCACTCTCGGTTTGCCTTAACTGAATTAGTTATGCGCGATATCCATTAGTTAAATGTTGCGAAATATTGCTCATACGACGCGCTGCACGGCTCGGAGCTAGCCTCCTCGACTCGACTCGACTCGACTCGACTCGGCTCGACTTGGCTACGCAATTAGGGCCGCGTGTCGCGCGTCATGTTGAAAAAATATTTGAAATTCATGTGTGCTACATATTTTTATATACCACTGTTTGGCATTTCAATTGCTCATGTATGTGTGCGTGTGTGTGAGTGTGTTGCTGTGAGTATGCCAATCAAATTACCCGCGTCAAATGCTTGGCATTGCTTGTGAAAAGAGAAAAAACCCTTTCTCTCCCGTACCCCATGCCCCGTGCCCTATGGCCCGGTCGGCAATTGATTTTTATTGTGAATCCGCATGGGCGTCTGTTTTTTAAAGCCCTTTTACGGTAAAGGAATTGCAGGAGTTTATTTATAGCTTAGTCATGCTCGGTTAGCAACATTCCATATACGGCGAGCGCTGCGAGTGACATCGAGTTGATTGCATTTCTGTAATACTCGCAGCGCCAAGTCACAGAACTGCAATGCAATTTTAATGGCGCACAAGTCACATTTTGTTCTCGTTCAGGATTTGTGGTGCGATTTGTTGCGAGTGTTGCATAACGAAATATGACTGATAAAACTGCGAATCAACTCGCGCCCAGCATTGTGAATTATTTATTGAGCAGCCACTGAATGACTAAGCAAATGGCATTGGTTGAAAAATAACTGAAATATTATTTATATTTTATAAAGATATAGATAGATACAAATTGGAATGCATAAAGCAAAGCAAACTCTATGATTCAGCTAGAGATTTTAGTGGAATGTAGGAAATTCCTGGAGGTGGACCTATGTACTACGACAAGCTAATCCAAGCGAAGTCTCAACTATGAACAAAGATTGCACATATTGTCTGGATTGCAGTCGAATACGGACAGCCTTTCCTATATGATACCATTTAAATATCTAAACAATTAAAATTTGAGAATTTCTCAATTAAGTTTGGCTTTATAAAAAAATTTTTATTTTTCGGTTTCATTTGGCATTATGCAAACATTATTTCAATTTACGATTTCGCGCATATATCTGTATATATATTTCAATTACAGTTCTGCTGGGCGTATCTGGCATTAAACTAAATAAAATCCATTTTAATTTGAGGCTCAGCGCTGGCAGCGACAGCTTGCATAACAATCGCTGTTTAGCCGGCGGCGAGTCGCACAGATCCCCATTAAATTAGCCAAATATTTAGCATTAAATATTTCGCAACTGCGGCAAACGCGCTTTAGTTAAACTATCTCGCAGCTAGGGCAATGGGCCTGGCTGAAAGGCCAATCAAATTGTCACGAGTAAAACAGAAAAATGGAAATAAAAGGGAAAATGTTGACCCGAATAGCCCCGAATCGAGATTGAGTTTTGCAGCAGGTGCGACAGGTGCGACGCGAATCGCCATTTAAAATAATTAGAAATGTTGCTGCTGATTTTTTGATACGGCCTGCGTTTCGAATTGCTATCGCTGTCAGCGTGGCGTGGGGCAACGTCAATCGAAATGACCAAAAATCAAACCACGGCCACGCCCACTGTCCGTATGTTAAATATCGATTTGAAAAATGTGCATTTATGAATTGTGTTGTGCTTGACGGCCAACTCAAATAGAAATCGAAATAGATATGCAGCCGAATAGACCGCACTATAAGCCCTCGACATTCACAGCCCACGCCCCCAACCCAACCCCCAGGCCAAACAGCAGAGCCAAGCTGAAAATCAAACTCTCGCTCGTTGCGTCGCTTTGGCCAATATTGAATTTGATTTAATGAATGGAAATTGGCAAAAAGCATCCAAAGAACGAGCGAGAGTGGACAGTAGAGTCAGATAGATAGATAGAAAGAGAGAGAGGGAGAAGGAGAGAGAGGGAGTGACAAACGCTGACTGTAATTTATGTTGCAAAGTGTTATTGAAATCTCTGTCACAGTTGATTTTCATAAACATTTCCAAAGCTCGCTTTTTGGAACCAAATGTTTTATGACTGCACTTGAACAAGAGCAGAGCAAAAAGAGAGAAAGAAAAAAGTGGGCTAATTAATGCTTTAGATGCAGTAATTAAATTACGAATGGCACAATCGCCATTCTTTCGTGATACTCGCACTGTCAATTGGCCGAGAGTTGTCCACGACTTTAATTCACAAAATTTGATAAATGCGCATGAATTGCATTTTGGAATTAAATTGATGACGATTCCACCCAGTGGACGCGCTGCGCACAGCACATTGATTGATTTCATTTCGTGACATTTTATAAAGTGACCAACAGCAGATGAAATGGGACAGGACTCGCTTTGGCTGCTCGTTCCACAGGCCCTCAATTTAGAATACGTATTCGTAATTGAAAATTGAATTGAAAATAACGAGATGAACTAGAAAATTCCGATATGGATACGATTTACATTGAATTGCAGAAATGATCTGTTTGATTGCTAGATATTGCCAATGCGTAATAAATAAAATTAAGCACTTTTATTTTCTTCAATACATATATAGAAGCTAAGGAACTTTCTGGCAGATTCCTCAAAATATTTTGTATGGAATTTTTAAAGGAATTTTCTGTTCATTTTCATCAATTTATTCATGTTAATTTTTATTTTTTGTTTCTTTAAGCTTTTCGGTTATAAGCCCCAGTGGGCTTAACAGGCTCGTAGGCTCTCTGATAAGCTCCAATCGCGCTCTCCTTGCGCCATCTCCAAGGTGCCATAAAAAATTCGCCAAGCCGCAGCAACATTAATCAAAGCGGCGTTGCATACACCAGGGCGCTATATCAATAACCAATTAAATTGAAATTAAATTTCGCCACACGGACGACAGAGACACACAGGGCGAGAGGGCGAGAGGGAGAGCGGGAGAAAGCAAGGCCCAGCGGAGAGACCCACAGATCTATGGGCAGACAGTCAGAGTCCTGCAGCAGCAGGAAGCGTAGCAATTTCACAGCTACTTACGCGTGCTGCGTCGAGCAGCTTTGCCACATACCTCGGCCCCCAGCCCCAGCCACCCTTCCATACTCCTACTCCTAGAGTCAACGTAATTCAATTTATAGCGTGCCAGCAAAATGTATCGAATATATATATGTATATACATATATTTATATATATGTATATTGCTTAATTTTTATATAGATGCAGGTATGTATTTTTTATTTATTGACTGGCGTGTTGTGGTATGCGTTAAATTTCAATTAAATATTTCAATCGCATTGCCAGCTGCTCGAAGAGCTGCAGAGCAAAGCCCACTCGAGCATAACCAGGAAGTTCTAAGGCTAGCTGCATGACGTGGCATACATATACATATATGTATGTATATACATATATATTTATATACCTTTTTTTGTATTTTCAGCTATTTTTTATTTTAGTTGATTCGCTTAGAAATTGCAGCGTATCAGAATGTATTAATCTACTTCTGCTACTTTTGTGCCGTAATGCTCCGGAAGTTTTGGCAACACCTACTCAAAAAGCATCGACGAGAACGTGCGCTGGTTGAAGTGTGAGTAGCTTGGAGCCCTATACCTTCATCCTGTATGGCTTATTCTCTTACTTCCTATTCACTTACACACACACACACACACACACACACACACAGACTGAGGGAGTCCCAACTGTGTTTGGCCATGTCTCTGTGCGGTTGTAACAAAGTTATATTGGTTTGCGTGACTATGAACAAAAGTAAAATAACAATTACAACAACAACTACAACAACAACAACAGCGACCACATTGGCCCGCCCACTCCGGCTGGTGGCCACAAGCAAATAGAAAAACCAAACGAAGCAACCAAAAGCCGAACAACAAGAAATAGATGCAGTAGAGGGAGTTAAAGCACAATAAAAAAGAAAGACAGAGAGAGAGAGAGAGAGAGAGAGAGAGAGAGCAAAAAAATAGAAAACAAATTGTAAAGTGAAATTAGTATTTTAGTTATCCTGTGCGCAGGCACAGTCATACACACACACATACATACATACATGGGGATGGGGAAAACCTGAAAATTTGTTGAGCTTGCCTAGCGGGGGGGTTGGTGGTGGTTCAGGTGTACTAAGTCAGCGGGAAATGTACTCAAAAAGCGCTTAAGCTAGGCGAGCACACGAATATTCTTGTTGTGGCTTATGCGGCGAGGGCTGCTTGAAAACTTTCTCTGAATATTGGCAATCTGAGACATACGTAAAGTGTAATTGCTTGTAGTCTAAATAATTGTATTGGCGATTGATTGACTGACCGATTGACGAACCTACGGAGAGCATATAGAGCATGACTTTCCCATGATTGACTGGCTGATTGCTTGCTGACTGAGCGAATTGACTGACAGAGTTTAACAATTGAATGATTGACTTCAATCACCTAAGATTGATTTACTCAATGACAAACTAATTGATTGATAACTGTCCGCTGATTGACTGCTACTCTATAAATGGTTATCTAAGAGATTGACAGACTCATAAGCTGACTGATTGACTGACTGACGTGCATATATGGAATAAGGCGAAGAAACCACTTTGACGACTTATAGCTGATTGATTGATTAGCTGTTCTACAGATGGACTGAGTATTGCAGATTATCGGACAATAAATATATAGGCGATTGACTGAGAGACCGATAGGCTGACTTTCCGATTGTATGATTGACTGACTTCTGAAATAATAAGTGATTGATGACTGACTCTACGCTGACGTATTCCTGATTGAATAGGATTGGCTGAATGAGTGTCTAATTTGATTGAATTAATGAGCGACTGATTGTGTGAGCTCTCCAATTGATTGATAATAACCATAATTTTAAATAATAATACTATAGAAAATTAGATCATAGATAAAGTGGGCGAGTCAGCATAACTAAATGTGTGAGAATCGCCCATAAAAACAAATTGAGGCACTCGAGGACTAGATCAAAT
The DNA here is from genome assembly GCF_001654015.2 of Drosophila navojoa. Next base: position 809,183 of record NW_022045869.1, read on the forward strand.
AAATTATAGACTCTATCACGGGCTTCTTTGGAATACCGAAACTCAATTCCTAATAATTATACTTCACTAACTATATAATATTAAATTAGCCCTCGTGGCTGCCGCATGTCATTACAAATATTCAAACTAAATTTAATTGACGTATTTTCAACCCTCAGGCTCAGTTAAATTTATAATAATACGATTATTGAATGCTACAAAGTTTTAGATGGTCATTATTAATTTATTTATGCGCCTTCTGCGTGCACTGTGCGCCATTTAATAATAAATTATTCAATAAAAAAGAGAAATACACACATACAAATACCGTTGTTTGGTCTGCTCTGCAACCTCCGAGGCGCACTTGATAAGCAATTAAAAATATATTTCTATTGTACAAAATCGTGAAAGCAGTCTGGCCCGATAGACAATGCACGAGGCTGTTGTTTCAACTGTTCCGCCAGGACTTACCTTTACCCACAACACAGACAGACACACATACACACACACACATACATACACTTACTCACTCCCTACTATTTTTATGTATGGACACAAAACTCATAAGCTTTTGTTTTACTTGCCACCAATGTGGTTGGCAGTGCTGGAGCCCCCAGCTTCCGATGGAGCAACTCCCAGGGTCGTTTTTTGGACTCGGCAATCTCATAAATTGCATGACATGAGTTGCATATATGAAAGCTCGGATCGCATCGCATCGCATCGCATCCCATCACATCGCATAAAATTTATACACACAGCAGCAGGCACTGCAGTCATGCACACACACACACACACACACACACTTATATGTATATATACGTATATCTAGTATGTACCCAAGCCAAAACTTACCGATTGACAAAATGCCAGCGTCATTTGGTCGCAGCACGTGCGTAAAGTAGATTTTCAAACCAGAATTATCCGCCATTTGTCTGGCATGCAGTTGGGCAAAGTCCGGCTTCAAATTGTTGTAATGGGTCTCCATTAAATAATATTTGGCCTGTCGCGACTCAATCGGGTAGCCCGCTTCGTGTGGATACGTAAATCCCTGCAAAACACAAACGCAAACAAATGAAACAAAAGCCCTCGCCAAAAATAGGAAAAGGGCTCAGTCGAGTCGAGTTTAACCAACTGCGCAATACACTCTACGAATGCTGATGATAAATTTATGGAGGCTTGAAATAATCTCTGATATAGAATCTCTAATATTACATCCATATCTTTCTATACCTTTCATAATACTGATATACCCGACTTCACTTGGAGGCAGTGCATATAAAAAAGCAGATACGACTGTTGTTTGTAATATACATATTTATACACGTCGGTCTGTATATATATGTATAAGCACACGTATTTATATACACTACGGCTGGCAAATAAAGGACGGAAGCTGATGCCATGGTCATGTGCAATTTAAATGCGCAGCAGCAGGAGCCCCAAAGCCTTGCCTCGGACCCAGTCACCACGCAAGCCGTTGCCATTCAATTGCATTGCAATGCAGTAGCGCCCCCTGGCGGCAGCACATGGCACTGCATTATGGCAGCGATCCTGTGATGAAATTATGAAAAGCATGGCAAAAAGGTTCCGAAAGTGCAGAAGGCCAAGCCATTTCTTTTTTCGTGAATATACACTGACAGAAGTCGAGCTCGAGTAGCTAGCGAATGCACTTGGTGGGAAGATGTAACTGACTCTGAGATTGAATTGATAATGAAACAGAGAAGGATCCTTAGCGTTGATTACTCTATTAAAGATCTACGAATAATATTGAAGACTGTGAAAGAGACTGAATTGGAGAAGGAGACTTATTAATTTATTAGACTAGATTACTTTTATTCTATTCTATTCCATCTCTTACAGAGATTCCATTTAAGGGTATTTAAAATTTCGTATTCCGCTGCAGAAGCTAACTTGTATTTTGTGTTGAAAGGAAGCATTTGCGAAGGTTAAATGAATATTGCATGGTTATGGTTCTGACACTGATGGCCATGGGGATGAGAAAGTTCAGCTGAGTTGAGTTGAGCTGAGTTGAGTGCAGTTGAATCAGATGCTTACCTCGCTGCCCCGCGACCAGGAGGCAACAATGGCATTGCATGCCAGCGGTATGGAGCGGGCGCCCATGCACTGTCTGCCCTGCTCGCGTGCCAGCTCCTCCAGCTCCGAGTGCGCCCCCTGGCACTCGTGGAGCGTTATGTGCTGCAAGTAGTGCACGCTGGACGATGAATCATAAATCGGCTCGTACTGTCGGTCCCATGAAAAGAAAATGAGCGCCAGCCAGAGACAATCCGGGCAGAAGGAGAGCGTTGCAGAGCGTTGGAGATACAGAGATAAATAAATTTTTAATATTTCAATTTGGTTATGCCGAGGCGAAAAAAAAAGAAAAACGAAACAGTGGAGAAAAGAAAATGGATACCGAATGCAGCAGACTGCACTTGGCCTCAATTATGAATTGTATATAAGCATTAACGTTTAGTCATGGCCACGGGCTGCGCCTTACCCGAATGAGATGATGCTTGCGATTGATATCCTCCAGCTTGAACATTTTGCACCAGAAGAGCGGCGTATCGCCGGCGGGCAGCTCCACGTCCTCATTACGCAGCTCCAGCACACGAACGCGCTCGTCGTGCGGCGATGGCAGCTGCAGCTGGGCGCGCTGCATCAGCACCATTGGCCGATACGGACGGAAGGCTCGCTCCGGATCGGGCAGGGTGCCCGGGCGCACTGAGCCGTGCGGTGGATCCTGTGCGTGATACATGTAGAGCAAGCGCATCGTGTCGTTCTGGAAAAAAACACAACAGCAAAAGACGAAAAAATATAGTCAAGGATAATGGAGAGTTGAAAAATGTGTAAAAAATTAGTGGCAAGCCGTAGGAAAGAGAGAGAGAGAGACCGTGTGTGTGTGCACAAAATGGCGTTATAATAGCAGCCCGTGCAACAGCGGCCAACAAACCCATCAGCCAGCCGACAGCCATCAGGCATCCGCTTGGAGCCGGACAACAACAGCGGCAATAATGTCCTTGCTGACGTGTACACGGATGGACTGTCTGGAGCTGCAGCTGCAGGGGGAGCTGGCCGTCATGTGAGGGCAAATTAAGTAAAAGTAAAAAAGGTGCGCACGAGCTGAGCAGTGGAAGGAAACGGAAGTCGCCTTGCGGCCATGGCCAGCTGGGCAGCAGGTGTTGTTTGGTCAGCTGCAGTTCGCTCTGCTCAACCTGGAGTGCTGCAAGTAAGGACTTCGTGCTGTAGCGTCCGGTGGCGCAACAGACCACTGAAACGACGCGACGTGGCGCCCTGCCTTAATTAATGGATGTCAGCCAGTACAAGTTTTAAACTCTTTGATAAGGTCTAAGTGCTCCCAACAAAGATCACACATGTTCGAGCCACTTAGAATGCATGTTGCACACGAGTACTGAGCTTTATAAACAAAAAAAAAAAAATAACAAGAGAAACAAGTAAGTTCTAGTCGAGACTACGCGACTACGAGATCCCCTGAACCTTTCGAGGATTTGATATTATTGCAATAATGCATTCGCTTCTTTTCTGCTTGTACATAAATCGAAATTGTGTAAAATACACAAAAATCTATATTTAAAGGCTGATGTCTCTCGCTCTAAGGATGCGGGAGCTATAATTTCATAGCTGATTTTTGATAATCGATTATAAAAAAACGTGAGTAGTTATCGATTTTTGGAAACATATTCGATATGCGCGTGCTATATATGGACTTACTAAGGCATATTTCGAGTATCTAGCTCTTATATCTTCTGAGATCGACGCGTTCATGCTTAGGACAGGAGGGCTAAATTAATTCAGCTGATCGTCGAGAAGATCAAGAATATAAATATATACGTTATGAGGTCTGCCACACCTCCTTCTGGGTGTTTCATACATTTCAACGAATCATTCCTCGATTTGAAACTCTGGAATCTCTTTTTCATTTATCAATCTATTTATTCGGCCGACTCTAACAAAGTTCAGCAAAAGGCAACTGCAAGATTCTGCCAGATTTCTAATCCTTTATAATGCTCATCTGCTCCAATTACATTTAATAGCAGCTCAAATACATATGCAGCTTGCATTCCGAGCAGAACTCGAGGTAAATGAATAAAAATTCACTTAGGTTAATTGCTTGACCTCTGCGATTTCAGCGTTGCCAAACTTCACAAGGAAATCGCCTCGATTCTCAATTCTGCTCGTTGCAGACTGTACTTAAGCATTCACCGAAATTGTGCAGTTGGAATCTCTTGTAATTTCTCATTCATTTTACCCACACTCACACACGCACACACTCACACACACACACACACTCACACATGCAGGACAACGAACATCCTTACATCTTGGCTTCAGTTTACACGTCTGGTGTCGGACTCAGATATATAACTAGATACATACATATGTATATCAAGAGTTCGTTATTTTCTACTATGTTTTTCTGCCATTTCTTTTGTGCTCTGTGTGTGAGTGAGTGTGTGTGTGTGTGTGTGTGTGTGTGTGTATGTTGAGCATGTATATTTCATTTGCCACGTAGTTTTAATTGGTAAACCCAAATTAAAGCTTTCATTAAAGAATCACAACACGACGGACGTCGCGTCGAGCCAAAATGTGCCCGTGAGCGGGAAATATACCTCATTGCTGCCCTCTCCTGGCGCCTGCCCCGTGCTCTCCTCTGGCCCAACGACTGTTTGTACTTGACTCGTGTGCCTCGGGGGCTTTTGGAAGCCAACAGTCAGCTGTCATTGTGTGCATGTCATGTGCACGTGTATGTACATACATACATACATATATATATATATGTATGTATGTAGATACATGTGTATGTCTGAAGCGACACAACAACAACAACAATAACAATAACAACACATGTAGCAAACATGGCAGGCACCACAGTGACCGTGAGACAGCAGCAGAGAGAGCGAGTGCAGAGTGTTGGAAATTGTTAAAAAAAAAGAGAAAAGAGAAAAGAGAGAAGAAAATCTGCAACCCGGTCAGGGCATCCATTTGAATTCATTGTGGCAAAGTGCCCACTGTAGCTGTTAAGTGGAACTGTAGAGCACCATGTTCGACAATTGACGGCCAGGGCAGCCAGGGCCATGCCCAGGACAGTGACAACAACAGCAACAGCAACAGCAATAGCAGCAGCAACAACAACAACCATAGTGACAACGACGACGAGTCCTTGTCTACTTGTTCATTTTGCCAGCAACGAGGAGACAATACTTTAATTAACAATTCCCTTACCGCTCGACATTCGCCCAGCCCCTGTAACCATATCGCCCACGCCTTATTCATAGCAAGTCTGCAAAAAACCTGTACAAATGACTCGGTTGCCCGCTGTCCTGGCAAACACTGCGGGCGTCTGTGGCAAACGCGCTAACCGGCCGGCAATCGCTGCCCAGCTGCACAGCAACAACAACAACAACGACAACAGCAGCAACAACAATAGGAAAACGAGCGGACAGTTTTAAAACATTTGCCGTGCGACAGGCGCAGCACAAAAGTCATTAACGTGGCCTGGACGCCGCTGGACATGGCCCAGTTGTAAAAACATGACCACTGTGAAAAAACTCAACAGTCGTTCCGAAACAAAAAAGGCAGAAGAAGCGAAAATGCCAGCTTAAACTCGACTTTAAAATGCTCTTCACAGCGGCTGAGCGACTCAGGAAAATGCTAAGCAGCAACGGAATTCAAGTGAAAGATCGACTGAACTATATAAGTGATAAGAGTACTACGAGACATAAGCATCTGCAGTTTTCCTATACAATTCTGTAACAAGTATATTCAATAGAGTTAGGAATATACTGCTATGTATATATTTTGCATCTTTCAAAAATGAAAGCTAAATCAAATAGTTAAATTGCCGATTACAAATGCTTTCATTTCTGCATTTTAATGAGTGATTATGGCAAGAGCTCATTACAATAACAAGAAACTGTCGCCCGAGTCCTCAGATGTGACTTTCACAAGTTACGCATAATTAAGTAGACAAGTTCATAAAATAGCCAAAGGCTATCTAAGGGTATCAGCACGTAGAAACAAAGTGTGAAAAGGCCTGAGACGAACTATGCACACGCACGTGCAACGCCAAAAGCAGCAGCAACAACAACAACAGCAACAGCAACAGCAAATGTGAGCCGACAACTAAAATGAAATGAAAAGCTTCAGCAAGGATTACAGCCAAAAATTAATGAAAGCAAACTGGCTCCAGTCATTTGGCCTGTGGTCAACGTTTGGCCAGCACTTAATTGCCAAAGACTGTGAGCGAAGGACCTGCACAGCCAGACGAGATGTATGTGTATGTGTGTGTGTGTGTGTGTGTTGTTCAGTAAAACGGCAGGACTACAGGTGAGCCACACTTTGCTGACTTTTGGGCTAATTGTAAAATGCGCCAGGACAAGCACTCATTAGAGCCGTGGTTACGGCCTGAAAAACTTGCGAGAATAGCTGCTAAACGCTTGCCTGAACCCAAATTGAGGTGTCGCTCTCAGAGCTCGGTTTGGAGCTCAGTTAGGGCATTCCCTTTGCTGTCAACCGGATCAATAGTTCAAACTGCTACAGATTCGACATTAAATAGAAATATGCAGGCTCATCGTCGCGCCGCGGCTATTCCGCTGCTATCGGGCGCAGCCAACTACAAAGAGTGGAGCCAAAAGGTGGAGCTGCAGATGCGTATTCAAAAGATATGGCCAGCAGTGATGGGACCACCAGTGCCCATTGAGCGCGAGCGTGTGGAGACGGAGACGAGGCCAGATCTGGAGCTGCAGGACTACACATATGTTGCTTCCCGCAAACACATTTACATTCAGAGCTCCGAATTGGTGGTAAGATCAGAGCGCAGATTGCAGCCCAACTCTTGGAATAATCAATTTATTTGCAACAGATTCGCAGGGCGAAGTTGTGTTTGTTTAGACTCTTAGACCCCAAGATTGTTACATCTGACTTAATCGACATGAGCGTACCCTGTCTTTGGCGCGCATTGAAGCGTCGTTATGGCCATGTTAGGAGCAGTCCCAAGCGCAAGTCGCGTGCAACGGAAATGAAAGAGACGTGCAAGAAGCCGATGATGGGACATCGTGGCGGTGCTTAGGGTTAAGTAACAGTATTTCTGGTTATAATTTGTTTTGTATTGTTGGTTATTGTTGTGTTAAATTTGTTGTTAGTTCTTGGCCATAGGCCAAATCAAAAAAGAAAAAACTAAAAAGTTCGTCCGTTTTATCAGTGATTCTCGATCAAAAGTGGCAACATGTGAGAGCGAGTCAGTTTATTAACAGTATAAGAGTCACAGGTCTTATACGCTGCACTGTTAAAAGACCAACTCACTCAATCGTGTGTACGCACACAGTATGTGCGAGTGAGATGAAGAGCTCTTGCATTCGTTCAATTATAAGAGTAAGCGAGAGCAGTAACTGAAGCAGATGGGGCGAATTCACATTGCGTGTATATGCACGTATTTATTTATTTCAATATTAAGTTGCTTATTGCTATATAAAATATTTGATTTCAGCCCATCCATATGTATTAATAAACATAAGTTTGTCTTTAATTATCTGCTGTTTAAAAAATACACAATTCACATAAATGTTATACATGGATAAGCTACGCTAGTCCCTTATGTATGAGTGAGACGCATATATGCCATTGTAACGTGTGGGTGAGCGCGAAATAAACAGTCTCCTTGCAGGAATTGAAGTAAAAGTCGCAAGTCCACAAAACGATGAACTAAAACGCAATTTATACTACTTCAAATGAAAGCTGGAAGATTTTATCATGCTAAGGAGCACATCTATTAAATAACTTGGAATTTTATTTATTTTCTTTTGTATGTGCCGACGTAAATTATTTTGTTTAACTTGTCCAAATATTCAACACTCATTCCGACACACACACAGGCACGCACACACAGACGCACACCTTAAACTTTACAGCCCATTACAATTGTGTTGCTATTGATGTTGTTGTTGTTGTTGCTGCTGTTGGCATTGCATTGTTATTCCTCGTGTTGCTGCTCTCTTTGGCTCCAGTTAAGTTGAGTTCAGTCGAGTTTCTGTTGTTTTTTTTTTTTTTTTTTTTCATTTTTATTAGGAAGCGCCAGAGCATCTTTTTGCCCTATAATCTCCCTTGAAACAAAATTTACATCACAGGTTTAACATTTACTACTAAATTTAAACATATATATTTAGGTAAGTTAATTACTATTAGCGATGAGGTTTTCGAACTGTCGTCTTTTTAATCGACGAATGGGTTTCGAATTTGGCAGCTTTCTTGCCAGCCGGTTGGCGTGGGACTTGAGGCGGTCATTATACCGGCTTGAATGAAATGAGATCTGTTCTTCCACTGAATCCATTTTGAGATCTCTATGCAGGGATGAGTTCCGAACGAACCAGGGGCATCCAGTGATTTGGCGCAAGGCCTTGTTCTGCATTGACTGGATCTTTTGTCGGTTACTCTTTGTGGCGACTCCCCAAACTTGTACACCGTACCTCCAGATTGGCGTTATTGTGTGTATTATTAACATGCGCTTGTTTGCGAGGGACAGCTTGCTTTTGTTGTGTAGCAGCCAGGACATCTGCTTGAGGCGGGCGCGACAGGTGCCAACAGTCGCCAGAATGTGGGGCTTGAAGGTGAGCCGGCTGTCCAAGTGTATGCCCAGGTACTTCACCGTCCGGGCTTTTTCCAGGGGGGTGCCATTGATGAATACGGTGGCGGGCGCCTCCCTTCTTAAAGAAAAGCATAAGCTCTTGCTTTTGGTGGCGCTAATTTTAATATTCCACCTGTTCGCCCATTGAACAAAGGAATCAATAAAGTCTTGGAGAATTACCGCCGCTGTGGAGCTGGATTTTGTTGACACCAACACGCAGATATCGTCCGCATAGGTTGCCACCAAGGTTGAATTTGACGAGACTCCAGAGCCTGAAGCATCAGGAAGAGGAGCATCGCCTATGAAGATGCAAAAAAGAAGGGGAGCAAGGATACTGCCCTGGGGTACGCCAGCGGCAATCGAGTATGTGGAGGACTGACTCGATTTGACTTTCACTCTGAAAGAACGACCCTCCAAGTAGGATCGGATCAGAGCGAAGTAGTGTGAGGGCAGCTGTTCCTTAATCTTCTGCAGCAGTCCTGGATGCCATACCCTGTCGAAGGCCTGTTCGATGTCCAGGAAGATGGCATTACAGTGCTTTTTGTTGTCAAAAGCCCTGAGGATGTGATCCGTCACTCTATGCAGTTGCTCAGTTGTGCCGTGCCCCGCGCGGAAACCAAACTGCTGAGGTGGAATTAGCTTTCTTGTCTCTGTTACTGCTACCAGCCGACGGATGACAAGTCTTTCCCAGACCTTCGATAGAGAAGGTAGGAGACTAATGGGTCGGTATGAAGCAGGGTCTTCCTCAGGCTTGCCAGTCTTGTGGATCATTACGACAAGCGCAGTCTTCCACACTGCTGGAAAATACTGAAGCCTCGTTATGGCATTAAAAATTATTACCATAACGAGGATAGCATTCTCGGGCAGTGCTCTAAGAGTGCGGTTGCAGATGTTGTCGTGTCCCGGGGCTTTATTTGGGTTTAAATGTTTAATTATTGATGCCACCTCATCAAAATTGTACGGCTCCTCTGGTGGATCGAGCTGTAGTGGGGTCAAAAGGGCTTGCTCGGTTGATTGTGTGTCTTCTTGCGATGCTAGTGTATAAGGCAGGAAGCGGGCCTCCAAGTGAGACGCAAGAGCCTCCGCTTGCTCTTCATCTGAGCGACACCAACTGTCCGGTCCATTTTTAATGGGGGCTTGCCGCATGACTTGTCGTCTGCAATTTCTGCTGGCTTTCCAAAGGCTGAATTTGGCATCCTTTGCTGTGGACATGTTTTCCAGCATGTCATCAAACATCTGCGCCCGCTGACGAGCCAACTCTGATCTGAGTGTGTTTGCTGCTCTGCACCAGTTGGATTTGTCTAATGGGTGTAGAGTGCGCTGGTAGATTCTCCGCAGACGACGCTTTTGCTGCAATAAGTAACGTAGCTCCGAAGTGAGCACCAACGATCCGGCTTGGCGAGGTGCATGGCTTGAACGTGTCTTTTCGGCTTCCTTGGCTGCGCAGCGAATATTCTCATTGAAGAGTTTCAGAGCGTCATCAATATCCTGTTCCGAGTGCAATTCTAATTCAGGATGGAACTTATTGTTTAAGATCAGCTTAAATAAGTTTATGTCAACATTCCTGTTGATCAGTCTTTCGGCCTGAGGATAGCATTTTACGGCTGCATCCAGCGAGATTACCAGGGGCATGTGATCTGAGCCAAGGTCGTTATGAGCGGCGATTTTCAGTTTCCATTGAGGTATATCCTTATAAAGACCAAAGTCCAGACAGGAAGGCCTTTGTCTATTATGGTCTGGGAACCGAGTGGGACTGCCCGTGGCAATGATCTGTGTGGATGTTGCCAGACTGAAGTTGAAAAGGTCTCTACCTCTAGAATTACTTCTCGCTGAGCCCCAAGATTGGTGATGAGCGTTCCAATCGCCACAGATAAGGAATTTCCGGTCTAGGGATTGCCATATAGCAAGCAAGTCTGCCATGGACAGTTGATTGTTAGGAGGGCAGTAGATTGCGCCAAACTCTACATATCCCAACCCCGTGGCTACTCTTGCCCTGGCCAGTTGAATAGTGTCAGATCGAACTGGGATGGTTACAAAATGTTCAATGTCCTCCCGGACGAAAATGGCGGAGCCACCTCTCCTATGGCTGGTAGAGGGATAGTTAGCTGTGTGACAGGCAAAGCGGAAGAGTTTAGGCACAAAGCCGTCAAGTAATTGGGTTTCGCTGATAAGCAGGATGTGAATGTCGTGAAGTTGAACGAAGAGTTCCAGCTCACGCATTTTGTTGGAAACCCCCCTGGCGTTCCAACACATTATGTTTGTTGTATTAAACATTATTGGCACGCGCGACGAGAAGGTCCAGTATTTTGGACTGCATGCTTAACATTTGTTCCTGCATTTTGACTAGTCTGACGACTGTCTCGTTCAGGGTATTGAGAGAAGCGATGAGTGCCGGGAACTCGGAGCTTGGCTGCGCAGTGGATGATGTAGGCATGTAGGTGGTACGGGCTTCCTGTCTGGATGAGTGGCCGGGATCTATGAAGTGCCCTACTGACGGCCATTCGCTAACGTTATGGTGATTACCTCTAATCATCTGGGCATACGTAGGACGAGAGTGGTGATGAGGAGTATCTGATGAACTGTTAGGTAAGGCGGGAGTGTTGGGTTGCCAGGGGGCCTGGCTGGAAGCAGGCTGATTTGCAGGTGAGAGAGGATTGCGAGGCTTGCGCAGGTTACGGGCTGCGTAAGCCGCGTACGCTTGACATCCCCTATAGTTTGCAGTGTGGTCCTGACCGCAGTTCGCGCAGGTGGCGGGTGCGGATTCTGGAAGAAGACATTCAGAAGTTTTGTGATGCTCGGCGCACTTGACGCACACAAAAGTCTGTCTGCAATATCTTGCTGTGTGTCCGAAATTTTGGCATCTCGAGCACTGGATCCACTGTTGCTTCTTGCGAGCTTCTTCAATAGTGATCCGTTGACCATCCAGGTGATTGATATTCTTGAGGTCAGTTTTGTTGCAGCCTGGTGCAATACTTATGAAGAATAAGTCGATGGGATTGTCCGGTCTCTTTGTGTTGTCTGGACAATGGATATTAGTGACGTTAAACCCTAGACTACCAAGTTCATTTTTAATGGCAGAGTGCAAAGTGGAATGATGCAGACCCTTAATGACGAACTTGTATGGCCTTTCCTGCTTCAGCTGGTAGGTGTAGAACTCAAGCTTGACGTTCTCAAAAAGGTTTTGAATAGATCTGAACGTTTCAATGTCCTGGGCGTAGAGCCGCGTGAGACCTCCGGCGGAGGTGCGTATTGCCACTTTATTGGGACCATAAAGCTTGTTATTTTTCAAGAGGTCCTGCAGCATCGGAAGATTTGTCAGCCTCGGAATGGTAATGGGTGGAATATTCGACTTTGGGGTCGATTGGGGTTGCTTAACGTTAGCTTGAGATTGAGCAGATGCGTTTAGTTTATCCTGCTGTTTGCGGTGATTAGCAGTACACTGCTCAAGAACTTTAGACAACGAAACTGAAGAGTTGATGGGCTCAGTCGACATTGTCGACATTGCATCATCATCTTCATTATCGGAATCGCTGGACAGCACCTCAAATCTGTTCCGGTAAGGGTTTTCCTGGAAGGGCTTCTGAGAAGTAGATTGGGTGCTTCTCTTGGGATTGCTGCTTGTCGGACTATCGTGAGATGACGCGATGCCTTTGCGTTTGCGGGGGAGCGGCTTGCGTTGAGATTTCACAAGCGAGAAACTACCTACTGCAAAGCTGGGAGTTTTGTTTTCTGTGTTTCTTGCCAGGCCGCTGGAGCTGTTGCTGGTGTTAGTGCTAATTGCATCATTCGATTGCTCGGCATTGTTTTCTATTGCAGCAATTTCGTGCATAATTTGGGATCTGAGTTCGGCAGGTGTTGCACCTCTCAGATTCTTAATTTCACTAATTTTTTGCATTTCACCGATTGACTAAGTGTTATAAGCTGTGTTTCACAGAGAAAGCGCTTGCCCACAGGGCAAACGCACAAATTTGTTCTCGAGATTCGAAGCTGTTATTGTTTCTTTTTGCACAGTTTGCACTGACACCGTGCGCGACGATGTCTAAAAATAGATATCTGCTGATAAGAGCAGCGGTGTATTTCGCTACGAAAGCAATAACCAACGGTAAGTCGCAGAATCAAAACAAAGGGCTTGGATTTTAAGCGCAACACAACCGTTCACAACGAGAGCTTGTCGCGAACTAGTTTCTGTTGTGCTTTGTTTTGCTTTGTTTTGTTGCCACTTGCGTTTTGCCATCTCAACGCGTTTTAATAATGGTCCAATTGTCCCAGAAGCGCAAACGAAACGTAACGTACGCCAAGTTGCCGCTGCTAATGGCTAATGGTCAAGTGGTCAAGTTGAACCATGTCCTTGTCGTGGTCCAGGTCCAGGTCCAGGTCCAGGTCCTGGCCCCGCCCGCCCCGCTCTACTCAACTGCCACTGCCACCGCCACGACCACTGGCTGGGGCCACAAAACTTGCTCTTTGCCAAGCTTGTTTAATGTGCACGTAATTGAAATGCATTTACAATTGAATTATAAATAGAACAAAATACACATACACACACGCGCTCACACACACACATGCAGATACCTTCACATGTACGTAAATTCACACTTCTGCTGCTGCTAGTCCCTATATAACTCTACCCGCTGCCTCCGCAGCTAGTCGAACAATAAAAGCAACGAGTCGCTTTGTTAAAGTTTCAGCAACAGCAGCAGCAACAGCAGCAGCAGCAGCAGCAGCTGAGCTTGCAACTTGCAACTGGCAACTGGAATCAAATCAACCGTTCCCCAGAAGCATTTCAAGAGTTGTCTTTGTCTGTGTGCACCTGGTTGCCATGGTCACGTCGAGCACTTTAGTGCTAGCATATGTGTGTGTGTGTGTGTGTGCGTGTGTGCGAGTGTGAGTGTGTTTGCCTGTGCTCTTATTCCTCTGTGAGCCATTGGCAATTCAATCATCAATGGGTTTTTCGTGCGCTGCTTCTGCTTCTGCTGCTGCTGCTGCTGCTGCTGCTGCTAACGTCTGTGGCCTGCAACTTTCTGACAGCTGATTTCAATAACTAATATGCAAAGTGGCAGATTGACAATACTACGCCCAGTTGGCCTAAACAGTCTGCACCACCCACAACACTCACAACCCACTGTGCACAGCCAGCAGCCCAATACCTGCTGTTGGGTTTTGTTGTGTTCTAATTGCCGTGTCAGTTGCTCTGATTGTGGCAGTCAGCAGCAAGACTTTGTTGTTAAGCTTTTCATATGCAGCCGACAGTCACACACGTACGCCTGTGTGCTTGTGTGAGTGTGTATGTGTCAAAAATCTCTGTCTAATCGTTTGGTTTGTGCTCTAGTTCCCCCTTTAGCTATTATTCTAATGTGGGCTTCTAAGTGGCTTAACGATTTTTGTTGCGTTCAATTGAGTCGCTTTAATTAATGTGTGTGTTTGTGTGTGTGTGTGTGTGTGTGTGTGCGTGCGTGCGTATGTGTGGGTGAGAGTGCTGAATGCTTTCGTTTGAATTGACATTAATTGAAATTATTTATGGCAAGTGTTGCAGCTTTTGTTATTGCTCTCTGGCTTGCATTTAAATGCACAATCTAATTAATTGTTCGCTCCATTATGTCAGCCTATTATTGCAGCAAATGCTGGATTTTATGCTTAATTAGAAGAGTTAGGCAAGCTGTCGGGCCAAGCTTATTAAATCAAATATCGGACACAATTCGACAATTCTCTCTAAACAATTGTCCAGAGTTTGTTCTAGTAACAAAATTAATTGCGAATCAATTACCAGTTTAGTTATGTAGAGGCTTTGATATTAATATGGGAGGGTCGCCCATTGCTTTAAGTGCCCGAAAAAGTATGCAATAGAATTTGTATAGCAAGCTGCATGAAAGACCATTCATTGCCCAGAGACGGGGGCAGACAGAAACACTCACATGGCCATTAACCCGGCCATTGCAGTTGGATTTAAGCGTTACTCTCCACTCTCTGCTCACCACATGCCACTTGCAGCTTGCCACTTGCCGCTGCGAGTGCCAACCAAACAAAAATGCGCATAATTCCCGCTAAAAGTTTGAACTCCCGGACACACTGCAGTGCACTGTGTTAGTCTACAGGTCTACAGGCCGGGCACTAAACGCTGCGTAGCCAGTCATTGCCATGGCCATTACCATCCTGCTCGTGCTCTAGCCGTTGCTCTAGCTCTTGCCCACTCTCCCGTTCTCGTTCTCGTTCTCGTTCTCGTTCTCGTCAGCGTATATTTGTCAAGCAAATGGAATAACCGTTGCAATTGCAACAACGTCAAAGCCAAACAAAAATGTTATTTGCCGCTTTGCCCAAAAATCAAGTACACAGCCAAACAAACCAGCTGCCCAGCAACAACCTAACAGCCAAAACAGCCGAAACAGCCAAAATCCTGCGCCTGAAGTTGGGCTGGCGCTGCCGAGAGCCGGAGTCCGGACCCAAAAAGTGGTGGTCGCCGTTGGGTACCGGGACTCTTGCTCTGATGTCTATCATGGTATTGTGAGAGCGTTTGAGTGTGTGTGCATGTGTGTGTGTGTGTAGGTGTGCGCCTGTGGGTCTGGCAACGGCTCGCATAGTCGCTTTATTAAAGCTAAAACCTGCATTGTCCCATTTTACACATGAGTTGTGAGTTGCAAGTTGCGAGCAGCCTCCACTTGTATAAACTGCCAGAGATTCACATGAGCTCCATGGTAACTGGCAATCGAAATGGTCAGAGCTTATGATGCCCTATGCAAGCTCTGGTTAATATGAATTCATCGAATCGAATGAACTTTGAATGTGACTGTGAAGTTGGACATTGTTGAGACATTTAATGGAGTCGAGGAGCGGTGAGGCAGTTTATAAAATGTCTTTGCAAATGCAAATAATTAAATTAAATTAAATTAATGCCCGTAAGTCTTTAATATTTAATACTGAGTATGATTTAGTATTTGAAGTGTCTGTTAAATATTTAATTGCAATTCTTATTATATTATTATTCATTTTTTTTATAACTAACATATTTATTTAATTTTTTTATTAATATTAATCGTGATAATTATTTACTATTCAAATTATTTACTAGTCAAATGCTTAAATGCAATTGTGATTATGATTATGATATTTATTATTACTATGATAATGATTAATATTATTATTAATTAATATTATTATTATTATCATTATTATTGTCATTATTATTATTATAGATTTTTTATTTTTATTATTTTTACTTTTGAAAATATTTATAAGACATAAAAAACACAACAATATTTGAGAGCTATGTCTTTTAAATTCAACTCTTAGCTAAAAAATTTGTTAATAATTTATATCTCATGGGCAGAGCATTTACTCCGCAGCTCGACTAGAATTTAGGAGTTTCCTCTTGTTGCGCTTCAGTTTTTGGCTGTGATTTGCGCGTTTCGCGCTCAAAGTTTGTACACTGCGAGTCTCTCTCTGTATGTGTGCGTGTGTGTGTGTGTGTGTGTGCATTGCTGTAACTGCAGCTCCTGTTGTGGGCACTTGAAGTGCATGTGAAACGTGTGCTGGGCAAAAACACAGGAAAGCTAAAACAAAACTGGGAAAAAAAGTGCAGGCAACACCAAAAGCTAAACGCAACGAGAAACGTTTGTTTTAATGCCCTAAAGCGACAAATATTGGTAGAGAGGCAGCGGGATGCAGATGCAGATGCGGATGCGGATGCGGATGCAGCGAGTCGCAGGGAGCGCTAGGCAACTGGAATACAGAGCTCGGTGCGGGATTTAAGAGCAGCCAAAGTAATGCAATGACAAACAAAAGCAACCAGTGAGAGTCAGTCATGAGTCAAGAGCTGCAGCAACAGCGGGATTCGCTTTTTGCTGAATGCTGCGGGAGCTGTCTGATATTTTTGGCCGTTTTTCGGCTGGCTCACTCGCTGATGAGTTTGTTGCTGTGCTGTGTGTTTTGGTGCAGTCAAGGCCATAAATAAAGAGCCAAGCTGGATTACCCATTCAAGCTTTTTGCGTGCATGTCAAATGCAACAGGCCAGCGGCCAGCAAAAACTTGGGTTCGGGATTCGAGAGTCTAAGCTCTGATATGTCCTTCGAGCGAAAGTAATTAACTACTGGCAGCTGCAACCACTCCCTGCTGTACTACGCCCACCGACGTCTACGTAACAAATTAAATAATAATGCTAAAAAAATAGAAGCAAACCCGCAGACATCATACGGCTACATTTTCATCCGACCGAGCGGAGCTGCAAAACCAATTTGTTTACAGAAAAAAAAAAAAAACAAAACAAAACAAAATAACAGCAAAATGGACTAGTGAGCGACGTAAAGTGTGCGCATTGTTGGTAACCTGTAGTTATTTTATTTTATTATTTATGGTTAAATGGCGCAGCCCCCCAGCCGGAACGAACTAACTCGTTTATTAAATTCATTTCGCAGTTGTTGCTTTTCTTTTTTTCTTCTGGCTGAGCAGTAACCGAATAAACCGCAAAACCCGAGCGGCTAAGCAACTAAGACACACATCCACACACACACACACACATACACACATGTGTGGAGCAGAGGGCAGAGGGCAGAGGTAAAGGCATTGCTGTGGATTGGATTTTGTATAGTGAATGGTTTGAGCTCTACAGATATGCACATATTCCCACACACACACACACTTACACTCACACAAAGTAACCGCAAAAAAGTGGCCAGTTGGCCAAAAACTAAACGAAATGTAATAAAGCAACGGATATGCCAGTTTGCTTGAGCTCTGCAGTCAGCTGGCAATGGCAATGGCAATGGCAACAGCCGGGGCGCAAAGAGACCAGCGGAGCTATGCAGATAGATAGATGGTCTAGTTCCAGTCGGCTGAGAGACAGGGCTGCTCTGCACAATAAATGAATATGAATTAGGCAACAAGGTTCTTGCCCAACTAAAACACACACACACACACACACACACACATTCCAAATGGCCAACAGAAAATAAAGAACGAACGAAAATTAAAGTGAGTTTGATGGAGAAAGGGGTCAAGGGAATCGATTGACTCATATGAGATGCATGGCTATCGAAGGCGAGTTCTGTGAATTACTAAGAAGGAATATCGACTTACTGCTTAGATATCATTAGCCCTTTGATCCAACAGCAGTTAGACCTAAAACTTAAATACTGGGCAAAGGGGTTTTTCGGCAACGAAATTTGCAGTAACTGCAGTAGCAACAACAACAGCTAGAACAGGAGTGAGCGCAACTGCAGTTTAAATGGACCTCAAGGACTTGAAAGGGTTTACTCAAAGCACTTTTCGCTCTTCGCTTTTCGCACTCAAAATTTTGTTGTGGCCACACCTCCAGTTGGCTTTCGGCCTGCCTAAATGTCAGTTATTTGCAGCTCTGCATTGCTCCAGCTACATATATTCGTTATGCTCTTGTGATTCTTGCTGGCAAAAAAGCTAAAAGCATTTTCCTTTCAATGCCCTTACAATTGTTATGTCGACTTTTATAGCCAAAATGTTACGCACCAAAAATATATAAAAATATATCCAATACATGGCAGAGCCGAGCGTATAGAGTGTCACTCCCAGACTATTCGAGTATTATTTGCAGGAATTATTATAATCGCTTGCTTCTGAATTGGTTGACCATTTTTATCTGCATACCATCAAAATTCTCGTGAGTTTAAAAACTAGAGACGCAGCTCCAGAGATAATTTAAATTAAAAAAAAAAAAAACAAAAATAAATGAATAAAAATAAAATCCTGACTAGATTCAGCGATAAAATAAATACAAAATTTAAAATATCTCTTTTAACTGTGTTTATGATAGTAAGGTTCTATTCGTCATTCTCTCCCTAATCTATGTATTCTCTGCGTTGGCTTTGGTTGTCATGGTAAAATAAATTTATATATAAATTAAAATATATTAAATAAACATATTTATAAAATATTTAATAAAATATTAAATAAATTTTTGCTTAAATTAGGTTAGACAAATCTGTAAATTTTTCATCATAGAGTTCAAAATACGAACATAAAATAAATAATAATAAACTTCTGCCTTATCAAAGGCCTGAAAGCGTATCGTTATCAGCACTTAGTAAAGCTGTTCCATTTGTTGTTATATATATTTTTTTAATGTACGGCGGTTGGCAAACTTTGGATTTTAAAAGCTGAAAATTTAAATCAATTTAAATGAAATTTCGCCGCTGCATACTTTCGGGCGCACTTTTATGTTCGCCTGGAGTTTGTTGTTGTTGTTGTTTCTGGTTTTTTATTTGTCACAGCCCTATTAAATTTTTAAGTGCCAAGCAGGGACCAGAAGATCCGCAAATACCACACAAGCAACCGCTAGCCTTCATTGCTCCTTCCGCTCGTCCCCCCATCCACCATCCCCCGCCCCCAGCGACACTCCTCTCACCATCGCACCAGCTCTCCACTAATAATTCATTATAAAAGTCAGTGCTTTGGTTTGGTTTTTGCGTTTTGCTGTAACGCGAATCCCCCCTCCCTGGCCTCCCCGAGATCCCTTGCCCAATCCGAGCCTGGAGCTTATGTCGTGACAAACTGCACACATATGTGTGTGTGCGAGTGTGTGTGTGTGTGTGTTTGAGTGCTTGTGTTCATGTTTATGGCACCATTTTGCACAAAGTCAAATCAAGTAATAATAAGGAGTTCTCTGCGCATTCCCCAAATCCATCTCGTCTCGATTTCTTCAATTTCTCCGATTAACTGAGAAAACTCGTATCGCCCCACAGATGTTGCACCCATCGAAATCGAAATTGTAGCAGAAAATGTTTTCAGGAACTCGTGACACCTATGGCGGGCATTAGTATACGGCGATGGGGCTGCGACCCTCTTGTAAGTGTTGAAAATTACTGTCGACTTGACTTGTTGCCTTTTTGTTTTGCCAGCTTGCAATGCCAACTACAACTACAACTACAATAACAATTACACGAGCCATGTGTGTGTGTGCTGAAAGTTATTATGGGTGTCCGGGCAGTCGCCGGAACCCAGA
The DNA here is from genome assembly GCF_001654015.2 of Drosophila navojoa. The sequence continues at coordinate 828,760 of NW_022045869.1, forward strand.
CCCGTACCCGTACCCGTACTGGGACCCAAAGGCCCATTAATGGGCAAAATTACTGTTTACAAGTGAAGCAGGCAGCCAGGCACCACTCACAAAGAGTCGCCGCCACCACTAGCACCACCAGCACCACCAGCGCCACCGACGGCAGCAACACTTTGGAGTGCAGGTTTCGTGTTAAAATAATAAACACATAGCGAAAATTGTAGCAGCATGTGTAGCGAGCAGACTGCATAATTCCATTACAGAGCTGCATGCCCCATCCATACCTCCATACTTCCATTCCTCCATTCCTCCACACTTGCATGCTCCGAGCAGCAGCTAGCAGCCAGAGCTGCCTGTCATAAGCCATAAACTGTTTTAGAGCAATATTTTTGCGTTATGGCCAAAGTCTTGAACTTAAGTTAACACGGCAACAATGTACTTAAAACTCTGTATTTATATGCCTGCTGCATAAAAATGCTTAAAAATAGTATTTAAAGAAATGTGTGTTCTATAACGACTCTGCCCTACTCTGTGATTCACTGAAGCACGAATCCTTGGGAGTTGACAATGCCCGAACAGGGTATCCCACAGTCACAAGCACCCGCCCAGCGCACTTTGATTTTTTTTGTTTTTTCTCTCTTTTTTGTGCCGAGCTTTTGCATTTTAAATTGCCAGACAGCGGAATATTGTGGCTAGTTTAAACAATTACTACAATAGCAACAGCAAAATACACAATAAAAAGCGAAAGAATAATAAACAGAGACAGAACAAAAAGAAAAAAAATAAAGTTTAGCACAATATGAAATTATTCTAATTACAATTAGTGTTAATTGTCACTTACGGGCCGGGCTGTACGTGAATATTTCGTAATTTGGCATGCTTAGGGAAAATTTGCATTTAAAATGAGTTTTTCTTTCTTGTTATTGTTGCTATTGCTGCTATTGTTTCATTGTTGTTGTTGTTGCTGCTCTGTTTTTGTAATTTTGCATTTTCAATTTGAGTTTAGCCTAAGCTAATAATAACATGAAAGTCATGGACGAACTGTCCGCATTAATGCATTAATTGTAATTACTTAATTATTTGCATAAATCAAAGTTTTGTTGCGGCGCCCAGCATTCATTTTAATGCAAAACGACATTCCCTGCCGCCCCCTGCCGCCCCCTACCACCCCCCTCACTCGATTGAAATGGCAATTAAAAAAGTTTCTGATGAAATGGATTGATGACTCTGAATCATCCTCGCCTACTTAATGACAATTTTATGTAGCTCGTCAAGTTGTCGTCTTTGCGTTTTATGAGTGGCTCAATGTAAGCCCTAAGCAGGACTTGATTCAGATTCCAAATGCCAGGCAATTAAAATTGAAAAGATTTAATTAAAGCAGAGGCAATCGGATTCATTGACGAATATTAATCGTAGAATGCTTTGCTTTGCTGAGAAAAGGATTAATCAGACGAGAAATTTAAATGGAAAGAAATGGATATACAGTATTCTTCTCCATATAACACACTTTAATGTAATTAATTTAATATATAAGCCGATTTTTGCTGTGACTTTTTAACATATTCAAAACGCGACGAATTCATAATAATCTCATCAAAGGAAAAGACGAAAACACCAACTGTCGGGGCAATCAAAAAGGTATGCCCATTTACATTGCCGACCTTCTCCCGCCCCACTCCGTGTAATTCTCTCTCGCCATACAATTCCCTTGCTGAGCTCTCGTACATTTCTCACTCTCGCTTTTTTTCTCGCCTTTTTTGTGGTTTTCTTATGTAAAGTGTCGCCGTCAAATGGCGTCGGACAAACTCAGCAAATGAACCGACCGAACGACCGACCGCACGCCTTGCCACATAAAGTGGGCGTGGCCGTTACGGCAAGGCCACGAAATCTGAACGCAGGAATCAAATTGAAATGACGCACTTAATGGCATTTATGGTTTATGCGCATTTTTATTATAATGCGACTTCGATTTTGTCTCTCTAGGGTCTGCCTCTTCGTCTGTCCGTCTGTCTGTCTCTTCGTCTGTCCGTCTGCAATTTTCCAACGTTTTGCCATTTTGGCCAGTTCATTTGGCAGGAGTAGGGCGCGACTGTCCAGCCGACTGTCGCCGACTGCAGTCACCCTCTCGCACGATTCATTTTGGCCAATTGGTAATTTTGTTATTAGTTACGCTCTTTGCGCTTCATTAATGTTCATTACACACAAATGAACCCACATCGATTGATATTTCTCTTCGTCTGGCGGTTACAAATTGCTCGCATATAAATATATATACATGTATCTATTTATATATATACATTTTTTATACGATTTGCGGTTGATATTCTGCGGCGTGCAATAAACGCGATGTCAGTATTTTTTTCTTTCTTTCTCTCTCTGTATTTATTTATACGATGGCTTAAAGGGTTGCCCGCCTAATATATTTAATTATAAAAATAAACATACACACACATACATACACATGGTGTATTTATGTAACCACACATACACATGCCCCTATATACGTGTGTGTGTGCAATATTTATTGAGGAAACTTTGAACTTTTGGGTTATGCGTCACATATGCTTGGGGGGGAGGCGACTGCGAGCGAAGTTTCGAGGGGTTCGACGCAGTTCACAAGAAATAAGAAAATAAAATTTATTGACGCAGCGCTCGGCACGCTTAATTGAACATTGCCAACTTGAAAGCCATATCCACTCGCTGATTGACTGAGCCAGCCGAACGCAATTTTTTATGACCTTTGAAACTTTGAAGCATGTAATTCGTTCTATTCCTTCCCAGGAGTTATTTAAATGGGCATTTGATTATGCGCCTAAGCAGCTGGAAATGTGGCCAGAGCCTGACCCAGAGCCTTGTTGTTGAAAGTGCAAGCGGTTTTTTAGTTTTTCCTCTTTGGCCTTTTCTTTTTTCTATTTTCCCTTTCCCTTTCCCTTTCCATTTCTCGTTCGAGTTTTTCTTTTTCAGTTTGCTTAGAAATTGTTTATTCTGGCTTTGCATTATTTTGGGTTAATTTGGTTATCTAATATAAAAGTGAACGAGCCCAAAGGGGTTGCCCAGGACCGCAGGCCACTAGGGGTTGATTATGCCACTTGAGCGGCTTAGGTTAAAACCATATGCTCAGCTCCAGTGCACTTTGAAGTGGCATGGAAAATATGATAAGCATATTAATATGATTTTCATTTTATTTTCGTGGCAGCAACAAGAACTTTGATTGAAATTGAAAAAGTGAAAGGAATGAAAAGCCTGAGCCCTGGGATAAGCCAGGGAAACATATTTACTAAAAAAGAACGGTACAATATGTTGCTAGGGAAGTGCACATTTTTAGATATTTAAATATATTTAAATTATGTGTACAATATATTATCCAATCAGTTCATGGACCTTCGTCTCGCACTATTTGTTTGTATCCTCACTCAATTTACTTGCTTTGCCTTCGGCATGACTTGTCCCCCAATCTTGAGTTGTTGCAATAAATTTCACGTTTGATTTCATTTGTTTTTCTTGCCGTACAAATTATTTGCATCCGTGGGGCATTCTGCCATTTTTTTGTTTTGTTTAATTTGCACAATTGCCGCTCATTAAGCACAGTTAAAATCCAAACAATTAATAAATTTTTAAGTGCAGCGCAAATTATGCACCTCTTGACCGACCCCTGGGCCCCCCTCAGCTCCACAAAAACCGTCGCTCGTCAACTGTGGGCCGCACCACCTGCCCGCCTGCTTGCACCTGCTAACCGCTCTGCACACAATACATTATTAATTTAACGACCCCTCTGCCCCTGCCCTCTGCCCTGTTTCAGGACCTGCTGCACGCACAACAAATGGCGCTTAATTTGCCAAATGGTTGGAGCCCCTGCAGCCTTGGGTAGTTGGAATGCTTTTCTTTTCCTTCTTTCACTGCTTATACTCTGCTGGCAAAGCTCAAAATGAGTTTGTTGATAAGGAAACTTTGTAAGTATATTTCTATATACTTGGCATTCTGTTTGTTATTAGTTTCAGAGTTCGAAAGGAGCTTTACGTTGGCAGTAAACAGAGTATCTGCAGTGCGTATACCCGCATTTGGTCTGTTTTGCTGTATGTTTCAGTGGGTGTTGCAAAAATATGAAACGCTCCAATGCACAAAGATGTAAAATACCTTGACTGGAAAATTCACAAAAAGCGGGCGGGGGGCGGAAGAGGCATAAAGCGAGCAGGCAAAAGTAAACGAACAGAACAGAAGCAAAGCTAAGTGAAATAAAGCACAAATGCAAAGGGAAACAAAAGTAAGAGCCAAATTTGCAACTTTGTGCAAACTTAAGCGAACAGAAAGGCCAGCCAGCAACGAAATTCATTAAAACTTTCCATTGTGTTTCAAAAATAACGAAAGACCAACAACAGCCAGAGAGGAGCTGGCGAGGAGTAGAGGGGGAAACACTAACCCATTGCGAACTAATTTGTCTGGCGATTTAGTAAAGATTTCGTTGCCCACATACCCTCGGCCAGTGGCGAGGGCTGTTAATGATGCGACAAACCCAATTAATACGCCAGACAAATAAAATGGTCAGCCAAAGACAAGTCGGAAAAACCGTTTAGCTACAGCAATAGCCAAATGTATATCTACACACGCACACACACACACACACACACACACACAGAGACAACAAACAGACGCGAGCGTGCATAATTTTTTCTTTCCTTTCTATTTTTGGGGCAAGCACATCCTAGTATATCTTAATATATGTATATGTATATGTTATGTGGCTGGCTCTAGGAGGACGGGGATTGTCGCCAGGACTGTCTGCCCGTCTATTTGACGACTGTGCGTGTGTGTGTGTGAGTGGTGCGTGTTTGTTTTAGTTAACCAGAAAGTTTTCTTAAAGATTTACGCTTAAGTTTTACGTGATAAAACTTTTATCACTATGACATTCGGCTCTGCTCTGGCAGCCGCACGAGCCGAAGTGCTGCGCGCGTCTTGCAGAGCTCTGCTGAGGCCAATTGCCAGCGCTGTCGACAGTGGAGAGTCGAATGAAACTGATACTGGATCGGCATTTGTTGGGCAACGATTAATATGTCTTTAAAGTTAAGTGATGTCATCTGATATGCGTAGATGGAGGAATATCGGATGCTGCTGGCTGCTGCAAAACACTCTGAATGCCAATCTCCTTTTATCAGCTCATCCGACATGACACTGTGCATTCCAGCTAATCATCGAGTTGACGTGGCCAACACTCATTCAACAGTCGGCAATTGGGTATCGTAAAGTCACGTCAGGCATCACACAAGTCAATTAAGTTGATCACATATTGAGATAAAATATTTTCGCCCAGCAGCAGATTCTATGCGAATAACTTTAATCGTGTCCTTTTCGGCAGCTGGGGCCGTGGAGCAGCCAAGTTGTGTTTATATTTGCTTGAGGATATTGGTCCAAGCTCATGTACGACTCATGTTCGTCGTCCCATGCAGCTATTTGCCAGCCCCAGCCCCAGCCCCAGCCCCAGCCCCAGCTCTAGTCCCAGTCCCAAAAACAAAATATGTATATCCGCTAACAGGTTGGGGGTATGTACGTGCCGCTGCTTACTCCCCCCGGGAATCAGTTAAGTATTTTGATGGCAGCGCTTATATCATCAGTCCAAAACTCAAGACCTAAGAAACTTTTTATTAACATAAATTATGACGCACAAACACACACACACACACACATACATGCACACACATGGCGGCACTCGTTATGAGAATGTGAGAGAGTGGGCGAGTCAATAGTTAAGCATGGCACAAGTGAGTGCATAAATTTCACTTGGCACAAACTTTGGCCAATATATCTATTAAACGTCGACGGTGCTTACCGTTATGGCGATGTCATGGCTGGCATCGCATGTGTCCAACTTGCGGCGGAAGCGTAGCACGGTGTGGGTGGCATTCTCGTAGCCCAGCATCAGCATGTAATCCTGGGAGGGATCCACGACGGGCTCCGTGTCGCCGTTGCGTGTGACGTGTCGATCCTGCAAGCAGAGAGAAGAGCACAAGAAAATTGTGTGTGAGCTTTTCCACTTTGGTTATTAATTGAAAAATTTACGAAAATATTTAATTTGCAGCATACTTTTCTGCGGCAGGCGCAAGCTCAAGCTCAAGCCCCACCAACAGCTCCCGGGCACACATTCATGTCATTTAACAAAATACACATACATATTATATATTAACGTATATATATTTATATATGTCTGCTGCGCTTGGCGCCCAGCCACAGGCACTTCGTAAGCTCCCAAAACTTGTGTGCATAACTTCCACGCAGCATCTGTGCGATGCGTTTTTCAGTCCTCCTTCATTTTTCTCATATACCCTGCATTTATGCAGCGCTCAAAAGGGAGTACTCCATGGCTCAAGCACGTCGGCTATTTTCAGCAAATATACATCCATTAAAGACCATTTGGACCAATCCAATAACATGTACACAGCTTTATAGCTATTCGCCTTGAGCTTTAAACTACATTCTACTTATTTCATATAAATTGTCAGAATTTTATTTGTGTTAATGCTTAAAATGTACACGGGCCCTTCTTATGTTTACTTTCAGTCTCCCTTGGACCCGGTTGCTCTTCGTTTCGCCTCCTCGAAATGTTTTCAGACTTTTACCAAGTTAAATTTGAGTAGGCGCTCCACCTTCATAGAGATGAAACCCCTTTCTTGACTGAGGTTTTTTTTTGCCTTTCGACTTGTTCGATTCCTTGGCACATGTTGGCCAGGCCTCGACACAGACGCCAGATGAGTCTGAGCTGAGCGTTGGGTGTATGCGATGTAAATTCCTATGCACACACACATACACTCACAAATACATTTGTATGCATGTATTTTGACAGGCCACTGTTGAAAATATTTGGGAGTCGCTTCTTTTTTTTGAGTGAGGGTTGCTCGGCTGCAGGGTCGGAGGGGGGCATTGGGGCATGCTCTGTGATTGTTGTTGGGCGGCTGCTTCGCATATTGGCAGTTGACTGCAAATGGGCGTTGTGTTTGCTATGCTCATGGCACATCCTTGCCAGCATGCGGCAGGACCTCTTGTGTTGTTTTTGGTATGGCAACAATTTTTTGATGATGTTGCAAAAGTCAAAAGTGCCCCCCATCGCCCATACCCACTTCAGTTCACTTCAGTCTGCTGCCAGCAGAGCACGGGTAATTGAAGCTGATGGAATTTTTGAGTAGTTTTCTATGTAGATATTTCAAATTTTTATTGATTTAATTATTTGCTGTCGTGTGTCATTTGTTTGACTGAAATCAAAGTGGTTCAGCTCTTAATGCAGTTACAGCCACATGTATGAACCAAACATGTATCTATATATCTATGCAGAGTGAGTGCTGCTCATATTGCACATTGACATTCTTTGAATGAGGTCGTATATGTGTGTGATGCTTTTAGAACACATTTGGGTTATGTTATTTCAGTGTATGCCCAGATGAAAATAACATTTAAATGACTTGAAGTGTGGTGGCTCTGGATTGAAAAGTGAATAATTGATTGATTGAATTGAGTGCTAAGCAATATGTTGAATATACTTATGCTAGATTACACTTCACTATCACATTGAATTTTCAAACAATTCTTTCAGCTTAATTTTGCATATGTTGCAGCTGAGAAGGATGTATACTTATGTTTGGTAGACATGTTCTCATTGGTGTTTGATCAATTTTTAGCTTTTGTGTAAGTGTAAGCGAGACAAATAGCATTCGCTCATGTCTAGCATTACTCTGCTATAGTACTGAGTAAGAATATAAGACTTCAGCAGGCAAGAGCCGTTGGCAAACGCAGGCATATACCATAGTATGTGAGTGAGCGAGAGAAACTTATCAATTTCATATACTCTTATAAGACTGAGCAAGAATATGAGACTTCAGCAAGCCAGAGCCTTTGACAGTCGTAGACATTTAAAATAGTATGCGTGGGAGCGAGACATAATTTTCTAATACTCTTGTACAAGACTTAGCAAGAAGCCTTTAGCAGTCGCAGGCATATATAATCGCATATGTGAGAGTGAAACAAACAGAGTATGCAACTGACATACTCTTCTTGAGAGTATCAGAGTAATCAATGTGCATGATGTGTGGCGGCATATGAAGAGAACAAACTCTTAGGACGATTACTTTTTAAGCGATTACTTTTTATGAACGATTGGCCACCTCTAGCTAATGTTTACAATTAATCTTCTCGCTCGCGTGCTCGCACATTATATAATCTTGCGGCAGCTGCTGGTCAATTTATGTTCTCACACACCAATATGGATTCGCTTGGTATTGGTAAATGTTCTATCATCTTTCATCCCTATCAGGCACACAACTCATACATAGGAAGCGTTTATATCTGCACTGAGGCAGCGATGTTCCGTTTCTCAGGCGTAGCCTCCCACTTCTCCACTGATACATTGCCCAACATTATGGAGTGAAACTTTTCTGCTCGCAGCTCTCGGCGCTTCCATCATCTAATTACAACTGAAATTTTCACACACCTGAGGCAGATGCAATTAATTTGCCCCAATTTATATCATCATTCCACTAGCAGTTCCTACGCCTCCTCTCCCACCCACTTCGCCCCCTCACCGCACACACTCCGCTCTCCCAACAACATTGTCCTGTTGCGTGTTGCGTGCTGCGTTGCCCACAATTACATGCCAGCATTTCATTAATCATATCACACGCTGCGCCATTTGCCATTTAGCTGGCTAATTAAAAGTTTGCACAAAACATTTAACATAAATTCTGCTAAATTTCTATAGTATGTATATACTATATATATGAATATTTCGTATCTATGCAAGAGATAGAACATTTCGAACTGTCTGCCTGTCTGCCTGCAATCAGCAAACGCATAATTCAAGATCTGTAACGCGCAGTTCCGTTCCCGTTGCCATTGCCGTTCCCCTCTCCCCATCCTCCTTGCCCCTTTTGCCTTTTGCCTTTCCCCTTGCTGTTTTGCACAGTTTCCCTTTTAATTTTACATTATCTACCTCTACATACACACACATTCGCACATTCGCACACCTTGACATGTTTCTCGCTTATCGCAACAGCAGCCAAAAGTCGCGTATACGTCGCGTATGCCGAGAGAATTGCGAGCATTGCGAGCGGCGACGGAAATTAAAAATACGCGCTGCAATGTTGCAAGCACCCAAGCGACGTTATCAAAATCAGCGTGTGCGTGGGCGTGGCAGGCGTCAGGGGGCAGCACTGAACTGGAGTGGCGCTGCCTGCGGGTGACGCGTTGTGCGGTAATTATGCAAAAGGAAGGCGCATAAATTTGCAATATTCTCAGCTGCTGCTGCTCTCTTGTGTTTCAAAAATGTTTCAAATGCCAACGACGTTTTAACTGCTCACAACTTTTTATGCGTGCAGCTCAAATGCCGCCAATTGCGTCTTTAGAACCCTAACCCACTGCGGGTACTCTGGGCAGAGTCAGGCAGTTTGCAACCTAGTTGTAAATGGCCATAACTGAAGAGCACTATTCACATACCACATACCATTCAGCAGTCAGTTGGGGAGCAGCTCGTGAGCCACCAACGGGATAGAGTATTTCAGATTCGATGAATTGTCGCATTCACTTTCTCATTCACTTAAAGTTGCATGCCAGGACAGCGTAGTGCGTGCAAAGTGGGACTTTCTGGGTTGGAGTTGGCTGGTTGCTGTTGGGACTTGGCCCTGGTCTTGGTCTTGGTCGCCGTTGTCAACGCACACGTTTTTTTAATTGCTGAAATTTTATCACACCTTCATGGCTGGCAGGACTCGTAAATTGTAATCCTTGTGCGCTCTTTGCCAGGGCCGGCTCCTGCTTGAGCAACGATGACGTCGCCGGTTTCCTTGCCCTCGTTTGCCCTTTCAGTGCTCGATGTTGTCATTAACGTCGCTGCCTCTTAAGCATTTAATAGCCTTGTCAAGACTTTAATGCCTTTTAGCTGCCGCCCTCTAATATGTGAAAGAGCGCAGTACGCTCAGAAAAAAAAAAGAGTGCGAGCTGTGTGTGTGTGTGTGTGTGTGTGTGGAGGGGAAATCAATAAAAGCAACGGCAAATTAAGCACCTTTACGCCGCTTCTCGAAGCAAGCAGGCAAGCCGCAGCGGGAATTTAATAGGATTATGCAACATTGACGTTGCGAGCAAAGCCAAACAAACTTATGTAAAGCCTGTCACTGCACTTAAGAGCCATACCCATACCCATGCCCATGCTCATGCCCATTCCTCAGGCCTTGAACCCTTTCGGCATCATAACATGCGCCTAATTGTGCTGATTTTCGCTTGATGAAAACTTTTGACACAGACACACACACAGACACAGACACACACAACAAACAAGCCGCCCATCAACAGCTACAGCAGCAGCAACAGCAGCAAGTGGCATTCCAAGTTTTGTTACGCCAAAAACAAACTTTAGCAATTTATGATAATTCAACGTCAGCTGGGACAGTTCAGTGCTCAGTATACACTTGAAGTACTCGCTATGTATCGAGAGTGCAGGGGACTAGACCCAGGCTCAGTCCATGACTGAGATGCTGCTAATGTAAGCTGGCAGGAGGCAGGCGTAATGGGAGGCAGGCAGGCAGGCAGTCAACCATCAACAACAACTGACAGCTGGCTAGCAGCGAAAAGCTCAGCGATAGACAGACAGAGAGACAAAGAAAGAGAGCAACAGTGAGAGAGAGACGGAGAGATTGATATGGCAAGACAGAATGAGAGAGTCTTAAAATATGCTTGTAGCACACATTAAACTTATTACCCCCACAATATAACCCCTCAACTCTCTGCCTGCCCCTCACACACACACACACACACACATAGTACATCTTTACATGCTCAGATTTTGCTTTATAAACAAATGCATACAGCAAAAGGGTTGGCTGCACACAGCACACAAATATCAAAATGCCAGCTATCTATCTACCCAGATGTGTATATATAATGTACACATATTTGCCTAGATATAGTCGATGCCGCATGCACAGTGCAGTGTGGGTGGGTCGGCGAGTTATTGTCATGTGTTTGTGCCTCGCTCAAGTGCAGCGGCTGAAGTTTTGAGAAAGGTTCTCAAAATGCGCTCCGACAGCTTTGATTTATATGTAGTGGAGCTCATGGGGTTTGCGGCCCAAGCAAAAAGTTCTCGGAACAGAGCAGGTGAGCGTAGGCAGGTGAACAAAAAATACAAAATGCCATTAGATGGGAAAGAACAGCCACAAGACTAACTAGCCTAAAAGAACATTTCAAGAGAAGACTTTCTCACCCAACATACGTATTTTAAAATTATTTTGAAAAGTCTTTTTCCTGAGAAGCATATAAATGGATTCACTTGATGTATGGAAAATATATATAACATATAAGTTTATGATATATAAGATTATTTATTATTAGGAAATGTTCCTCAATAAGAACTTATATCTTTGGCCATGATTCGGTTTTTGAGAGTAGAAAAATGAAGAGACGGGAATTTATTTGCTGACTTGCATTCATCTTTGGGCAGCATCTGTGATGATTTGCGTATCGTCTGCTTGATTAGAAAACCCTTTTGGCCACTTACGAGTCGACCCTCTTGCTGTCATCTATTACCATTTGGCAGTGCCAAAGTCTTGTGCAGCTCCTCCGCAGCCATTTGGTGGGACTGTAAATTGTTTTCCTGCGCTCTGGGCTGTCTGCCTGCCTCTCTGACTGTCTCTCTCTCTGTCTCTCTGGCTGCTTGGCCTGGCTTTGCTTGGCAGTGCAGCGTTTGATCTGTGCTCTCTGTTGTCCTTCTGTCTGCTGTTCGGCTTAGCAATCGACGATGTCAGCAGCCACAGTTGATGCCTCATGTACATTTGATTACGTATACGCCGGGCTGCCAGACCTATGCGCCAAAAGAGAAAGCGCCAGCGGCCAAAGCCATCAAGCCAGACACCCCATAGTCCAGAGCTCAACCCCTAAGCACCAACTCCGAGTCCGACTCCCAGCCCAAGCTCAAACCCAATTCCAATTGCAATCCCCGCACTGTCTGTGATGAAGATATTGGAATTGGCAGGCTTTCGACTTGAGCTTGTGCAAATTATCGCTGGAAGCGACTATATCAATTAATATAGTTAAAGTGCCTTTCCGACTCGACTCGCCTCTCCTCGCCTCGCCTCTGCAGGAGTCGGGCTGCCTGCAGTTCTGCCAAATTTAATCGTTTGAGTTACTTTTGAGGCGAGTCTCTTTGTTGACTCGCCCGTCTCTCCGTCTGTGCGTCCGCCCGTCTATTTGCCTGTCCATCTCATCTTGGAATTTGGTTCAGTTTCTGTTTGGCCGCCCCCATGCAATATCTCACAAATGCAGACACTGCAAATTGCCAGTTAATATTTTATAAAAGTAAACAGCAACAAATTGTGCAATGCTCCTTAGACTCCTCTGGCTGCCAATATATCGTATTATCTGATTATATTTGCCAACCTGTTCAGCAGCCCGCACGCAGCTGCATGCACAGCTGACAAACACTGAATTCCGTTTCAGGATCAATTCCCAGCCTGATTAGCAACATTCGCAAGTTGCAATTCGCCCTTAAAAGCCAGCGCTCCATGATATGGAATTGCATATGTGTAGCCACATATACATAATATTCAATAAATAAAGCGAAATGTATTTGAATTTATCTCTTTGCGGCAGGCATTGGTGCATTAAGCTTTTAACAAGTCACTCGCAAAAACTGAGTGGCCCATTAAAATGATTAACAAGTAACTGAAGCGACAGAAGGCATTGCACGACTAGCAGATACTTCATTGAGAACTAGTCACTGGATGATAGACTTGACTTGACTTGACTTTGTTTGACTTTACTCTGCTTTACTCTACCTTATCTACTGCTTTTGCAGCATACCCTCTCAGGTATCTTAATTAGTACAGGGTATGGAAATATGTGCACACATCTGCATACTTGACATACCGTGCCATTTATGTGTATCAATATGTATGCATATATTTATAGGCAATTACATTCGCTTTGTTATGTTGTGGGGAATGTGCAGTGCAGCGCAAACAATCAAAGTAGTTGGCCATAACAAAAAACGTGGCTACCGGATTAATGGACAACCACAGTGGTAACTGCTGCTCATGCACTCTCGCACTGGAGACAAATAAAAGTCATATCAACTGCTGCTAAATTAGATTTAATTACCATGGAGCATGCATTAAGTTAGCTCTAATGTTATGCTAAGCACTGTTATTTCGCTCAGTGTATTCCCAGTGGTGCTTAGACCGCAATCTCAGCTATTTACCCCTGGGCCAGCAAAGGGCTGTCCCATTTGCATTAAACATTTTTGTTTTTGTTATTCTACTTTTGTTTATTTTTTTTTTTTTTGTTGCTGCTCGAGTCAACCCTTTGAGCAATTTCGGCTGCTCTCTTTGGCTCGGCTGGTCGTTCACTCAATTAATGTCATGTAAGCAACCCACTTAGTTGGTTTCCACTGTAACTCGTGCAACATCAAAACTGACACACACACACACACACACACACACACACACACACACACACACATACAGAGACATATCAAAAGGCAAGCAAATTCAATTAACAAACTTTGCACGTCACTCAAAATTAACTCTAGAGCGTTGAGGCATCATATCTCCCGCTCCACTCACAGAGCAACCCCAGCCCCTCAGTCCCACCATCCCTTTGAACTGTTGACAAATACCCAAGGAAAAATGGAATATATAGCTATATGTATATATATAGAGAGAGAAATATATATATATATATATATATATATAGAGTATATATGCGATATGATGACAAAAAGTGTGCGACTATTTTATATCACTTTCAATTGTCCAGCGGTTGCCGCCCAAGCGCTGTTAGCGGCCACGCCCACCCACTGGGGGCGGCACAGCCCAGCACATTATAATATAATGCGTTTTTATAGTGGCTGCAAAATAAAGGAAAAAGCAACAGCAGGAGCAGCAGCAGCAGCAGCAGCTATGATGATGATATAATAAAAAGACGAAAAATTGTATTTGTCATATTGTTAAGCTGATGGCTGTCAGTTTTGGGTGCGCGCTGGCTGATGCTGATTTCTGATTTCTGACGTTGACGCGTCGCCTCTGCTGTTTGGGTGTCGCTTACAGTGCGCTACTGTGTGTGTGTGTATTGAGACCACTTTTTAAATACGCTGTGTAACGGCTGCCATCGAAATCTGTTGAATGTGACAGACACACACACACACACACACACACACACACACACACACACACACACACACA
>NW_022045869.1:842949-902949 GCF_001654015.2 Drosophila navojoa
CACACACACACACACACACACACACACACACACACACACACACACACACACACACACCCACACCCACACACACACACACACACACACACACATATATACATGTGCGCAGACACAGCGATTCGAAACTAAAAGCAAATTCAAATAAATTTAAAATCCCCTTGTGCATTTTTAGCGACAGTCGAACTCAGCCTCAGACTGTGAGTGAGTGGTTGACTCTCTCTCTCTCTCTGTCTCTCTCACTTTCTCTGTGTGTGTGTGAGTAGCTACGTGTCGTTTAGCATAAAGGCAAAATGCGATAGGCAAAGTGAGCGGTTGGGCCCGCTGGCCGAGGGCTGTGCGCCCTTAAGGGCTGCATTTATGACACTCCATTTGTCAAGTGAATGAACGGCGCCCCGAATGAAATGAAAGTGTGCAGAAACTGAGGCTTGGAATACGGAATTTGGTTTTTGGAATCGGGATTGGGAATGGGAATGGGAATGGGAATGGGATTGCGATTGGTTGTGCTCTTGGGTTACTCACGGACAGACAGACGGACGGATAGACGGATAGAGGCAGGGCTGACTGTTTGACTGAGTGCGCAATTCAATTGCGTTGAGATTTTTTTTCGCAGCCCAGCTCAGCTCAGCTCGATTTCTTTTTGTTTTTGCCCAGGCAAAACAGCTGACAGTCGCTTCGTCCTGTCGGCCTGTCGTCCCGTAGTGGGAGACTGGAGATTGACAAACCACGCCGGAAAGTGTTTTGTTAAATTTTCTGTTTGGCAATGCTGACATTGACGTTTATTAAGCGTTTTTGACACTTCTGCCGCAACGTTATCTGAGCCACCCACCCACCGTCCGTCCGCCCGCACTCAGCTAAGACACCACTCACTGTCAGCTGCAGCAGTGCAGAGACGCAACATCAACGTCTGTATTTTAAAAGTGTTTGGCATTAATGTTTTTGTGCAAAATTATTTTAATGAGCTCTGCGCGGTTGCCGACAATGTGGCTGGCGGGTTGAATCATTAGACTTGAAACACACATACATACATGCATAAAATGTATATATAAATAATATAAGCATATGTTTGTATGTATATGTGCCCGCATTTCGGTCGCTTAGCAGCTGCTCCCCTTTGGCTCTTGCTGTGACAGTTTGATAGACTGTCAAAGTCGAGCTCTAACGACTTAGTTCTGACACAAAGCCAATAGCGATCAAATGTATGAAAATGCATGCCAAGGACATTAGGACACACACGTAATGTGCGAGTATTGTAAATACGACAACCTAAATCAGCATCATGGCAAATCAGAACTGTATATGTATATTGAATGCCAAATTGGAAGAGTAAAAGGAAAGTTTGATTTTCGAACTCTGCTAAATTTTAATTCTGTTAAATTTGACTGTAGCAATAGTATAAGAGTAGGGCAAAGAGTTTGCAGAATGTTATTTTTAGTTGAGTGAGTTTGCGTCTTTGCTACACGTCTTCCACGTGTATGGTTTGTGTACCCTCTACTTCTTATTGTGTGAGGGAGGGAGAGAGAGAGACAAACATAGTTATGGCTGAACGTAGTCAGCGGTGTATCTGAGTGAGAACGCACTGAGTAATTAGGCCAATCAGATCAATTTGACTGTCAATGGTTGAAATGGCATCAAATGATGAATTCCAGGAATTCGCGCTTTGAAACATATACAAAATAATAACATAAAGTGTGTAATTGTGATTTATAGACAAATATCTATTTTTTAATACATATTACAAGGACAGTCAGCAAGCACAATATTTGTACATAAATTAAAAATTTTACTCATATATATGTATGTTAAATATATATGTTTTCTCTATTTTTTCCTCAAGTCCCCAGTGTGTAATTTTTAAGCGGCTCTTTACAATAATTTAGATTTTTTCTCTATAAATGTGCTCTGAAATAATTTTCTTATGCATGCATAATAAATCTCAATTCAGAAATATTTGTCGCCTGTTGCCAGCGCACACGCACACACACCGTTCCCAAACGCTCACGTCCTTTTTATAGCATACTTTTGCGAGCAGAAACGTACAAAAAATTTTATTTCAGAGCAAGACACAAATCCTTTGCCTAATTACTTGTCTGGCTTTGGGCTTTGGGCTTTTGGGCGTGCAAGAGGAACTCGTTTCATTTTCGTTTCTATTACTTTTGCTTTTTTCTTTTTTTTTTGCCAATTTCCGCATCCCGTGGCATTTCCTTGTCGCCGCCCCGTCCAGCATCCCCTTGCTATTATTAAGGCTATAAATCCATGATCGCTTTGATATGAGCTGGCCCTTTTTATTTCATTTTTATAAATGCCCAAACGTGCAACGGCCCCTCGTTCCCCGCTTGCCGTCTCGCTTTCCCTTGCTTCGCTCTGTGTGCTCCAATTTCAAGGCAAATTTACGCAGGCTGCTGCCCGTAAAATAAAAAGAAGCACCAAAAATACTTTACGTAGGCAGATAAAAAATGTAAATATCATTGTTTGCGTCATAGTAGAGACCAGGCGCAGGACCAGGAGCAGGCAGGGGGGCGGGCAGATGGCACTGCGGCGCTGTGGAGCTGCAGGGCTGGCTGGGGGTGGCAAAGATGTTTTTGAACTTGGTGCAAAAAAGGTTAACAGCGACATTTGCCATTGTTTCGCCTTGACACACACGAACACACGAACACACGCACACTCACTGCCCCGAGTGCTGACTGCCTTTGCATTTCTTTCCCTGATTTTGGACTGTTCTCGGCAAAAGGTTCGACCCCAAGCCCCAACCAAAATATGCCCCAGGGAATGAACACCTTATCGCAACTTATTGCATCCGCCGGCAACAATTTGGAGACGGCCTTGTTGTTCTCTTCTTTCTACACAGGACTTCCCCTCTATGTGTATACAGACAAATATATATGTATATATATACGATATATATTTTTTGTTGGACAATTCCGTTTTATACACACATACTTTCGCTTTTATGTTGCTGTTGTTGTTGCTGCTGTTTCTGTTGTTCCCTGCGGCGTCTGCGTAAAACGTTTTAATTACATTTGTATGTTAAAACTCCAATTGACGCCTGCCCGCACGCCCGTCCGCCCGTGTGCCCGTCTGCCCGTCTGCCCATCCGTCCGGCCGCTCGTTCGTGCTGTCGCCCCAAACGCTTTTGAACTTTAACAGGGTTGTGTGTGATTGTGATTTTGATTGTGGGAACGGGCGGGCGGGCGGGCGGTGTTGTGGCTGGGCGTCTCAGTGTTTGTGTGGGCGGCGATTTAGGATATAACTAGATTGCTATATAAGACGTTTTTGATGTAGGTAAAAGGCAATTTGCGCTTGTCGACTGCTTGTGCTTGCGTTTGTTTAGCTCGTCCTCAATTTAATTTAACTAAACTGTCAAATCAAAAGCTCGAGAGCAAGCAAAATTAACCAAGCGCTTAAAGTCAGCCCAGTCCTTGAAAGTCCTTCGCGTTCGCTACTCAAAAGCTGTCAGCTAAAGCGGCTAACACTTGTGTGTGTCAATTTTATTTGATGAAAATACAAACACAAACAGACAGAGTAAGAAAACGAGAATGAGAATGAGAGTGAGTGAGATAGAGAGAGAGAGAGAGAGAGAGAGAGAGAGAGAGAGAGCGGACTGAATGAGTGGCTTGTTGCTATTTGTAGAGCGCCTGATTACTGCCAGGACAGCACCCCTGACAGCCCTGGCAGGCAGTCGCCCTTTTAGTGCCAAGTGTTATCGGTAAACAAATAAAAAAGAAGAAAACAGCAGCTGCAGACACACACACACACACAGAGAGAGAAAGTGTGAGTGAGGCACACACATGCCATATTTGTTAACTCTCTGTTTGCTCTAAGGATAATTTTCCAGCCACACATACATACACACACACACACACACACACACACACACACTCGTACTCCCATTCCATTTAGTCTATTGTTCCCATCAATTCCCCAATCTTAATTCACTCAAATTCGATTATTTCTCGTGCACTTTGGGCTCTGGTGGGTCTCTCCTGCCCTTGCCCAATCGCTTTTTATTTCCAGCTGGGGTCCTCTCATTGAGGTTAAAATAAACTTTCGAAAAGGCTAAGAAGTCATTTATTTTTACGTTTAAATTGCAAAAGCAACAAATGAAAAAGAGAACAACACACACATACACCCACACACACGCAGCAGGCAAAAAGTTGCAACAATCAGCAACAGCAACAACAATGAAAACAACGAAAAATGAGTGCGCCTGAAAGCTTTCTGGGTCAATTTCCAAACAATTTCCAAATGCTCTACAATTGAGCAGAGCGAAGGAAATTCGGTATATGAGCAGGATTATAAATAGGAAATGTTTAATCTGCGCTTGTCAAATGAAAGGCAACATCGAGGAGTCGACAGGAGGAGCTGCTCAATCTGATTCAGTTAAGAAGTTGACTTGTCTAGACTCTGGGCTTTATTTTCAAGCAGACATTTTTATTATCAATTTGTTATTCGATCTGTCAGCTAGACATTGCATTAGATAAACACAATTGTAAGCGCGCCCCGTATCCGATGCGGCCATCTGCATAATTCGCAGCATTCGCACTCTTGGGAGTTGGCCAGAGTCGAGTGAGCGGCAACCCCTGTCGCCAGCGGCCAGCCCCGCAGCTGGTGCCCCACACCGCCCCCCTTCCCCTCTCACACTCTCGCACGTATCCAAAACAATTGCTTTACCTGCCAAACAACTCATTGCTAGATTAACTCAATTGCCTTAAATTGTAGCGCACATGGCGTGCGCACCCCGAACAGACAACGAGCAACAACACCAAAAAATAACAAGCGAAAACAAACCCCAATGCGAAAAGGGGGCTGGGGAGGGGGGAGTGCTGCAGCAGGCCCATCCAATATGGCCAGAACGAATCGAAACGAAACGGAACGCGGCACTCAAGTGTTTTGGGTTTTGTATCTTTTTAAATTTTACTTTTGTGCAATCGGATGTCCAATGTGGCTGGCCCAGTTGAAAAGTCCAATGAGTTTGGCTGCTTGGTCGAGTAGGTTTGTTGGTTTGCTTTTTGCCTGTTATTTCCAGCTGAGTCACGCCGCTGAAATGGCGCCCATTCACACCCCCACACACACACACAAACACAGAGAGAGACAGCCACCCACACCTGCTGCACACGTGCCTGTGGAGAGCAATAAAATAAAAATTGAAAACACAAAGGATTTATAGCTTCAATAGGTTTTCAAGGAGCTACCAAGCTCAGCACAATTGCTCACCCACTGCACCTTTGGCGCCCGGGTGGGGCGGCTACACTGAAAACAATAATATTCGTAGTCCATCGAAGCAGACATATATATATATATATATATATTGTATATAGCCAGACATTTCATTGTTTATGTGTGTGGGTGCGCCACAGATTTTACTTTACTGATTATTTCTTTGCCTTTGCCCTTTATGCAGCTCTCTGTCTCTCTCTCTCAATCTGTATCTCTCTCTTTGTTTCTGTATATGTTTTTTTCTGTTTTTTTACACTGATTGGTGTATTTCCCGTTTGGTTTTGACGCGCCTAGAGCCATGTGGCTTTGGCTTTGGCATTGAAGGTTCGGGATTTCGATTGGGTCGCTCGGCAAGCTGCGGCTTTTTACCTTTAGCACATGCAAAACAAAAGGGCTTGCAAATTGAGTTTTGTGGGCGGTGCTGTGCCTTAGCGTGATGTGGCACATCCAACCCACCAACCGCACCACCTGCCGCACGGCCCCCCACAAAAAGGTGTAAATAAATGCGCTGGGAATTCGTCAGTCAGCCAACTTTTTGCCTTTAATGAGACGGAAACAAAGTTTTTCACAAAATAAAAATAACAAAAAAATGAAGAGCAAAAGAAAAACAAATGACAAAGCTGCTTTGACTTTGACAGGATTTTATTTTTTTGAAAAATCTGCCTCCTCTCCTCCGCCCGCCATCGCTAACTTTTGCTGTTTCCCTCTCTGGCTGTCTCTACTACTCATTTTCCCAGCTTGCTTCTGCTTTTGATTTTTCCCTCTCTCTCTCTCTCTCTCTCTCTCTCTCTCTCTTCTTTTCGGGTAAACCAAGTGCTAGAGCAATATAAAGTTGTGGCCGTTGTTGGCAAAATAAAAATAAAATTACTTTAAATTTGTCACAATAAGCCACCGCAACGCTCTCTAGCCAGCATACCCTGCAGCGGGCATATCTAGTTCGTCACACAATAAGCCATTTAAAAAGCAGCTGCGCTGGTAGCTCTGGAGAGAGTGGACTGCCTTTGTTAATTGCTTGACTAGTGTCCACCACCTGCGCCTATTGTGGGCTCTGAGCTTTGTGGCTCATCTTTGAGTGTGCAACAAAGGCGAAAGTTTAGTGTCAGCACTCAATGAGAGAAGGCACAGCTTGACTATATTTTATAGAATTTTATGATCATCATCATTCATATGGCATAAATTATATATATGAGATACTCAGTTATGTCTAGATTCGAGTTTATTCTTAAATAATATGTCCTTGAATAACTTTGTGGCGATCTGGCATCACTCTTGCTTTACTAATCCATACATAGGCTCAGCACATAACGGCAGAAGGCAATGAAAATTTTATGATTTTCAGATTCATGTTTCATAAATTTCTAGCTTAAAATCGAAGCCCTTAAATCACATATTTTAGTGGCGATCTGGCATCACTCTTGCGTTACTAATCGACATATATCCACAATACTATATTGTATTTATATCTGGGTGATCTAGCATCACTCTTATGATATTTAATTGATATAGTCGATATAAAAGGTCGAGATATCAGAAGAGTATTTCATCTTCGGCTACAGTAACTTTAGAACTTTTTTGCGTTTTATTAAAATTGTTTCAAATTGAGGTCGTTTGGTTGTGGTCGCGGCTAGAAGGCAGCGGGAGCCACGCGCTGGGCACCTATCCTCTTCTAATAGCACAACAAAAAGCACACTAATGGACCATATTGTGCTTGTGTTTTCTTTTTCTTTCAGTGGTTTTTTTTTTTCGCTTTCCTATTTGGATTCTACTCCGGCCGGCGTCATTTTTATTGCGAATTTAGGCATCATTAGTTACGGTTTTTTAATAAAAATACAAATACAGCAAGTACCAAAAATATTAGATATGCCCAGCATATTTTTCTCCTCAGCTCGACGCCAGCACGAAAAAGTTTGATTTGTGAACATGAAGTAATATAAGTGCGCCTTTGGGTGCCATTGTGCTGGGCGCGCTTTGTGGTCAAGCTTTGTTGGTCCGGTCCAGGCCCAGCCTCGCAGCCGAGTCGGCCTTTGAGTGCCCCGGGCAGAAAAGTTTGTTAAGTTATACAATTTGTTCGGCAAACGGACAAATGTATTAGCAAAAGAAGTTGTAGAAATGATTTCGGACTTTACAATAATGGGCAAAAGTGGATTTAATAGATTTTCGAGTTGGACCTGAACAGCGAGCTCGCTGAGGCGTAACCAGGCTGATGAAAAGATTAACAAAAATTGAATAGAAAATGAAATATTATGGATTTTATCAATGAAAATATAATATAAATGTGAATTGTTGAGCCAAAACTGACTTTTTGAGAGAAGAACTTGAGGAATAAGATTTAAACTTCCAAATGAGAGCTCAATGAACGAACCAAATGTTTCAGAAGTTTGAGCTGAAATACATTTTAAAATAATTTTAAGAAACAGAAACAAAAGCTGTAGCAGCAGAATTGGCTGACACAGAGAGATCTCTAAGCCAGCAAGGAATTTAAATTATTTTAAATAAAAATAAACTCTGATTGTCTTATTTGCATTCACGTCTTCTTATAATTAAAACTAATCGGCTTCATCTATAAGCTTTTTTCGAAACTTATATAAATATAATTCTTAAAGATGATTTATGTGGCCTTTTTATTTGCTTATTGCAGCTTAACATATTCCTTGGGAAGTGCGTCATTTCTGCTGAGCTGCGGCACAAAAATAATCTGCGCTGCCTTTTGAGCCACTTCTGCTAATGACCCCTAGCGCATTTGGCCTTAATCAAGTCTGTGGAAGGTGCCAGGCGTATGCCATTAAATGCACATAGCTGAGAAGCTTTGAAGAAGAAGAGAGAGAGAAGAAGAAGAAACCGCCGCACCCTTCGATGTGGAAAAACTCTAAACAAACTTAATGCCAAGCAAACTGCACTTGCCTCGAGTCGCAGCCGTTTATGAGCCAGCAGCAGCGTCCGGGCAGCGACCACTGTGCAGTGGTTGGCGGTTAGCGAGGGTCGCGGCGGCGGCGACTCTCGGGGTCTGTCACATTTTTTAAATGCGCGTAGAGCCACAGAAGCCACGGCCACTTTAACACCTACCTAAAACTCCAGCTGCCGACTGTCGACTGCTGCTGCTGCTGCTGCTGCTGACTGCTGCTGCTGCTGCTGACTGTCGAGCGACAATCATTTTTCATGCTAAGCTCCAACGTCAACCGTTTGGTTTATGGCCTTAATCCTTTTCTACATAAATGAAATGACGGCAAAGTCCAGCCTCGCCGTCTCCGTCTCAGACCCAGTCCAGAGCAAATGCCGCGCATTTCATCATTAGTCAGCGGCCATTAATGCCCAAGCAGGCAGCCAGGCAGCCAGGCAGGCGGACGGGCAGTCAGCCGGCTACTGGAGATTGGGGATTTAGAATTGAAACTGGGTGTGGAACGAGTCGCATCTACGCATATCGACGCGTGCAGCAGCCTACACATCATATAAATACTAAACCATATACATACATATCTATATATATACATATATATATAGATAAGTACTTGCTGTACTCGCACTTATGTATACTAATCAAGAGGCTGACTAAGTACCCAGGAAATGCCAAGGTTGTTGCACTCCAACTCCAACGTCCAGTGGCTTTTAATTAACACACAGCCGAGACGGCAGGGGCTCCATTCCGGGCCATCATCAGCTGCCTCTGCCTCTGCCCCAGCCTCTGCTGCTGCCTAAGCCTCAGCCTCCGCCTCAGTCTCATCATCATCGGCATTAACAGAATATTTTCATATATACATATATTTTTTCTTTTGCCGCCTACCGCCTACCGCCTGCCGTTAGCCGTAGCTATTTTCAAATCAATTCCATGCAGTTTTTAATACATGCACACACTCGCATGGCCTATGACTGGATGGCTTCCCTTTCCAATTTCTCGAAATGATGTCATGCTGCTTCTCGGCACTCGCAGTGAAATCCGCTCGGGGCATAAATGCGCACAGCGGGCGGCTGTTTAGCGCTTAATTAATGATGAATATAAAAATTGCCGCATATATGAGTTGCTTTCCACACACACACACACAAACACACACACACACACATATACATGTGCATATCTCTGTGCGTACATCTAGATACATTTAATGGAAATTTCTAATGGAACGTTGCGACACGCACTCTCAGTCACATTTCTGGATTGTGCAACGTTGCGGGGGTGAGCAACAGTTGCTAGCAGCATCAACATCAACAACAACAACAACAACAGCTACAGCAACATTTGCCAATTTTCTTACTACATTTTTCTCTCAGTGTCATTTAGGTTGCGATTTTCGCGATTTGCGCTCGGGCCTTTCAAAATCTATACATAAATATGCTTTCACGCAGCTCCCAAAGATATCAGATACTTTTTTGCTAGTTTATTATTTTCGTTGTGGTAGTAGTCGCTGTAGTTGTTGCTGTTGTTGTCGTTGGTGAACCGTTAATGCCAGCAACTCGTATCAGATGCAGATGTTGCTCTTGCCATGGCTGTTGCCACATAGACGCTCTGCTCTGCTCTGCTCACGATTGTGCGTCGGGTACTACGATAAATTGATAAGTTTTGCAGTTGCTTAACGAGAGAGACAGAGTGAGTGAGACAGAGGGAGAGCTCATATCTCAATCATTGGCAACTTTTTATAAAGATTTGCTTAAAAAGTCGTTTGACTTTTTTGTAAACTTAAATTGTATACTTGTAATATATATGCATTTAAAATTTATAAAATCAAACATATACAAAGCTTAATTATTAAAATGTTGTATACCTGATAAATTAAAATTATTAATAATACGATTAATTATTATTATTAACATTAATTTAAAAAAATTATTATTATATTCATATATTCAATATTATTATTTATATGACTGAATTTGCATGATGTTGATAAACTTTCAAATCCTATGCATAAGACAAAATAAATCATGGTAACATAAGTAAATCAATCCCGCTAGAAACATTCTTAAACGAACGCACTCATTTCTCTATTATGTAGAATTCAAAGCAGTTCAACAAAATTATCTTTATAGAAATATCTGTAATCATTTTTTACTAGAATGCGATTAGCATCTATTGATTCTATAAAAAAATACTTAATATGAAACATTAAAATTCATAAATTAGCTCCTTCTTTAATAACAATATTATGTTATCATGCTTCTACCTAAATTTGCACTTAGGCTACTCATATCTCACTCATATTCAGGCTAAGGCAAGAGTATTTTTTTAGCTTTCCATGTATTATTTGTATATGCTTGTCTTATAATCAAAAAGTGATTAGCATGAAAGCCCAGATAAAAAAGAAAGAAAAAAAAAACAGCAACAATGACAACACTGAACGAGCTACAGCCTGGGAAGAAATGCGCAACAAGCAACAACAACAACAACAATAACAATTACAAAAAAACAAACACACATACAGCTAACATACAAACACACTTAACGTGTAAACATGGCTAAAAGAGCGTTGACCATATTCGGGGCGCTGCTGTTGATGTTGTTGCAGTTTGTTTTGTTGTCGCACGCAGCACCAGAGACGACAACAGGTACAAACAACGACAACAGCAACAACAACGACAACAACGACAACAGCAAGGAACGGTACACGTTAATATGACTAGCGTAATTCTGAGAGTGGAACTTGAGACTGCGGCTGTCTGGAGACCAGGCCAAGATGCTGCGCTGCACAATGGAAAACCGGTTCGCTTCGGTTCGGTTTGCTGCTTGTGGGCCCATCATACGACATTATCAATATAATCAACAGGTAGTGCCCGCTCTGCCTCCGCTGTGCGCTGTGCGCCGGCGAACTGCTTCAGCTGCTTCTAAGCCTTTTCAACGCTCATAAATTGTTCGAGCGGCGCAAAAAAATATTTTGCAAACGCAATGCGAGGCATGCGGGAAAGCCAGCTCACATGAAAGGAAAGTATTGGATGGAGTCCCAGAGGGGGGCGAGAGAGAGAGAGAGAGAGAGGCGTCTTCGGATGGAGTACCAGGAAAATCTTTCGCATACGGCGAACGGTACTTTTTGCAATTATCATCGTTGTCTTTGGGGTTCGAGAAGATGCTGCTGCAGCGCCAAAGCAAATATGCGCACTTGGCATTGTATGCGAAGACCGAAGACAGCTCAAGACTTGGCAAGACAACGCACTAATAGCCCCAGTGACTGGGCCTCGGCTCACTCCCCTTGCCGAGCTCCAGCCAGCAGCAGTATGTCCTCCTTTTTGGCTTGCATGTGCCAGCAATACACACACGCACACACACACACACACACACACAGATGCAGGGGCAGCAACTGAAGGCAGCTGCGGCAACTGCGGCGATTGTGGCGGCTGTTTTGCGGTCTGGGGCTGAGGTTTTGCGTTATGGCCATGGCCATGTGTAATAGATTATCAAAATGCCAGGCCCATAGACACGATGCCAACGGTTTATGTCACATGAATGTAATGAAATTAAATTTCTCTCTCACACAGAGAGCTGGAGAGGGAGAGGGAGAGGGAGAGGAAGAGGAGGACTTGAAGCCTTAGACATCAGACAAGTTATTAAACTTTGGCTTGCCTTCGTCCTCGACTCGAGTCGAGTCGACTAACTGCGATAATTTTAAAAGTCAACTTTGTAGCAGCCAAAAGCATCTACGCAAGATTGTGCAGCAAGTGTGCATATTTACTTCCTGTAATTGAGCATTTATAGCTTTTATGGCCTAACGGATTTAGCCAGACAGCCAGCCAGCCAGGCAGGCAGTCAAGCAGGCCAGCAGTTAGGCAGTTAGGCAGTCAGGCAGTCAGGCATTTGGGCTCCTTCTCGAACTCGTCTGGGTAATTGCAGCATTCTAACTAGTCTTCAGCCTAGGCTATGGCCATGAGCCATGAGCATGCAAAGACGCTTAAATCAATTTGATTATAAAGTTTATGCATAAATTGTGAATTGATTTAGCAGTTAATTGATCAGCACTGATGACATTGCCAATTGATTCGACTGCCTTGCAGTGCATTCGTAAATGGATAAGCATGCGACAAATTGGACAGTCGGCCAGCTAACACATGCATAGTTAATGCCCTCGGCATTAGATGTGTCAGTTCCAAAAGGAGTTGCCAATTACTGCAGAAGCTGCACTGGCAGTGGCAGTGGGAGTGGCCAAAGGCGAATTTCACATTCTGCTTAAAAATTCAATTGAAAATTGAAGCTTAAGCTAACGGTAGTAAACATATGAGTGTGCATTTCCTTCTCTAAGCTAGTTTATAAAATCAATTTGGTTTAGTGGTGCGGCAATTGCTTATGGCCTTGGCAGTTGCGTAAGCCGATTCACATTATATTTTCTGAGGCATATTAAGCAATCTCTTCTGTTCGGTCGCGCGTCATGTGTTTTGTCAGCAGAGCAAATAACAAAGCACAACATGAATGCCTCCAATGCTTGGCGCTTAAACGCACTCATTGATATAATATGATCTTAAACTAAGCCCTCGACTTTGTAGCAGACGCTCCACACACACACACACACAGACGCCCACGCACAATTGAGGCAATTTGCTGTCTATGTATTTTCGGTATTCTCATTCTATTGCGGAACAATTCATGTAATAAAAGACTTTGGGCTTCCAGGCAAAAGCTCAGACCAACAAATACACGCAGCATAAAATTTAATAACAAAATGTTTACGCGTCTACTAAAAGAAGAAGACAAGAAATTTAACTATTATTTATACGCCTGGCACTCAATGCTCGCTCATTGAAATTTGTGGGAGGTATTTTGGAGGCGAGCAAAGAGAACGAGAATGAGAATGAGAATGAGAACTGGAACGGGAACTCATCTATATAATTTGCCGGCATGTATTTATGATTTATTGAGTGTGTGTGTGTGCGTAGGCGTAGGTGTGTGTGCGTGCCTACAACAACTACAAATAGTGCTTAGGGAACAATAGAAAAATGGATGGCCATTGAGAGCGAGCTCAATGCCCAGCACGCGAATCGTTTCGTCGCTTAATAGACAGTTACAGATACACTCTGTGTGTGTGTGTTAGAGTATCAAACACGCACACGCACCCAGCAGCAGCAGCAGCCGCACCAGCAACAACAACAACAACAGCAACAGCAACAGCAAATTGGATAATGTCTATAAAAACTAATTGAATTCTAAGCGCTCAGCACGCTATTCGCATTCTTCAGCCAACAGCTGTGAGAAAGTAACAAAGAAAGTAAGAGAGAGAGAGAGAAAACGAAATGTAGAAATATATATATATACACATATATCTAGTATCCCCACCTCACCCGCAGCAGCTATAATAAAAAACTCGTCTCAAGTGATGACATGCAAGCTGTTGTGTGTTGTACAGTGTAGTGTGTGTGGGCAGCAGTTGTTGTGTAATGTATAAAAAAAAGCAATTTCACACAGAAATGTACGCTGAGCACCATATAGAGAATACGCTGAGAAACAAAAAGCTCATTACTCATATGCCAATCAAGGGTCCCGAATACCGAATACCGTCCCAGTCGGCCAACTCTGGTCCGAGACCAAACCCAGGCCCAACACTCAAACTCAAGTCGATTGTAAGCCGCAACGCGCACTGGCTGACCCCAGAGATGTTGTCGATGCCTTGGCTTTGGCATAATTAATCATTCACTTATAATTAACAGCGCAGCGCGTCTAAATAGAACAACTTGCTAATGTTAACGCTAATGTTCATCTGCTGCCACATGGACAGCTAGACAGCACTCCCCAGCAGAAACTCGCACACGTCATGCCGCCGCGGTCAATGCAAAACTTCAAATTGTTTACCACCAAATGGTTTCTCCTCATATTACTTCCTAATTTTATACATTTTTTGTTTCATCCCATTTTCTGGTTTGCTCCCAGCAGGAGCACATTAGCTTGGGCGTTGGACCTAATGGCTTTTCAAAAAACGTAAGCTGAGAACTTTTCACTGTAAATTCTATACACAGCTCTGGAGCATTGTAGATCATTATGAAAAACCTAAGCTATGAACGGACTTGATCCCGGAACTGCTATGGCAAATTTATTATTGCTGCCAATAAATAGTTTAATTAAACTTTGCTATACATATGTATAGAGACACATATTTATTTATGAAAATTAAATATTTATATACAAAAGAATATATTTGTACATAAAAAATGTTTTTATTTTTTTTTTATTTTAATGTTTCAAGTCTTTCAAATCTTAATATTTTTCTATTATTTTTTATAAAATAATTTTTAGTATATTCTTTTTTTTTATTTAAAAAAAAATCAAGAGACTAATAATAATAGAATTAAATATATTTATAATAATATAATTTTATGAAATATATGAAAAATAGGTTTGAAAAACTTGAGCTGATAATAAACTAAAGGCGAAAATTGGTTAGTCAAAAATAATATCAATTTAATTTATTTCATCTATTCAAAATATATACATATGTATGTATGCATTAAGATTGTTATAAAAATGATTTTAAAATATTTTAATGTATGAAATGGAAATGATTAAAATTTGCCATATTTTATAAAGAAAAAATATAAATATTTGTGAAAATGAAAACTATAAAATAAATATTAATAAAAAACTAAAACCCAAAAATCTTTTATAAAATTTGTAACAAAAAATAGAAAATTTTTCTTGTGTTTGAATTCAGAATTTTCTTCTACATTATACATTTCTGAATATATAAGTAACTCAGTCTAAGCATAAATTTATATTTTACACAAACGAAACACTGAATTTCTAAATTTTGTTCAAGTGCTCAGTCAAGTCTTATTTCCCATCAAAAAACACTCTACACAAACACCCTCTCATCGGGCAGCAGAGCATTCGTACGTCGTGGTGGCATTAGATGATTGTTTCATAGCTGTTGTGTTAGCTCGTGCAGCGTAGCCACTTGAAAATTGGATGGACAGCTGGTCATATGGATATTGAATAGATATGGAGCCCAGCCCAACTCAGCCCAGCCCAGCCCAGCGCAATCCAAACCGGGGCCAGTCAAGTAGTCAGCTACTCAGTTGAGGCTGAGTGATGTACTACGATGGAACGCAACGCCACACAGACATCGACATCGACATCGACATCGATGGTCATTAGCAAAAGATGACGACGATGGAGCCGGAGATGAAGCTGCAGATGGCGATGGCAATCGGAGATGTTGCGTACTCGTAATTCTTCTATAATGGATCTGTTATCTCTCTGTGCTTAATGGGTTAGGTTAGAGCCGAAGGGGCCAGAGCTTTTTCTGCCGGAGGAGGAGGAGGAGAAGGAGGAGCAGGGGCACAGCGCGTACGGCATTCGCTGCGAGGCAAAGATGACTGACAGCTCTTGTTGGTATGGCTCGCCTGGTTGCCTCTGCCGGAGTATACTTAAAATTTGAAATTAAATAATTAGTTGTTGGCTAAGTTTTTTCCCCGCTCGCTCGCACGCCACTTGCCTGGCTGACTAGCTGCCTGGTTGGCTGGCTGGCTGGCTGGCTGGCTGCGTGGTCCGAGCAGTGTAATGACCTTTTAAGTACTTTTAAGATACTAATCGCCTGGTTCTCTAGCTAATGGCTTGTTGTGGCTTGTTTTTGGGGCTTGTACTTCTCGTCGCTGAAACGAGAGTGCAACAAAGTCGCCACTTGGATGGCACTAATTAACGTCAGAGCGTTGCTTTAGGGCTGCCGAGCGTTAAAGCCCATTTTCGTAAAGTTTCTCTGATGCGTATTAATTAAAATTTTGATAAGCGCCAGCCTCCGCCTCTGCGCGTTCCAATAAAACTTGAAAATAAATTACACAAATTTGTATCTCGGTTTTTTATGTGGCCCTTGTCGTGCCTCCTCTTCTAGGTGTGGCGCTATTGTCGGCTGCGGCGGCATGGCTTATCGCAAAGTATCTACAAATAATGGACGACTAATAGGCATCTGCCCCCAACACCCCCCACCCTTTCATATGCCCAACGGCTTGGAGCTCTCAAGCATTTTGTCAGGCCTTAAAACGAGCGCCATTTAGCAGCTGCTTGCTGAGAGAGCTGTGGGCGAAAGTGAGGCTTGTGTGGAATGTCTAGAACCGTTGAGACTCCAAGTATTGGGGAATCAGGAAAGTAAGCTGAGAATCAAATGATGGATGTATTGAGGCTATTGAATTACATTTCGAAATGAACAACCTATGAGAAAGTATGAATATCTAACAATTAGCAGCAATAGCAACGAAATTTGTTTGTTGCATTTCAAGAATTTTCCACAAACCACGTCAAAATGGAATATCCACTGCAACTGCAGCAGCATGAAATATGCAAGCCATATCATGACATACGAAAATGATGAAATACCAACAATTGTTCGCAATGGATAATTACCACACATTGCTAACTGGAAACTATGCCAATGCCCAGGCCTACTTTTTCGGTGAGAGATACAGAGATATTTCGCACAATTCTCTGCACGCTCTCGCATCAGTTGCCCTTGGTCTGACAGCGCAGCTCGACTTAAAGTTGAAAATATTTTTGGACTTTTAATTCTTAAAGCCAACTCAACGATTGCTCAGAGCTGGAACTGAACACAGATACACATATACATATATGCGTACATACATATATAAATTGTGTGTGGTTAAGCTCGGAAATGCCAAATTGAAATGAATATATGAAATGCCAGAAATGTGCCAATTGAAAAAATTCGGATACCCAACAGAGAGCAAATGCGCAAAAGAGAGTCCTATCATATTTCGAATAAAA
Source organism: Drosophila navojoa (assembly GCF_001654015.2). Next base: position 859,841 of record NW_022045869.1, read on the forward strand.
TAATTGATCACTGCAAAAAAATATAAATATTTGCATACAGATATTTCCGAACGGGTTTATAGTAACTATAAATTAATCCCATTGATAGAAATGAATTTCTACAGCGTATCCGCTGGTTTGGCATTGCCAGCGAATATAAATTGCTGAGTTTTGTTTATGTCGTTTTGGCAGTTCATATTTAAATTGGTTTTGCCAACATTTTCCAATTAACGCGAATGCGAAGTCTGCATTGCGTTTAACAGTCGTGCAATAAATATTGAATATTAATTTCATAATTCAAGAATTGAATGCAATTACGCATTGGCCATTAGATAATTGTAATACACACACACACACACACTTATACGCACACATAGCGACACCCACACACACAGCTAAACGAGCTTAATCACTCAGATAGAGAGGTTAACCCCGAGCTTGAGCAAACAATTGATATGGCTTTAATGCCAGGCTTTTACTTACACTTCAACACTTAATTATTATATTAATAGGCATATCTATTTTGGCTCTAATTAACCTTTGACATATTGTGTGGGCTTCGAGCGTAGCATTTTGACAAATCAGCAAACACTCATACAAAGGCAACAAAGGTGATAGTTGAATAGGGGCTGGCAGGTGAGCTGGTAAGCAGGTAAGCAGGTAACGGCGGCCGGGGAAGGTTATCCAAAAAGGCCGTCAGGCAGTCACGACTCGTCATGCTTATTGTGTGTGAGCGAGTGTGTGTGTGTTAGTGTGTGTGTGTGTGTACAATTTGAAGCGACTCGCAATTACCAACGACACGTCAAGATGTGAAATTAACACCGTCACACAAAACCCAGACCCAGCAACTGACAGACAGACAGGCAGACAGACGCAATGAGTGGGCGGCAGTCGGGCAGACAGACATATTAATGTATCTGGTATTTAACATTCAACAACAATCACATTGTGTGTGCGTCCGTCTGGGCGTGTATGTGTGTAGTTGACGTTCTTGGCTCGAAAATCATTAAATCACAAGCACACACACACGCACACACATACAAACAAGCAACATGCAGAAAAAAGCGCCTGGCCCCAAGTATGTGTTTGTGTCAGCGACACAATTGGCCGCCCACCCGCCGTCAGGCAGCCGGCAGCGTGGAGCGCCACACGCATATCCTGGCAGGCAGCAAACAGCAAGCACACACTGATATAGAGAAACAGAGAAAGAGTGTGTCTGAGCAGGCGACAGAGGGAGAGAGAGAGAGAGAGATGGAAAACAGAAGAGAGCTACGCAACCGCAACACGCAATACTCGCATTTCATTAGACACTTTGCAGTGACGACTCCTATTACTCTTGCCGAGCGCCAGGAGGAGGAGGCGCCGTGGGTGGAGCACAAATAGAGGGCAACAATAGACATCGTTGTTATAGCCAAAGGCGTTGCTCGAAACCAACAAAAAAAGTTGCACTCGACTTGGATGAAAGACCAGCGAATGCCCTGTAGACAACTCCACTTTGAAGTCACAGTCATTTCCAAGCCAAGTTATTCGATTTATGGATAAACAAATATGAATATTTTTCAATTAAGCAATCTTTTTCATTTAAAACGCTTAGAGAATGAATATAAACTGTAGATAGGTGCAAAAAGTCTTTTTCATTTAAAATTTGCATTTACAATTTAACAAGAACTAAAGCATAGATATAAATTTTGTAAAGTTTTCTGCTCTTTTTAAATTTAAAAATTTAGCTCAAATATTATTTATTTTAGTCAATTTAGTTTAATTTTATTTATTAATTTTTTTGATAAAGTAGGCAGAGATAAATGAAATGATTGAAATTTTATTTATATTCCTTTTTATAGACAGCATATACGTATACCACCCATTGAACGAGCATTTTAAAGGATACATAAAAGAACTGTACATAAAAGCGGCAATGGCCCGAGGAGCCTACCCCAAAGCGACCAAGTTCAATTGGGAATGTTGTCCAAAAGAACTAAAGGAAGTTGACTATTCCATATTTACCAACGTTTTTTTTTCTACTATGAGCAGAGTAGAAAAAATTTCAGGAATTTTAAAAGTAATTAAGTTTTTATTTTTATTTTATTTTAATTACTGCAACTCGGAATGGGAAAAAAATTTTCTCAAAACTTTGTTTATTTACGTACTTCATGACATGTTCAAGGCTTATCGAGTTTGACCTAACTTGAACTACTTATTAACTAATTTTTTATAAATTCACACAGTAATTTAAAAATACCAAAATTTGGTTCACTATGAACATTTGTTGGTTTAAAAGCAAATATGTATATAATCAAAAATAAAAATACAGAATGAATTTCAGCATATGAGATAAATTAGAAACTTTTAATTACACAATACAATTACATATTATTTTAATTTTGCTTTTGGAAGTAAAGCCTAAGTTAAAAGTATATATATTTTTGTCATTTGAATACATAAAATATATATATAAATATTTTTTTAATTAAAAAAAAAAATGTTTTTCAAATTATTTTCTGTAACACATCATGGAGTACATATTGAGTAAAATTACATTTAAAATTGACAAATCTCTGCATATTAATATTTGTAATTTATGATCTCGTTAAAGGTATTTGCTGATGCATTGCTGCATGTTCAGTATGATCGCCTAATTTCCTTTAGTTCCACGAAGGACATTTGCTGAGGGGAGTGCGAGCTCGAGGAGCGCGTGCACATTCAAATAAAAAAGCTTCGAGTCGTTACAAATGAGTCTGTCATTATTCATATGCCGCGCTGTCAAGGAACCTGCCCAGCTGAGACTTTGCACATATTTTGTGCGCTTTTTCAACGGAACTTGGCTCGTATCCTGGCTCGCTCGCTAGCTCGCTTTTCTTTTTATTTATTTTTCCCTGTTGTTTTTGCTGTTGCTGTTGCTGTTGCTACTGCTGCCACCCAACAAATTAATTACTAACCAACTTGAGTGGTAAAATGCTTTTCTTGTTTAGCTAACAACAATTTTTTGTTTTCTTCTTTTTTTTTGTGTGTTTTGCTTTTTTGTTTTTTTTTTTTTGCCTCGACGTTTTTGCTGCTGTGTTTATTTTTACGTTTTTTTATTTTTTTTTTATTTTTTAATATTATTTATCAAAATGTTTGCTTGAAGACTTGAAAATAAATTGCCAGAGATTAGGGCGACAACTTTTCATTTAGCTAGCTGCCTTAATTTCCGGCCACACGCATTGGAAAATGAAAATGTAACCCGGCCCCAAATGAAAAATGGTTGTCTCTCCTAAGGGGCGTCATCAGAGAGCGGGGGTGTGGGTTTTCTTTTGCTTATCTTATTGTGTTATCACTCACCTGAAAATATGTTTGACCCTTGTCCACCCAGCCGATGGCCATATCCGCGCCAGCCAGATTCCCATCGGGCGAGAATCCAAAGCCGACATAACCCAATGTACGTGCCTGTATTTCAAATGTTATATCCTGATTAATGATTTGCCATAGTATGCGAAAATCCTCATTCAAATCGATGGCATGATCCCAGACGGGCGTCGCCTGTGAAGCTGCTGCTGCTGCCGCTGCCGCTGCTGCTGTTGTGTTGTTGCTGCGAATGGTCAGCTTGCTGGCCGCTTGCGCCGTGGCCAGCAGCGAGAATAACAACAAAAGCGAGGCGACCGTGTGGCAGGATATAAAACATGTGATTAACGATGACCGCCTTGAACTTGAATGCGTGCCAACTCGTGTTGCTCTTGTTGAGCTCTGTATTGCTGTTGTGTGTGTTGCTGTTGCTGCTGCTGCTGCTGTTGTTGATACTGCTGCTGCTGTTGTCTGCCTCATTTTGTGCGCCATTTTGTGCAAAGTTTTGTTGGCTGCTTGGCTTCAGTAAACAGTTGTTGTTCTTGTTGCTGTTGTTGTCAGCGATTGCGCGTACGACATTTATTAGTTTGAAAATCAGTGAAACGTAATTACGCACGGCAGCAACTGTTTAGCTTTTGTATCTGTTGCCCAGCTGTCTGAGGCTGCTGCTGCTCTCCTGTCTTCTTTGGTGCTATCACAGTTACGATTATTTAGTAATGATAATAATGGCCACGCAGTTTTACTTTCATTCGTAGTTGCTGCTGTTGCTGCTGTTGCTGCTTCCTGTTTCCGATTTGTTGCCGCTGCTGCTCATTAGTTGCGCTTGTCACACAGATAGATACTCACACACACAGCTGCTGCTGATGGAGTCTGCTGACGGATGTGGACGACCCTCTGTAAATAGACGACAAGTGAAGGAAAGAAAAATTATATAATTGCTATAATTTGATGTCGAGCTATATAATAGGAACACAGACGCAGCGCGCTTTTAGCTTTAGCGTGCTGCAATGTTTAAATGCATATAATTACATAAATTATGAACCGGTATCTATAAGATTCTACAACATAGTTGACGTCTCAAGTTAGTTGAACTGCAACTTTTGAGCATACCACCACGGCGGGCCGGCAGGGGCAGGCAGCCAAGCAGGCAGTTCGTCAACATATTCAGAAGCTTTAATTAACCTGGTCACGCAGTTTCCCTAGAACATGGCCAGCAATGACTGACAGAACGGAGAGCAGCATTTGGAGGGGAGCTAATGGCTAACCAGGCGACAAGCAGAGGAAATTGAAAAAGAACAAGCAATGGGAATTTAAAATAACTTTAAAACAAAAAACTATAAGCTTGTAACAGGTTCTTGCATATTAAACAAAGAAGAACAATTTAGCTATTTCTAAGAGCTAAAAGTAAGAAATATGCATTCAATAACATAACATACATATATTAAATATATACCAAAAATTTTATTAAGTAAATTAATAATAGTTCAAATAGTTACAGAATTAATGCAATCAATAAAATTAATATTATATGCAACAATCTATAAAAAATATAAATATGTAATATAATATATATGTAATATTAACTATACAACTATTAAAATTAATTGAAATCTTTCTGTAGTCGAACGATGCTTCCAATATTCTTTTAAGATATTAATATATTCTAATCTTAAATTATCATAATATAAATAAAATATATTCCAACAGATTGAAACAATTCTAATACTTTAGTTATTATCTTATTTTCAATTCAAAAGATTAATGATAATTCAAAAGTCCGGAAGTTGGTGAAATTTGAAGAGCAACTTTCTTTGAAGCATAAAACATAATGTTAACTGAGTGCCACAGATCGTTCTTCAAATCACAATCAAAATATTGTCGGTAAATAATTTAGTGTGAAAATATTTTGACTTTTATGGCCGCACTCGCGACTTACGACTTGAGAGAGCAACTGCCCATCTCTTAGATCTGCCGCTATGCAATCCACAGACATTACTCATAGAGCTCGTTCCCACAGCTCTGAAATTTTTGACTCACTTAGGGCTGACTAACTCGGACATAACTCAGTCACATCTTTTGCAGTGCTGACTAATTTAGACAAAAAACAAAACCAAAAGCAAAATAAAATAAAACGAAACGAAAACCAGTTTGGTTTTTTGTTTTCTGCCACTTGAGCGACACTTGAAGTGTACGTCAATTATGTGTCTACATATACATATGTATAGGTATATACGTATATATTCATCCACTCGGTTCGAGTATCATTCCCCACTCTGACACGCAATTAATGCGTAGCTCAAAGCAAATCGAAGATAATTACGGCTTGTCATAATTTTAATGAAGAAGGTCGCCCGAACTGAACTCGAGCCGGGCATACGCCCAGCGCCTGAGCAGCAGAGCAGCGGAGCGCCAAAGCGCCCGCAGTCCGATATAGATTCTATGAAATAGCAGTGGCTAACCCATCAACCACTACTAGGCCGATGGCCGTCCGGGCATTTGCGTATATTCGGTGTGCGGTTACATTTGATAACATGCCAAAAGTGCGTGGTGGACTGGCGGCGCCTTCATTTTCAATTTCAACACCCACCGCACCACACTGCACCGCCGCGCCCGCGGCAGCACATTTAAATCTTTAATGCGGCGCCATCGTAGTAGCAGTTGCCGGCCAGTCGCAGCGTTTGGTTAAATGTCAAACACGCAGCAATTTGTTATAAATAGCGCACTTCCGGCCTTAGATACACAACACCGAACTGCGAACAGCCAACAGCGAACAAGCAACAACCGGGCACACTTTGGAGTACTTTGGGATATGCGACTGTATTTGCACCAATTTGAGGCGCTTAGTCGCGTGTTGAAGTTGACAAAGGTCAACAAACGTACAAAGCGAACCGTATGGCAATGAGGGCAAACGAGCCAGCAAATTCGAGCGAAAAAGCTAATCCAGCGACAAAGTCGAGAAATTGATGCCCTCAAGGCAATTAGCGCAGAGACTTTTCCCAAAATTAGTAGCAGCTCAACTTGGTTTACTCCGACTAAAGTCGGAATCATCCACGAGGTTTGCTTATTTGTTTAAGCCAGTTGTTGCTAAATGAATTGGCTTGCATAAGCAATTCCTTTTTATATTTCCATGCGAGTTGAGATGAAAACTGGATTTTTCCTAAGAAACAGGATATATTTAGAGACAGAAAAAATTGCCCTGACTTGGCTAGAAAAGAAGTCTTATAAATGGATTAACATATACTTAATAGAAAAGTCTAGAAAATAAATTTTTGTTATGTTTAAATTTTTAAAATATATTTTTAGTTGTTTTTTAAATTAATCTGTTAAATTAGTTGGTTAAATTAGTTGTAAAATAATACAAATTTATATTATTGACTTTAATAAATTTTTAAAAGTAATTATGTTGTTTCAAAAATTAATAAAAAAAAACACTTTAATTTATTTAATAGATTCAAATAAATTTAAATAATAATACAAATATTTCTTTTTGATTTTAAAAATTTTTTAACTCTATCAGCATGTTAAATTTGAACCCCTGAAAGCCAAGCTACACCATCTCAGACTTAAGACCGACTCCACTCTAACTCTTATTTGCAACTAAACTCTCTAAAATATTGGAGCTTCAAAAGATCTTCCAAGTTTTCCGGCAAGATAAAGTCATTTTGATACAGTTATACCGACCATTTGGTGTTTGGCTATAGTTCTGTTATGTACGCCCGTAATTCCGTTAATGCATTCCTAACCTAATGACAAAGTTATTATGCCCGCTGTTATCAAAAATGTATCCAAAAGATACACAACAATGAGCTTGATGGGGCACTCCGAGTTTACAAGTTGTTGTTGTTGTTGTTGTTGCTGTTGTTGCTGTTGTTGTTGCGGCTGTTGTAAATGTTGTAGATGGCGCTGAGTGACGGCCGGCAACGTTAAATGACGTTGATTATAATTATGCGGACTTGTACTTTGTACGGAGCTGTCCGATGGGCCACAGGGCTGCCTTGCAGCCTGACTCTGACTGCTCATTGTTGTTGCTGTTGTTGTTGTTGTTGTTTGTTATTATTATTGCTGTCGTCATCATCATCATCATCGTCATCCGTATCCCATCCAGAACATCGTCATTGGCAGGCATTGTGCAGCCGGCGCTGCTGCTGCTGCTGCTGCTGTTGCTGCTGTTGATGGGCGGGCAGATGAATGATGTCGCTTAAATACAGACCGAGGCCGAGGCGAGGCCAATCGTCGATTGTCGTTCTTCCTCTACTGAAGCTGCTGCTGCTGCTGCTGCTGATGCTGCTGTTGCTGTTGCTGACAATCATAACAACAACGAGAACAACAAAAAAACAAAAACAACAAGCGCAGCCGTAAAATTCAAGCCAATTTAGCTTGAGGGGCTGGTCCGGCAGGTTCTTCTGGCCATAATCGAGCCCCGAACTGGACTGGGACTGAGACTGCACAGCATGTTGCTCCGACGACATTTATAAGTACGAGTATAATATTATTACTTGGCGAATTAACTACACAATTTTTTTCTTGTGTGTGTGTTTGTTTGTTTCTTTCATTTTTGCGAAAGCAAAACAAAGCCAGAGACTTGGCTTGCAAACTGGTTACAGGTCGCCTGACTGACTCTCCGCACTGACTCAGAGCTAAAAGGCACGAAATGGCTTCCGTAGACACACATTAGTCGCATTTACACAAAACGGAGTCGTCCGTCCAACGGACTACGGACGACGGACAACGGACGCTCGGACAATGATGGCCCAGGCAAAAAGATGTACTGAATGGGCATAAAAGCGTTCCAGGCGGCACAAAAAAAGCCATCGACAAAAAAGACGCCGAGAGAAAGAGAGGGAGAGGGCAAAAAAAAAAAAATGATACACAGAAGCTGCGGCGCAAGTAATAACAAAAACTGAATACAAGTCAAAGACTTTGTCCATGGCTTTCATCATTGCACGATTTGTAGGAAGCGTCGGCAATGGAAAAAGCTGCCGGTGCATTGCCTGGACAAGTGGACAAGTGGACAAGTGGACTCGGGCACTGGCAGTGGTTCTCTGACTCTCCGACTGTCTCTGGGGGTGTCTGCGAGCAATGGCAATGGCAGCCAAAGAAAACAACGTCAACGACATTGATGAGAATGTTCTGCTGTCGAACAGTGGAGCAAAGCCAAAGTAAAACTAATAGAATGCAAAATCAATTCCAATCTAATCCAAGCAACTAATTCATCATCTCATTACGCATTTCGCACTATCATCAAACTAATCACAGTTCCTTAATTATTTTCCATGCCCACATTCCCATAAAATTCCCAATATTCGTATGACTTTCACATTTTTTGGGGCGAGCATAATATTTGCAAATGCCATTCGCATTTGGTAATTAGCCATGCCCATTTCTTTAATAGGCCCCATACCCTGTAGCCATTAGGCTGTGGCTTCAACTATAGATAATGAAAAATGTGTGAGGCATTCGCTTGATTAGCATATGTTGTTGCAGCGCATCTGCTAATTGGGCAGCAGAACTCTTTCGTAGAGCTATTAGGTTGCCATCCCACTGTGCGTTAGGCTGCAGCCTCATGGCCAGCGCCTCGCCTTGCCACTCTGCTCTTGCGCGTTGAGCCCGTGCAATCTGCGACCGCAATATATGTTTTCATTTAGCAGCTACAAGCAGCAACCGACTAAGTGCAAGAGCTACCGGGCAGAGGAGCTGCAGCAACATCAACAACAGCAACAACAACAGCAGCAGCAGCAGCAGCAGCATCGGCATCAAATCGCTTCGGTTTTGCCCACTCGAAGATGCTTCATCATGCGCCATGTAATGCGTATGTGCTACGAGGAGCCGGCAGTCCGAGGTCTTTGCGGCTGGCTGCTTGATTATAAATATACATGTATGACATGTAAGTTGTGTGTAGCTATGTATATATAAACACAGATGTGCATGTGTGTGTGTGTGTGTTGTCATTGTTGAACGAGAGAAACCCCAACTGGAACGTGGGCTTTGAGAAAATATGACACTTGTGCATAGAACTTGAACTTTTCAATTAATAATAAATACGAAATGCGACTTTTTGCCAGCCAGTGTTTATTTATAAACTTGAATTGCCAAAGAAGAAGAAGAAGACGCAGAAGTAGAAGTATTACTATCGCTAAGTTGCATATGTCATGCGATTCTTCCAACGGTGGGAAGTACTTTGGCATGCCCAAGTCCCACTGGGTCATTTCTGTAAATTGCTTGTGCTGCGTTCTCCTCTGTGTGTGTGTGTGTGTGTGTGGTTGTCACTGCACCTGTCATCCTGTGGCAATGCCACAATGAAAAAAAAAAGAGAAAAAAAAAACCTGCCCAAGCAGCAAGAAAATTATTATTTATCGACGCTGGACGCAGCCAAAGACGACGACGAAGAAGCTCAAGTTGAAGTTGATGTCGAGCCCTTCACCTCATGCCCCTCCAGGCTCCAGCCAGAGCTATTTTCGTGTATGCGTCTGTATGTAGATGTGCTCTACGTACGTATATGAGAGGCCCCTACTAATTACTGCTCATCATTTGCTTACTCGAGTGCTTGCAACTGAAGCTACTACAGATTTAATTGAGTATAAAAAAAATAAAAAGAGGTAGAAAATAACAACAACAACAACAACAAAAATTGACTAATTAGAGTGAGTCCAAGGCACTTGCCCGCAAGCCAAAGAGTTAGCCATAAAAACAAGTCTGGGCTGACCGAACGGCTGGCCGTCTGGCTGTCTGTCTGTCTGGCTGTCTGGCTGAATGGCAACCTGTGTTCATTTATTAAGGTATGGTCAAGAGCGCTTTGAATCAAAACTGGGCTGCTGTTGGTGCTGCTGCTGCTGCTGCTGCTGCTCGTGTGTCGTCTTCATCTTTAATGATCATTAAGGTAGCTGCCAGCCAATTGCACTAAAAGCTGCAGGCAAACGAACCAAACGGCTCTCAGCCTGATGAAAACTATTTGCTGCGCCAAGTGCTCCAAGTGCTCCAAGCAGCAAAGTGCCAGCTACCTTTTTGTAAATTGCCCCAACATTCCAGAGCGGCAGGACGGTCCAACTCATCCTGCCCGCTGCTGGCTTTGCCCACTGGCGCATAATTTAAATAATCATAAAAAATAATAATTTGTTCTAACGGACGGATGAAAGGAAGGCAACAGTAGAAGCAGCAGTAACCAGAAGAAGCAGCAACTAGAAGAAGAAGAAGCAAAATGGCTATATGCCCACCCTTTCAACATTTTGATTATTATTATACTAGTCGTCGTCGTCGTCGTCGTCGTATGGTAATATCTTTTGCTCGTTAGCAATTTTCGTATGAAATAAATAGTAATTAGTGTACCAAGAGTTGCCCATCTTTGCTTAAGTGCCGCCCCATTGATGTCGACTTGCTTTGTTTGTAGTTTTTATTGGCATGCTACTGCTGCCACTTCTGCTACTCCTGCTGCTGCTGCTACTCCTGCTCCACCTGTTCAAGGACTTACGCTGCAAAACTATCGCACAAAGCTTTGCAATTTGCTGCTTCTGTTTTGGGCACTTTTATTTGACATTTTTCATTAAACACGAAATGAAAATGCCTGCTATTTCAGCTCGTTTTTTTCTTCCACCTCCTCCTCCTCCTCCTGCACTCCACCTCTCGTTTCTCATTCGCTTTTTGTGACGCTGCGTTGACATCACATTTTTCGTATAGCCACTCAAAAGACTCTTTTCCCTTTTTTTTTTTTGGATACTGCTGCAGAAGTTTGGCATAAAAGTTTGAAGGCATCTGGGGAAATATGTCAGCGTTGTTTAAGTTTTTAGCATTTTTTCGCGAAATCATGGGAACGTCACGTCACGTCACGTCGAGCAAATGAGCTGAGGCTCTGCATGGAAATCGAGTCAAATTATTATTTGCTTTACTATAATTGACTTTCTCGCCAAGGCCAAGGAGATCTGCCCGATCTTTGTGCCACATTTGATGCGTGGTTAACACAATTTTGCACTCTCTTCTACCTCACTCTCTTCCTCTCTTACACGAAAATCAAACGAATTGCAAATAATCCATTATCGAAAACACTGTCCACTTTTGGCCCAGTTTGCCTCTGCTCTGCTTTTGGCCCCGCTTTCCTTTGCCATTTGTAGTGTTTTGTAGCCCCTTGATGGGAGCGAATGATTGATTGGCAACATTAACTAGAGAACTTTTGGCACAAACTTCTGATGTTAAACCTTTTTTGTTTCATTTCATGTGTGTGTGTGTGTGTGTGTGGGTGTGTGAGTGGGTTGACCTTAACAAGGGATTGACACCAAATGCTTATTTTCTTTCTGGGCCTTACTATTTGAGTGGAGAGTTTAAATTAAAGATTTATCTATTGATTGAAAAAACATTTGGATTTCTAGCTCATGCGCCAGAGTGGAAAAAGTTAACAGATTTCGCCCAGTGAGAGTCTTAGCTTCGATTCGTCCCATAACAGAGTTGTAATTAGAAAATAGTGTCATCTTCCTGAATCTCTTGCAGCAGGTGATTAATCAAAACTTTCAACTGTTGCTCGTAGTTTTTGGCAGTTGTTCTGAGAGATTGTTCCGATGGCGTAGCGTGGCTAATGCCTTCTGTGTCAGCCTTTATTGCCATTATCTGACACACTTTTTCTCTCTGTCTTTTCCCCCATTCTCCATCTGATAACGCTCTTTCTGCTTGTCTTCTTCTTTGCCTGCATTTACATAGCCAGTCGCTGTTCGGGGCCCACTTTTACCCACCAAGTCGCAGTGCAACTGACTAGAAGAATCGTTGGAATGGCCTCTTCAGCTGAAGAGGCTGCTGCTGCTTCTTCTTTGTCTCTATCTGCAGCAGTTGTGTGTGTGTGTGTGTGTGTGTCATCTTTTTGTGACTTATCAGCTGCGCATCATTGGCTCGTTTTTTCTCTGCCTCTTGTTCTTCCACAACTCTTGCTCATCTTTCGCTTGACGATGACTCCTTTCTCATTTTTTTGGCATTTGGCATTTGGCGCCGTTCACTTTTTTGCTTCAGCCCGGCATTAAACTTTCTTTTGTGTTTGTATCTATTGCTGGAGTTGTGTTCTTTTTTTTTCATCTGCCATCCTCCCCAGTTCCCAACTAGCATTGCGTCTTTGTCTACCTCTTTCACCTTCCACATCATTTTCACAGATTGCATACCCTGTGTGGCATTCGACTGCGGGTATATGGGCATGGCCAGTGGGGAGTGCTGCCTATTCTATGCAGCCTATTCTTATCTTCCTCTCATCTGTTTCACCTCCCTCTAGTCGAGGCTTAGCACAGCAAACAGAGTATCTGGCAGTCGCGCATACCCGTTTGTTAACTTGTTTGTTTGTTTTTTTGCTCGTTTCGTTACAAGAAGCGAATTTTCTCATTTTACTCTTAATATTGTTGCCTTTTCGTTGGCAGTTGTACCAACTAGTTGATGTTGTCGTTGTTCTCTCTTCAGCTTCCTCTGCTGCTCCTGCTGCTGCTGCTCCTGCTGCTGTTGTTGTTATTTCTTCTTTTCTGTATTTTTTTGAGCAAAGTTTTCGACACTCTCTCGCAGGGTTTGCATTTCGTAGGCAGGTTGGAAATTTAATCTGGAAGTCGTCATCGTCATCGTCATCGTCGCCGTCGCCGTCGCCGTCGCCGTCAGCGCAGGCGTCACAAAAGTATTTAATTAATTTTTCGAATTTTAATTAAAAAGTTTCCGTTACATCGTCATCATTTCCTAGGCTGTACATCCAAGAATGCGCTCCTCTGTTGGCCTAACTGGCATGCGCTGCTACTGCTATATGGACTACTTGCCATTTGCCACTACGTTTATGGCCTCTGGTAGCTCTCTTGAATATTTTTGATGGCCAGGTGGGCTACCAGTTACCAGGTAATTCAAGACTTTATTCACAACTTATCGCTCTGTCGGACTCTCTCTCATCATCTCCATCTCTCTCTCTCTCTCTCTCTCTCTCTCTCTCTCTCTCTCTCTCTCTCTCTCTCTCGCTCTGTTTATCTCCGAGTCTGTCCGTCCGATTCGATGGTGTTGGCCATCAATCAATTTGTTAAGAAGAACGCGCTGCGCTGCGGCAAATCCATTCCAATAAACATAAAGCAAACACTTAATTGTCTGTCAGCGTTAACAAACCGAGCAACCCGACAACACAAATATCATATGACCAGCCAGCCCAAAGGAGGAGGCGTTAGTGTTGTTTGCTGGTTGTCGTTCACCAGTTGTTGTTGTTGTTGTTGTTGTTGTTTCCATAAGCAGACAGCACATATATCACCTGCTGCGCACAAAATGTTTTCCACAAACTTGTAAGAGATGCCAGGGCTCTGATAGTAGGCCCAAAAAGAACTCTCAACTGTTGGCTCTCGGCCCTGGGCTCCGTTTGCTGTTGGCTGTTGGCTATTGGGTGTTGTGTGTATATAAAAATGCATGCATTTATTATCTGTGACAAAGATCTCTTGGCCATTAAATTAACACTTAATGACTTGTGTGTTTGTGTATGTGTGTGCGTGTGTGTGTAGGTGCTAGGACGGTGGTCGGGGCAGCTGGGCGTATTATGCGACGATGATTCTCTATGGGATGTCCAAAATCTTTGCAGCAGCAGGGCAACACATCATTAAGAGATACGAAACGAAAAGAGAACAAAACAAGAAAAAAAGAAAAACAGAAGAAAAAAAACCCATGACTAGCAAAGACATTGCTGAGCTTTTGTTCAGCTTCAATACACTATAAGGCCCGGATCTATATTTGATGTAGATCTAAGAGTAAAGCGAAAGGTCTATGAATAGTCGGGAAATTTCTGTTTAAGTGAAACTTTTTTAATATTAAAAAAATTCAATTTGGAGACAGGAAAAAATATCTACAAAGAAATTTGTGTTTAGTTGGCATACAAATATATATCTAGATTTTTTCTATTTTCTATTTTCTAATTAAAATAAAATTTATTTTATTTATTTATATAGAAATATTCATATAAATCAATTTCATATATATGTATCTATAACAAATTAATTAGAAAAGAAGACAACATCTCTATTGATTTAAGTTCAGTTTGCATAGAAACATCTCTCTTATTCTTTCTGGAAGATTCTCGCAATGATGTTTCGATTCGTTTGTGAAAGTTTTCTTAATCAAATAATTTAGGATAATATTCACTAGCATTCAGTGGCAGAGCATCGCTGCTTCGCTGTGGCTTTCGATCGTTGTTGCTTTATCTCATTTGTATCTATGAGCTGTCGCATACCACGATGCGGTGCAGAGTATCTTGTTTGTAGCCATAAGTTGGAATTGTTTTTAGACTCTGACAAAATAAATGATGACAGCGGCGTGTTGAGTTTGTTTTCTGTAATTCCCTTGTCGCTAAGTTGTTCTAATTTTTTTCATCGTCTTTGCTGCTTTTCCTGGCGGTCGCAGCGCTTAGCTCGTGGTGTGAGATCTATTCACTTATGATGATGAGCTGCGATACATACAGATACAGTTCCATATATATTTAGATGGATATACTACGTGGAAATTAAGCTGAAGTGTGTGCGTGTGCGCCGTGGGTCAGAATACCGCGGATCCCGAACATGTTTTTGTCATTATGCTGAGCAGCCAGCGGGCGGGGAGCAACAAAACTTTATGTTTCTCACTCAATTTGTTGTGTTGAAAAAATCAACAAATGCGTCGCAATTAAAATTTGTTGTATTTCTGTTTGTTTTTTGTTGTTTTCTAGAGTGTGTGCTTTTATGTTAATTTAAATACGTCCCGCTGTGCCTTAATTAATAGCTGCATATTCCACACACAAAGCTAATAAATATTTCACAATTTGAAGAGCTCTTAAATGCATCTACTCAAATGGAATCTGAGACGTCTTTTCAACAGCCGCAAACTACGTGTGTGTGCGTGTGTGTGTGTGTGCCAAAATCAAAACCGACATTTATGGAAGCAGGAGGCAACCGCAGCCCGAGCAGGAGCTGAGGCAGGTGGGGGAAAGTGCATTCATCTGTGGATTGCGTTGCACTGGAATCAGTGATAAATTTATTGCATAATTGAACAGGACAAAATCCAGTCAAGGCTTTAAAATGCAGCCATGTAAATACAAACTATTTACATATAGATTGGTCTGGGCCTAGGTCTGGGTCTGGGACTGGGCCGCTGCCTTGGCACAGCCCCCCTGCCATAGCTTGCGCCCTTAATTATTTATGGGCTGTGGTAAGCCGGTGGGGAGTTGAGAGCTGTGCGACACTGCAAGCTGCGTGCGTGTGTGCGTTTTGTTTAATTAAGTAGCATAACAGTAAACAAATTAATTTCAATATTAACAAAGAAGATTATTGAAAATCTCTCTCATTATTTACAATGCTGAATGACAAAACAAATAAATTATGAATTTCCCAAAGCAGGCGGCGTCAATGAATGAATGACAATGCACAGTTTGTCAGTCAGCTCCTACCCGTGCCGCAGCAACGACCCCACTCCACTCCACTCCACTCCGCTTCGTTCCGTTCGGGCCACAAAGCAGCCATTCAAGCGTTAATATTTTGTATAATAACCACTTTGGCTACGCTTTTAATTGTGCATGGCACTCGAGTGCGATACACATACACGCACACACACACTCACACACACACGCACCAGCAACAACAACATTTTGCCCCACACCACGTTCTGGCAGCTGTTGCCAAAGGTTTTCTTCAATGTCATCCTCTGGATGGATGGCTGGAGGGCAAACCCTTTGCTCAGCTCAGCTCAGCCCTGGCTGACGGAAATGTAGCTGAAAAGTGCAGCTTTGCCTTTCCATATGACAACTAACAGAGCGCCAAAGCGAGGGGCGTGGCAGCCAGAGTATGCCAAAAGCGCTTCGTAATGCCAAAAGCTGGGTTTCGATTAATTAATATGCTTATGCTTAAGCTCGCTCTAGCGCCTGCTGCTCCCAAAGCTCCGCACGGATAAGAAGTTTCCTCTTCAGTTCTTTCATTTCATTCACAATTCGATTTCACCTATTTTATATTTGTGTTTATTCCTCATCTCTAGCCTTCGAATCTCACTGCATAGCCCACAATATGAGCTCAAATCGCTTTCCATCAATTCTAAATCGCCAGACTGAAGCTGTTTTGAATGTCAAATGAGTTAGGGGGCGTGGTAGCAGGCCTTAACTAACTATTGATAAATGGCAAAGTATTTGACAATACGAAAAAATAAGAGAGGAAGAAAAAGAAAAATCAACATGAATTTCAAATATGCCAAAAAGCATTTATAAAATGAGAAACTTAAGCGCAAAGGAAATCGAATTCGAAATCGGGAAATTCGAATTGTTGTTGCTGTGGAGGCAACTTCATAATTAATATATAATTAACATAATTCATTGAAACGAGATTATGATATATTCAGGGCAAATTAAAAGCAATTTGCAGCGAGCAAAGCAACAGAAAACGAAAAGAAAAGCTTCGAGCTTAAGAGACTCATAGGGAGTGAGAGAGAGAGAGAGAGAGAGAGAGAGAGGGAGAGCCGTAATAAATGCATTTATATTTAATAAATTAATTTATTGCCATAAAAGTGGAGTTCAAAACTCGAGGCTTTATGGACAATATGATATTTATTATTGAAGTTTTAAAAGGCATGGCATGCGAGTTTTGCGCGCGAGTTTTTACCCAGCGCCGCGACGGTGCAAATTGAATAAATTTCGTTAATTGTTGTCGCGCACCTGTGTCCCGTGTGCCATGTGTGTGCTCTGTGTGCTGTTGTTCGGCCAGCCTACCAGCCTGTCTGTCGCTCTGTCTGTCGCTCTGTCTCTCTGGCTGCCTGGCTGGCTGGCCAACGGCGGCCTCTGATAGTGCGGTCGATTTGTGGCGTATAAAAAATATTAAGTGGCACTACCCCGTTCGCTGCCGTGACCCGGGCCAACCGCCGAACAGCGTTGTCTGTTGCCCTTTGACATGCAATATATAATTTGCCATGTATGCCAGTCGGTCGAGCGTTGAGCGGGTCCTGCCTAGCATATCCTGGCTGACGTGCCCTGCGACCGCCCGCCAGCCGCCAGCCGCCGTCCGCTTCTGCCAATTTGTTTTTTGTATGCCAAGCAAGTTTAATTAATTTACATGGAATTTACAACAACAACATCAACAACAAGAACAACAACAGCAGCAACAGTAACTGTAACTACATGTGCAACAGTAACTACAACTACGACACGTGAAAGTTTAAACGAAAGGTGAAAAATGAATATAATCGAATTGACCGAAGCACAGCTCGGACCACGCCGCCGCACACACATCGATCGGCCTAACGGTCAACATAACTGCCAGTCAAACTAAACTCAGCCGAGCAGGAGTCGGGGGCAGCGAGGCATAAGAATAGGAGTTGGCGTTGGCACTGGATTTTCCAGTTTCGAGTTCGACACCCAAAAGTGGAGAATGGCTGGTGGCAGGTGGAGAATTGGGACGGACGTGGCTACCACGTGTGCTGCATAAAATTGTAATTAATGTCACTACGAAATATTCTAGTTGACTGTTTTTCAGCCCTGAACTGAGGGCTAATATGACTGAAATGTTGAAATCTCATTTAATGCACAGCCATAAAAATTGTCATAAACTTTAATTTTATGTTCCTTTCTCTCTGACAATTATCAAAAAAAAAAATGCGCACAAATGTTTATGCATTTTTAATAAGGCACCCACACAGGTTACTAATAATTTTTTTTATTATTATGTGGGATACATTTACCTTTCTCTATGGGAAATAGAAATTTTTAACGATATTAAGATATTAATATAGCCATGGGATATTGCCTGTGTGCATGAACAGGAGACTGAGATGAAAAGCGGGATGGAGAGAGAGCAAGGCAGCGAAAGCGAGAAACAGAGAGAGAGGGAGAAAGTGAGTGAGATACTAAATCCTATGAAATATTACTTTAAACATTTTTCTTTGAAAGCTTTCAATGCACTGGATGGTTAAGATTTATCAACATAAGCCAAAATACATAGTGTTTATAAAAAATTATATTTCAAGTACGGACAGGCAGAATTTAGAGATTACAAATTCTTCATCATTCAAATCGAGGGTTTAGTTTAAAAGATATGAATGACCTTTCAAACTTTCGAACAAGACAACTCGATTAAAGGCAACTCTAGCAAGTGTAGGAAAGAATTTTCCCGTTCAAAATGGCATTGCAATGTCCAATGACTCACTTCATGCTGTTTCCTCGTTTCGTATGCCCATCAAAACTCATCCTACATGATATGATTTTATCCTTCGTTGTCAACGAATCTCCTTGAGCAAACTGTCCTACGTTCTTTAAACATTTGATGTGCTAACGATCGCATGTCATCATGACTTAGCCTCTTGAAACTTTAACTCGACAACGTTTATGGAGTTGTGTGCAGCAATGGGGTATGCTTCCCCTGCTTGACCTTGGCTATAACCTCTGCTGCTACGCTTGGGTCAGCAGTGCACGAAGGCACCCTCTTCAAGGGCGGTTCGAAAGTATCCCCAGCGTTACCAGAGGCTTAACTAAATCAGCTTGGACAGCAATTAATAAAGCTCAGTTTGGCTGAGTCGCTGCAATAAAGCAAAAGCTTAAGCCGCACAATTAAAGCTTTAAGCCGCATGCCATAACGGAGCTGTCGATATCAGCAGCCGACATACATATGTCACTCTATTGAATCACATGTGTGTCACACACACACACACACACACACGTGCTTAAATGCGAGCCTATATGAAGAGCGCAAGTGAAGTTGAAGTTGGGTATCGAATTTTTGGCTCATTTAAAAAATTAACTTCGAGTCGCAAGTATCTTAAATGTCCTTTCAGAGTGCGGCGTACAATGCGATTTATTGGCTACGCAAGATAAATGGCGAACTGTTTACATTTCCTTCTGCAGGTTTTTCCAGCCCAGCACGCCCCCAAGCGCCCCGCTGCGCCCACCTTGAAAACTGCTGGCGCAAGCATTTTCATGACGGTTTCAGTTGCTCGCTACCAAAAAGTTTCGGCAGGTTTTTTGTCGGTGTGTGGGTTTTTTTTTCTCTCCCATTTTCGTTTTCTTTTATTTGATTAATTTTTTTTTTTATTTTTTATTTTTTTGGCTACACATGCGATAAAAATTGTTACAGCCAAAGCTCAAATAAACTGATGGTAGGGACGACGAGCAAAAACATCATTAGCATTACCAAATAAATCACATCCGCTTTTTCACAACCGTTCTGCCCAGTCCGAGAGACAGAGAGCACACAAAAATAACAACAACAGCAACAAGAACAACAAAATGAAATAAAACCAAAATGATAAAAAAGGATAAAAGCTTTGAACACAGGAGTGCAATAAATTTCTCTCGTGACGAGCATAAAACTTTTTAAACACAACAATGCCAACAACAACAGCAGCAACCAACCAACCAGTAGCAGCAGCAACAGTAATAGCAACAACAACAACAACAACAACCACAACAACAGCAGCAACCACACAAACGCATAGTGAAGCGGCAACTTCCGTTTAATGCGACCTCCCTCAAAAAACTCGCCCCACCGCGCTGCAGTAATGCACATGTGAAAGGGCGCACAGTGGAGACTAGACTGAGAGGGAGCATGTAAGAAAGAGACAGAGAGAGAGAGAGAGAGAGAGGGAGTGAAAAAGAAGCACAGCATGAGTCTATGTGTGTGCAGTCTTGCCTCGCTTTGTATACCCTGTACATTAAAGTGACCAATGAAAGGGCGTACACATTATGAAGCAGCAGCAACAGGAAGTTCTCAAATTCGAATCTCTATACAAGTGAAAACAAGTGAATATATTAAGCAATTATATATTTGATCTTCCATTATTCACTAAAGCTAGCAATAAATTTGTATGAATAAATTTTATACCAATTTTTAATTAAAATAAAGAAAAAACTTTTAAATTAAATATAAAAAAATTTAAAAAATTTGAAAATATTTTAAATTAAGTAAATTATGCATATAATCATCTTGACTGCGTTAGATTTCCTTAAAAACTGCCTTCTGCATTTGCCAACAGGGTATTGCCTAGTCGATCATATTCACTTGGGGCTTCGCTTTCTGTTTTTATTTGTATGCATCACTTTGGATTTTGTGGTTTGATCCTGCATCCAGAGCTCGGCCATCCTTCAGCGTCCACGTCGTCCTCGTCGTCGTCGTCGTCGTCGTCGTCACTGATGATAAAGTATGCCAACTGCCCGCCCCTTGCTGCCGCCCCTCTGGCCAGCCCCGGCGATACATCAGCTCAGCAACTTTGCCCAATAAATTTTGTGCACAGCTCAAAGGCGCCCCGCAGTATGCAATGATTTTTTCTTCCTCTTCTCATTTTTGGCCCGGGCCAAAACAAGTTGCTTACGATGGCAGGCAGGCGGGCCTAAAGCTGGGAAGGCTAAAAATTATAACAACTTTTGGTAACAACATGAAACGTTTACATTGTGGCCGAGGACGACAGTTGCCTGTTTAACACTGGCTGCTCTCCTGCTTTGCAACTGGGCAACGTATCGCTCGTCCTGTTCGTATCCAGGATCTGGCTACAGTCTCTGTGTTTGAGGTCTGGCAAATTTTTATTGTC
The DNA here is from genome assembly GCF_001654015.2 of Drosophila navojoa. The sequence continues at coordinate 880,634 of NW_022045869.1, forward strand.
ATTGTTGTTGCTGTTGTTGGGCTGGCAAAAATCTGCATTGGACATAAATGTCAACACCCGTGCGGCATTGTTCAGAGGCAGGACTCTCTGTCTCACACTCTCTCTCTCTCTCTCTCTTACTCCCTCTCTCTCTATCCTCTCTGTGTGTGCTGTCTAAGCCAGTCCTGCAATCAGCTTGCACTTTTGTGACCTGTCTCGTATCTTAATTTTACACTGGCAACGGCCCGAAAAACTGAAAATAGAGTTGGCTACGGGCTCACTGCAGACATTTTGGCCAATTGCAATTGCAAAATGGGTCAACCCAAATAAGCGCAATTCTCGCAATGCTATCCGTAGCTCTCGTCGTCGACATCGTTGCAATTGATTGAATACGTGATGTTCATGCAAGAAGCAAACTTAAAAGCCAGCTAAACCAGCAGCCACATCCCTCTACCCTCTACCCCCTACCCACTTTCCGCATGCCACGCCCACACTCATGTGTAGCTGAATCGAAAGTGGTTTTTAAAACGAAATTGCTGCGAAAATGTTTGCACATTTTTTAATCAATAAAAAGCGCCAAAATGAATGACCAGTTGGCGTGTTTTGTATCCAAATCCCGCACGAGAATCTGAATCTGAATCAGTATCAGAATCGGAATCGGAATCGTTTTCGTTTCATTCTCTCTCTCTCTCTCGCTCTCTCTCTCTCTGTCTTTCTCTGGCAGCCTTGAAACTGGCAATGAGCACATCTATTTGCCAATCAACATGCAATGGGTCGTCGTAGCCAATCAGGCGAAAATTCACTCCAGAGAAAATGTGGAACAGCCTTGCAGCACAAGCCACAGAGTGAACTGAGTGGATAGACTGAAACAGAATATCCGAAATGAATGTTGTACTAGGAATGTTAAGCAAGAGACTTGAGCTGAAATCTCATTTAATATCGCATAATAATTTATTTAAAATAATTACTTTGCCATTCAAGCATATTAGCCAAGTCAGCTCGAGTTTGAAATCATTTGAAATTAAAAGCAAAATTAATAACGCTCATGTGGCTTAACGCTTGAAGTAATTCAATTGCGCAAACCCTTTTTTAGGGCCGCATTATAATTAAATTGAAAGGCTTGATGTATTTAATGTACGTCAACAATAATTTGATGGCGAGCGACTCTTCAGCCAAAAGGAGCTTAAGAAATTTGCTTACAATAAATTACGTTGAGCAAACATGAGAAATTCATTTGCTAAAAGCAAAATTTTACATTGGCTAATCTTTGGCTTAGGCACAAGTTCTTGCTCTTGCTCTTGCTCTTGTTATTGTTGGCTTGGAAAGTGAAAATGACAAAAGAAAATAAAATGCAGCCCAAAAAGACCAGAACAAACAGAAACAGAAACAGAAACAAACAAACACGAAACAAAAGACAGAGTCAAATAGGCAAAATTTCATAGAAAATAAATTTAAGCAAAATTCGTAGATTTGGCGATGCATAAAGCAAAACGATTTATTTTACAAGCCAACGTGTAGACGTGTGTGTGTGTGTGTGTGTGTGTGCTATTCAATTATATTGTACATAAGACATTCAATGTATTACAAATATCTACACATATAAATCTACATATATGTATGTATGTATGTATGTGGACAGGGCCAGTGTGTCGTATTCATTTATCAAAAATTATATATTAAATTGCCAACATTGAATGATATTTTAATTTGCATCTCTGTCTCTGACTCGATGCTGTTTCCTTTTGAATAAAACATTAAAATGTATGCCTGTGTGTGTCTCTATGAGTGTGTGTGTGTGTGTGTGTGTGTGTGGTGGGGAAACATTCTGTGCTCTGGCTCTTATCTTTATTTATTCAAAAGATAATTTTATGTGTTCCGCAGTCGAAGCATAAAATTACTATGTCGAATATTGTTTGAGCAAATAAAAACGGGAGAGACACATGCAAAGTAGCCGGTCTCCTGGTGCGGGAGAGGGAGTCGGAGAGGGCGTGGGTGCGGGTGCGGGTGGGGCTCAACAGAGAGAGAGGCTGTGAGGCTGATATACATGCAAGTAGCATCACCAAAAAATGGCTGCCTAACTGTGCATGTTCCTGTCTCTGTATGCGTGCGCATGGGTGTGTGTGTGTGTGTGTGTGTGTATTTGCAGGAAATGCTGTGTAGCTAGGACTATGAAACGGAAACGGCATCAGGCTGTGAACAGTTCAGTTCAACTCAACTCAGGCAGAGCAGTTAATTTACATTTATATGGTCTGCTTACAATGTTAACGCTCATGTATGCGAACACACACACACCCACACCCACACACCCACGCCCCCTCAACACACTTCGCCCTATTTCCTGTCCCATTCCCAAAAAGCTTTAGAGTCAGCGAGTCACATTGTCTATTTGATTGGCTGTCTGTCTGAGACTCTTTAGGTCTGTCATTCTGTCTGTCTGTCTGTCTGTCCGTCCCTCTGTTTGTCTGTCTGTCTGCTGACTGGCTGTCTGCCCGTCTGCCCGTCTGTGTGTCTATTTGTTTTATCATTTGCCTCTGCCAACTGATAATCTTTATTGCAGTGAAATATTTAATTTAATAAAAGCTTTGCTGACTGCCCCCCATAGCCCAGCTCCGCGCAATCCTTCAAGTGATATTTTACATTTTATTTAATTTATTGCAGTCTGTGTATCTGTGTGTGAGTGTGTGTGTGTGTAACAAAAAAGCGTATAAATGATAAACATGCATAAAATATGCCAAAACAACAGCAAGGACAAGCCAATAAGCCACACACACACATACACGCACACACATATACACACACATTGTATGCATGTAAAAATACAATAGAGTACAAAGAGAGCATTTACATTAAATAGTTTATTTTGGTTTGTGGCTTATTTTGGTTACTTATTTAAATAAATAGAGAGAGGGAGATGGAGATTGGATATCGGAGAGAGACGATAGGGAGAGAAAGAGAAAGGCAGAGAGAGAGAAAGACAGAGAGAGAGAAAGAGACAGAGAGAGAGAGAGACATAATTGTGAATTGCAATTCAATTCATTTTTATTAAAGGAAAAAACTTAAATTTATATCAAAATTTTAATTAACTATATATGATTCAATTTGTATGTTAAGATGTCTTGAGGAAAACCTTCCCACTTATTGTAAATAAAAAACCTTCTGAAAATAGATGATTCGATTAGTAGCAATTAATATAAACCTAGCTATGTTATTATAAGCCAAAAGGATGATAATAGAGCATAAATATTTTTAAAAAATGTTAATAAAATTTAAATAAATAAATATAACATGGTATTTCCTAGTAAATAGTAAATAGTGCTTCAACATATCAAGGCTTTGTCCCCGACATTTTCCTTACAAAACAGAAACTCCTTAACCTTCAAAATTAGAAATATTTCAGTTGAAAATCCGTAGCTAATTTCTGTTTATAAAAATAATTTGTTCAATAATAGGCAGCTCTATAATAATTTGTTGCTATATCTAATGCGTAGACTCTCTTATTATCTGCAAAAAAAAACGTTCTTTATTGTCTCAATGCCGAAAAAGGACAGCCTTCTAGTGTCAATGTTGTCACCTATGACCCGCTAAGCATGTGAATTTACCTAATAATCTTCCACTAGCTACCTTTAAAATTATCTACTGCAATCTTTCTCTCCCACTTTCTCTCTCTCTCTTTTCGCCTATCTAGTACTATATTTCTCTGCTCTAGTTCACCTGTCCAGCAATCCACTAGCCGCATATGAATTAACAAAAATACTTTGTCTATTAAGCACAAGCCCAGTTCAACGCCATCGAATAATAGATCTAACTAAAACTAGATCTAACTAGAGCAGAGTATTCAATTTTTTGCGCAGCAAAAAAAAAATATATATATATATCTTTTTATTTTGCTTTTCTTTTCGCTTGCGTGTGTGTGCTTGGCACTTTTATTATTGTTTTCGTTTCCACAATATTTAGAGCATAAAATATAATTTCGCCATGGAAAAATTATTATTTGCAGTTAGAAAATGCGAAGCGCCGCACGCAAAAAAAAATAGTAATAATAAAAAATAAAATAGATTTTTGTTGCTTTCGAGGTTCGGTTGACAGGCGCAGCTTTTGGGTTCGATTCGGTTTTTGGTTGTGGCTTTGGTTTTTGGCAGCCAACTTGGCGACAATGGCAGCAGGCGCCTTTTGTCATGGCCGCTGATAAATTGTGGCTGATATAAATGCAAAAACCAAACAACAACAGCAGCAAAAGTGTGCAGCATATTAGCATAGACTCAGATAGACTAGGCCCGAGTAGGGTGGGGCTGAGCGAGCAGTAAATAAATAATGTGGTTAAAAATTTGCCTGCATGTGTGAGAGTCTGCGAGTGTGAATGAAGTTTGACTTTGAATAATGTTTGGATTGTCTGTGGCAGGCAGGCAGGCAGGCAGGCAGACAGTCAGGGCAGCCAGGACAGCCAGGACAGTCGGAAGAGTCGAGAGACTGGCAGCAAAATAAATCGAGAAATTATAGAACTGTGACTAGTATAAGAAATGGCCAGATATTTGCCGGCACAGCCGAGCAGCGAGCGTGGCAAGATATATGACTGCCAGTTAGGAAGTAAACGCAGCCTCCGTCTTAGCCAACTGATGTCGTCTCCAGGTGCCACATGTCCCAGCAGCAGCAACAGCAACAAATAACAACAAAAGTCAACAGAAAATAAAACAAAACAAAATATATATATACATACATATATATACGTGTGACAGCTGTTGGCCTCATGGTCGCTCGCTGACAAAAACTTACTGAGATAATACAAATAAAAACAGCCAAAGGAATAAATACGAGATTGGCAAACGGAATATGCGACAGCGGAATGTGCTCTAACCAAAGCATAAATCACTGGAGCTGATAAGCGAAATGTCATTCACTTGAATTATATAAGAAAGATGTATGTATGTGAATTTATACTCAAAACAATAACTAACCCTAATCGGATCCTGCATGAGCAAGATAACTTATAATAGGACAACTACGCCCTTCACTCGTTTAATTGCCAGTCAAAACAATTATTGCGGCATTTGGCTTTTATGACAACAATAAATAATACATTTTGTAAATTCAGCAAATCTGTAATCCTAATAAATTCGTAGAACCTTTTGCCGTTTTGCCGTTGCCAATATGCCCTTTGCTACCCTATCGATCAAGGATATAAAAACAATAAGCGGCTCGGTCATAAAATTTGTTTTTCGTGTGAGTTTTCTGCTGAGCCCATGGGGCATAAAATTGTTTATTAACAAATCAACAGCAATAACAAAGGCGAAAAACAAAAGAAACAACAACAACAACAACAGCAGTAACAGCAACGACAGACGAAGCTCGTAACTTTGACAAAACATTAAAATCAGCAGATTTTTATATATTTTCATTTCAAGTATTTTTCAATGGTCTCCTTACGAAAATGCAATAAATTGCAGACGTAGTATAGATTTTTCGCATAAATTGTATAAAAAGCTCAAGATGATACAAAAAAAAAAAATATATATATATATATATAAGAATGAAATGATGTTCTTTATATACATATATATTTCACAAAAAAAAAGACAGAAGGAAAGATAGGCAACGACAGGGCAAGGACTACGTCCAACGACTTCAAATACTGAGAAAAAATATCAGGAGCAAGCGAAAAAATGCCAAGACAGCTCACAGTACGCATGGTTAGGGTCACGCTAGGGGACTGTGGGCGGAACGACGGGAGGAGAAGAAATGAGAGCAGGAGCAGCAGGAGGTGGCAGCGGCAGTTGAGTTAAGTTCGATAGGTTGCAGGGCCAGGCTTCCCATATTTATGCATTATGGATATTAGTTTGAACCACAGGAAAAATACCATTAAAAGCAAAAGCATGAAGTCGATTACGCGCCAAAAGCAAAATTGCATGAAAGCCAGGGCAGTCAATGGGCAAAAATGTCGAATAGACGGAGACGGAGACGGAGACGGGACAGGAGCTGCTCGAGCTGGTGGGGGTTAGATGAGCATAGAGGACAAATACAATACGCTGCAAGGGAAGCCGATGGAGAAAGACGCGCGACGCGTTTTGAAACTGACAGCTAGCAGCGACAGAACCAAAAGCTGTAGGGAATGCGGCAACGGGTGCCGGGGGGAGGGCAGTTGGAGAGAGAGAGTCGCGAGAAGGGGCAACGGGCCAGAGTCAAAGCCAAGCATGAGAAAAATCAATTTACTTGAATTTTTCTTATTCGCCGCTGATGGCTAGAAGACACACTCTCAGCGACACACACACACGTACAGACAGCTTGAATATGACAAACCGCCAGAGGGTTGTGGTTGGGGGCGTAGTAGCTCCACCCGCCCTCTTCAAGCTTCAATGGGGCAGAAGAAGCGACAGCAGCAGCTGCTTCTCTTAGTGGGAGTTGGGGCCGTGTGCCGCTGCCATTGGCGTTTTTCTTAGATTGCTGGCGACGTTCCGTTGAGTTGCAGGATTATTGTGTTGGGGCAGTCGGACGGAGGGGGTTGACAAGTGTCGAGATGTGCGTGCAAGTGAGTCCCTCTCTCTCTGTGTGTGTGTGTGTGTGTGGGACAGGAAAGGCAGCTGGCACTGTGCGTGCGGCCATTTATTTCATGTGCAACGTGTGGCAAACGGAATTTACGCAGGTTTCTCTGCCACATAGCCGAGGTTTTAGCCAGTCCTCTCTCTCTCTCTCTCTCTCTCTCTCTCTCTCGGTATGTGTGTGTGTGTGTGTATGCAGCCAAATGCCGTGCAAAATGACCTATGCAGAAGCAAACATCTAAACACTTTATAAACCCATCAGCCAGCCATCGAGCCAGCGATGTGAATGCACGCAATCAGGAACTAGGTAATCGCATTTATAAATATTCTTATATACAAACTATTAATATGTAAATCATTCTCAATTCAGTTATCTCAGCTGCCTGAGCTAAATGCAGTAAAAATAGTTCTACTAGAGTTTTAGTATAAGCAGCTAAGGTAAATGTGATTTTTGTGAATGGAAAATGGAATATATAATAAAAAATATAAATATAATATAAATTCGGGCAACTCTGTGTATATCTGTATATATATTTACAATTCTTATTATTTATTATATGTATGTATTATTATTATTTATTATTTACTTATATGTATGTATTGTATTCATCACAATCTGAAGCTGCACTGTCTACTTCCATTGACCATTCAGAATTATTTTAAAAGACTATTAGTATACTATAATAGTATATAAAAATAAATATTTAAGACGAAATAAAGCCAATAAATTGAAGGAAATAATATTATTGTATTATTATTATTCCTTTTTTTTTCTATTAAACAAAAAAAGAAATATTTACATTTATATTAATTCATTGAATTAATTCAAACCCAAAAATATAAATCGGAATATATTTAGTTACAACTCAGTCACTTTCTACAGGGTATTTCCGATGCGTGTAACTCCCACTCTGCCGTCACACTCTCAGTTGTTTATTACATACTTCCGTGCACTTAAACGCGTATCATTAGATCTTTATTTTATCTGCGCACATGCCCGTACATATTCAATAACATAAATTGACTTTTCCAGCACTTCGCACCTCTGTGCCGCATGCGTACATAAACATATACGTATACATTCAAATATTTTTTCATATTACTATTACCACTACTATTTGGATTGCGGAGGGGGAAACCCACCCCGGAGTAGTTGGACCTTTACGCACTATTGCATAATTAGCCAGTAACTTTTGCAGACCCCACAGCTCATGCTCCTGCTATCAGTTGTCCGCCAGTCAGCCACTCAGCCACTCGGCCAATTTCCAAGTTGATGTTGACCCACCCTAACCACACTTTAGTCTAATTTATGCCGCATTTCTCATCTATCTCTCTCTCTCTCTCTCCCTCTCTCGCACTCACTCACTCTCTGATTCTATCCGTCTGTCATTGCGCTGTCCGAGTTCGCAGCGTTTCCGCTTTGGGCCGCCACATAAATATTCATCATTAATACGCTTTACGCTTTGCTCTGTTGTCTCCGCTTGCACCGCTGACCCAATCGACATTGCCCGATAGGGTTGTGCGTTCAATGGCCAACCTCCAATAACCATTTAATTAAAAAGAGTTGGAAAAACTTTTTCATTTGCCTTTTTCTCTTCTGTCTACTCAAATTAAGCGAAATTCTATTAAAAAGGGGCACGAATAGAAAAAAAAAACGAAAAACAACAGAAACAAACAAAACAATGAAATTAACAACAAATGTAGCTAGTCTTCTCTCTCTATCTCTCTCGCTCTCTCTCACTCTGATGCTCTTGTTTGCTCTCTGGTGCTTTTTGCCACACGCACCCGTCGTTAATTTTTATGACTTAAAAGTCATGTAATTTTATTACTTTAAAAGCTATTTTAGAGCCTTTAGTTTTATTTGACAATTTCGGTTGGGCTCCAAAATCGGTGCCCCTTTTGCCTTTGCCTTTGCCTTTGGCTTTTTGCCTGTGCTATGCATAAAAATTGGCGCATAATAGGATACAAAATAAAAAACAAACATTGATAAATGATTGCATGTGCCAGCCTAACAAATACCCTGTACTTGACGTGCCATACACCTGAGCAGCTGTTCTAAGGGATTCTTTGCATGATTTTCGGATAGATTTTTTATCTTCATATTGCAGTATATTTATTTCAATATATTCGTATAAAATATATTACCATCCTTTATTATATGATGTAATTTTGATATACCATTAAAATTCTTTATAACTAGGCTAGCAAGTTACTAGTATTACTCATAGGATAATGTTTTGTTTGACTAGTTCTATTTTACTTTAAAATATTTAAAATAAATATTATCTAAATAGTAGCTATCCGCCATTGCAATGCATTGACTAATTTCATCAATTAAAGTATTAGTATCTCTATAAAAATGTATTTTCTAAATATATAAAATTATCAGCAGTCAGTGGAGAAAACAGGCAAAAAGAGATAAATGACTTTAATTTTTTTTGTAGAAATATATTTTTCAAATATATACAAACATTTGCTATATAAACTTCAAAAATAGTTTTATTATTATTATATATATTAATTTTTTACTTTTAAAAATTTTAATAATTTTTAATATTTTTCTTTTTCATATATTCATTATATGTTACACATACACTTATACAAATGCATTTCATCTAGACGTAAATACTCCCCACTTGTCCAGATGCGACACATCAAGGCCGTTCTACTACTTCCACTCGCCTGCAGAACGGTGCATGAAAAATGTCTATAAAACCTAAAAGGCGTTGTCTATTAAACAATTTCTGAGTGTCTGGACTTGTAGTCGCTTCTTGGCCCCGTCTCTGGCCCTGTTTTATGGCCATGAATTGGCCTCGCATAGCAATGAAAATGTTTGTTGTTGTTCATGCTGTTGGGCTCGACTTTGACTGAGGCTTCATAAACCACACACGGAGGTAGTCGAGGTCGGCCTAATGGCTCGCCAAGCATAAAGTTCTATAAAGTTCTACTGTGATAAGCCCAGAGTGCTACATTAAAAGGTTAAAGACTAGCCATTAGCCAAGTTTCGCTGTTATCTCTCACCAGGAAACAAACCGACTGACTGACTGGCTCCCTGGCTGACTCCCGGCTGACTTGCTGGACTGGCCTGGACTGGGTTAGCCATGAGAATGCATATTGAATATGTTAAGGCACTAAGCGTGCATTTCATCAGAACGTTTAACTAGCTGAGTCATCTGATAGATAACACGCTGGAATATTCATGATTGGGGCAAAAAACAAAAAAAAAATGAAAATGAAATGGAAAAACAATTAGAGAATAGGTCAAACAGGTAGCAAATGCCTGAATGGAGCGCATAAATAGATTTGTTACCCCAGATAAACGGCTTTTAAACTCTGAAAGCAAATATCTGTCATAATTTGTGTAGGCTGGCTGCATAAAGGCTTCTGCTTGCTTCGGCTTGCCAGCCGTCGGTTTTGTGAGAAAATGTCTCGGCAGAGAATGGAAATGAATGAGAGCCGAGTTTTTAGACCACGTTTTCAATTCATATAAAACTCGGCTATAAATTTTCAATTTCAGTAATGCATGAGTCAACTTTTATAGGTCTTTCTTTTAGACTCGAACTTGAGCTAAAAATAGTTTTCTCTCTCTTTGGAATAGTTCAATCAAATCAATTGGCAGACCTGAATGAGGGGAGAGCAGCTGCATTAAACCTTAACTGAGGCTAGCAATTGGATTTTATCGGATAGAAGAAATAAATAGAGATAAATATGTAACCCCTTTCGAGTTTCAACTTTCTTAATATGCCTTTGACAGAGTGCGAAAGTGAAATTTCAATTAGTATTAAAAGCATTTCTTTATAGTGCTAATTGAAATGCTTTCAAAAGTTTTCCTTCTTGGCTAATTAAAATATAGACTATTTGTGATATACAAACACATATAGTACATACATACATACGTAACATCGCTGTGATTGTGAGCGAGTGCTGTCTCTGGCACATTTCGTTTTCTGTGTTTGTGTTGATTTAATTAATTTAACGGCTGTATTTACGGCTTGTTAACATACCTGCAATGAAATAAATCGAAATAAAAGTTATAAGCTTTGGCAAAAAGTTTATTTGTTATTTAAATATCTGACTGTGATGAGTTGTAAAACCGTTTGAGCGCCGATTTCAGTTCGCTCGACGCTTAAATAAACATGCGACAACAACAACAACAACAGCAGTAGCAGCGACAACTTTGATGACAAAAAGCTGTGCAATAATTTTTGAATAGTGTGTCAACATTTTACAAATGCATAAAGTCAACTTCCGTCATTTGTCCGTCTGTGTGCAGCCGGAGTGCAAATATTGTCATAATCATAAACATTATTGCCATTGTTGCTGTTGCTGTTGTGCTGTTGCATAAATATATGCAGAGATATGCATATGTATCGTTGTCTATGTGTCTATATGCTTGTGAATGTCGAACGACAGAGATACATGTGTTTCAATCCGCTGTGCGAGAGCTAAGTGTACAATGGATGCAGTTTGAAATGCATTTAGTTTGCTGCCTGCTGCCTGCTGCCTGCGCCGGCTGTGGCTCATTACTTGGGTATCAGACGGGATTGCGAGTTGGCAGCGACGACGAGCGACAGGCGAATGGAAAATAAAGGAAAGCCGGGCAAAAAATGTCAACAAGCCAGCCAAAGTTTCCCAGCCAGTTACAGCCAGAGCCGCGGCTCTCGAGCAGCGTACAATTTCCCTGCTCATTACGTTGACTAAACAAAACTGAAGTGAAATAGAAATAGACGCTCGAGCAGGCAACGAATGCGACAACTGCGAGGACAACTGCAGAAGCGGAAAATAATACGATACTATTTAGGAGTGAAGATATAAAAATAGAAATCTTTAACGTGGGTGCGACTGCAATTGCAGCAGCAGCAGCAGCAGAGCAATGAATCTCAAGTTGAATGACAGAAGAGAAACATATTTATTTACAGCCACTGCAATAGTTTATTATTGTAAATAAAGAATAGAGGAGAAGAGAGCTGCAGAGAGTGTGGGGTGGGGTGAATGAGAGAGTAATATGACAGTTTAGAGAATAAACAGCATCTGCTAAGCAACCTTTAAATAAATCAAGAAAAGTTGAAATATACAAAACTTATTGAAATTTGTAGAAAAATACTGAGTAATAATCCGGTTAATATATTATATACTATTATCTGCATTAAATAATATATATTATGTAATAATATTATATAAATAACTAAATTTTATTATTTAAAGCATATCCATTATCATGGGTAAACAAACAAGTGAGTTAAAAAATTATTTGAAATTTTCAAACTTTTTGTATAATAATAATATGATAGGAAATTTTATTATCTTTTAATTATATGTAATTCTTTTAAACTATATAATAATCAGATGTATAATAATAATGTTATTAGAATTAATTTATTTTTATTATTATCCATATTAATCATTATTTTTATATCTTTATTATTTTGATTTTTATTATTATTTCGTTATTATTTTTATTTCATTTAATATAGTTTGTAGAATTATTGAGCAATTATTATATTTTGTATTATATCATTATTATTATTTCGCTGTCTCTTTGAGTAAAGTTACTCCAAGCTCCACAGAGCCAGATAGTTATATGCTTTATAGAACTGCCTGCCATAAGTTTTCCTTTCAATTTCATTGCCAGTTTTTAATGAGTATTTGTTAGGGGAAGCGAAAAACTGCGATATATCCACCGAAAATTGCAATGTCAGTGAAAGCACAGCACTTGCCCTGAGCTCTACGGCTCCACAGCTCCGCAGCTCAGTTCAGTTGCCAAGGAGCGGCTGTAGCTGCATTACTTCACTCGCATACGGGAGCATTTCGTTGGCAAAAGTTTTCTGCCGGCTGCTCATGGGGCAACTTTGTTTTGCTTTTTAGTACTTTTGATGACTTTCGCCGAACAGATGTCGATATAATGCTAAATGTAGTTATATGCCAGCCAACACACACACACACACACACACGCACGCACACAACAAGCACAGGCTGTACTAGCAAGGAACATTGGGTGTCCTGGCAGCAAGCATTGCATCCAGTTTCAGGCCACTTACATGCTGGCATCTGTAGCAGCACAAGCCACAAAGGCGCAAGCAGAGCCAGCTTGATGAGGGGGGAGGGATGGCATTGGGAGCTACTCCAACGCAGACTACTTGGCGGACTCTTGTGTTCGGTTCTGCTTTCATTATACCCAGCAAAGGAAATGCTATCCAGTAGGGTATACATGACGAGCAATTGCAATTGATAGATAATGCACAAAATGTCGAACAATATATAACAAATTGATGCAGATTAGACTCCAGCTCAGAAATGTTGACATCTGTGCAAGTATTCGCATAGGGTATATCATAGTCGTGCTCACTCCTCTTCAGCACTTGTTGTTTATTATTGCTGCTGTTGCAGTTGCTACTGCTGCTTGCAATGGAACTCATTTGAAATTTGAAAAGACGTCGAGCCAACAACAGCTCAACCAGCAGCAGCAGCAGCAGGAGCAGCAGTAAGAGCAGGAGGAGGAGGAGCGCAACAGCAGCAGCCATTAAAGTCGCGCTGAGTTTTTATTATAAACGACATAACTACGACAAACTGAGTTACCAGCAAAGGACAACAACGGTGGAGCAGAGCCCGCATTACATTTTACGTCATTTATTGCAACTTTGTTGGGGCGGCCGACCATTCGCTGCGACGGCATTCCACTTGCGCCTCTGCTGCACCTTTCATCTTCCCAGCCAAGCAGCAGGAGGCAGCAGGCAGCGGGCAGCGGGCGGGGTAACAAAAGCGCCCTATGCCAACCGTTTTTAACAAAATGAACAGCAGCAGCAACAACAACAACAACAACAACAACAATTGCTACTCCATACTTAATTAGCTGTTTGCCAGTTAAAAATAATCAGCCAAGCCAGAGTAAAGCAAATGAAAGTCGGCACCAGCAGATGCTAAGAGGAGTATTGAGTGGGGAGGGGGAGGGGGAGGGGCATTGGGTCTCGGGTTGGTTGCAACTGCAGCCGTTGCTTTGTTTCACAATGTTGTTGTTATTGTTGCCAGCCAGCCAGCCAGCATTTTGTTATATAAAACTCTGTAACAAATTTTTCATTAAAAGAAATCAAGCAAAATGAAAGAAAAAACGCAGCAAAAAAATTGAGAAGAAAAACATCAGAGCTGAAAACGGGGGAAAAAAACAGCAAAGCAAAAAATGAGCCATAAAAATGGCTGTGGCAAAAAAGGAGTTTGGCTTAAAAGAAAATGTAAGCCAGAATAAAGCTAAAAGCATTGGCCAGAGCCAACAAGCCATAAGATCTTTTAGCTAACATTTTATGACTTGAAGTTTCTGTCCAAAGAATCTGAATTTAACAAACTCCTCTTAGGCTGTGGCAGAACTTTGCCAAAGAGCTTAGATAAAGCAGAAACCAATAAAAAACAGAAAGTGCAGTGAAATTAACTGAGAGAGAATTCGCCAGATACCAGACCAATATAACTGGCATATATATTGCTTTCTTATGCAGCTGAACGATTTGAAAAACTTTAAAGTAGTAGAACAATATCTCAATATATACGCATTTGTTATATAACAAAGAAAGGCTTTAGTTCAGCTAAGACAACACTCTTGCTCTTCTTCTTCTTCTTCAGCCACTGTTAACATTTTGTATTTACTTTTTATTTTTCATTGCTGCCTAAATAACTTCATCCAGCTTAGATGTTAAGCCCCAAGGAGCTCGCTTTCATTAATGCCTGAACAAAGGCATGTGCATTTGCATGCACCCAAAGCCGATTTGAATAGAAACTGCGGGAAGCGACTTTATTAGGGCCAGGCGGAAAGCCAGTACAAGTCTCTTCGATAGTTTGTTTGCCTAAATAGATCATCATAAATGTCAAGTTTTAATGCGTTTTAGAGCTATTCATATGCTGATATCCACTACCGTCCCAAACTCTGATCCCATGAGTCTAAAGCGCGCACAGCTGCCATATATCAAAACTATGGATAATAAGCCGCCGCCACTGCAACAGCCGCAGCCATAGCCACAGCCACCGCCCCCAACCACTAAGCCCCCATAAGTAAATCGCCTCGAATGAAAAGAAAAAGCAGCGGAAAAAATGAAGAGCCAAACGATACACAAATCTTCTCCAGCTGCGCCGCTAAAACTATTAACTAAAGAGCTGTAATAATTAAAAGGCGTGCAGCAGGCAGCACGTATCCCCAACGGGTGTAGGGGGAGGGAGGGGGAAGTGCCCGCCTCATCTTCTGTGGAAAGTGCTCTCATTTCATCATCAGATGACGACTCGATTTCGATTTCCAACACACTCTCTGAGGCTCATAAATAAAAATCAGTTTATGGCGGCAGCAACTCTAAAAAAAAACTTGTCTCTATGCGTTTTACATAAAAATATAGCACACACACACACATGCATAGTTGGGGAGAGCGTGAGAGGGGGAAAAACGCTCGAGCGAACGTGATATTAAGTTTCGGACATAAATCAAGCTCTCGCCCTCAATAGCCACACAGCGCTTCAAGTTGGCTCCAAGTCAACATTTTTGGCCAACACTAAAAACAACTAATTTATGAGGCGACCCATGACGATGTTGACTGGCATGAAAATGCATAATAAATATTTTTATTAAATATTTTATGCTTTTCATTACACATCGACAACCAGGCCAGAGCCAGAGCCACAGCCAGTTGGCCATATTAAAGAGCACATGAGAACAATTCAGCACTCAATCCCAGACAGATGCAAAAATTCAGCATTTCCTCTTAACAGAGAGCAAAGAGAGAAGATGAGAGAATGAGAGTGGGAGATAGGGGGATGTGTGTGTGTGTGCGAGGGCGTCAAGAAAAACTTTTCGCCTGGCACAAAATGTGCGAAATGCTTTTTGACAATTTCATTCAATTTCAAACTTATTTCAGCAAATTGTTTGGCTGTCAACGCGGCGATCCATGGCCTCCAAAGCTCCACGCCCTAAAGTCTTGGCTCCTACCGCAATTGGCATATGCACGCCAGACTTCGACTCGAGGCAGCAACAACAACACAATCGTCTAATTTTAGAATCTTTAAGATACACTCAAACAGATACAGATACAAGGGAGTGAGAGAGAGACAGAGAGAGAGAGAGAGAGAGTGCGCGCAAGGGCAGACAGTCATCCAGAGGCCTTGTCATCGTATTAGGTGTAATATAAAAGTCATTTAATGACATTGACTGACATTTTGATGTTTCATAAAAAGCAACTCAAGCAGTAGACATCGACACACACACACTCGCACACACACACACTCACACGCTGATGGTGCTCTCTCAGACACACATAATAGTTTGACAATAGCAATAAAAGGCCTACAGCAGCCGTCGCCTGGCTGTGCCCGGGCACATTTACAGGGACAGGGACAGCACTCAATGGGAAAAGTCTTCTTGGTTGTCGTCTCGTCTACCCTCACGCACTTGGCTGTATCGTGAGGCATCTTCATCTTCATTTTCATTGTTGGCTCTGCCGGTTGCCATTTCCTGGGCGTCGGCAGTGGCAGCGGCAGCGGCAGCAGGCGCGCGAGATTTTCCACATATTCAAAATTAATACGTTACGCCATATCCTAGACACATTTGTAGCAACTCAGCTCGACTCAACTCGGCTCGTCTCAGCCGCACGTGGCGGCATCCCCGTGCGGCTTTCGAAACTGTAAAATACCAAGCGGGAGGTTAGCTCAGATTGCCAGGCATAAAAACGAAGAAGAAAAAAGCCGAAGAGAAATACAAAAGCATTTTCATTGTTCCGCATGGAAATCTCTGTCTGCTGCGTCTGTTCCGCCTGCTCTTTAAGTTCATACAGTTTAAAGCTCATAAAACCTAAAGCCCAAATTCGTAACATTTGCTGAGGCCTAAGCATAATTCGAATACAAAGCGAAAAGAAAAAGTTCTATGTTTTTTCTTCTCCTTCTTCGAGTCAGATCCTTTATGGCCCTTACCCACACACACACACACACACACGTACATATATCCTTGCACATTTGGTCTATCCTTTACATTGTTTCTAGTTTTCAATAGAATTTCTACCCCCAGCTGCAGCTGCTCTTCAATTCACACAATCCATTGTGAGCATAGTTTCTTAAGCTGATTCTTATTAATTTTCCATGTTTTCATTTCACACAACTCTCGGCACCTGTAGCACCCCTAGCAGCCCGTCCATTGTAATCAGATCTATACAAATCGAAATCTTATTGGGACTCTTGCCTTCGACACTGACCAGCTCAATAATATCTTCACAGATTCCATGCGACATCTGAATAATCTCCAACTTATTAGTTGACTCTGATTTCCAGGAATATTGTGGTGTTGGACGGGGCTTATCGGGTTACCGGGCGTTAATAAACTGTCTCAAATTGCCTCGGACCACCTTATTGATACCGCATAATCACAGTCGGCTCGCCACTCTCGGCCTTCTCGTATTTCAATTTAACTCTGCATCGTTGCATCGCTTAAGTCCGCTCGTTCACAACTTGCCACCCAAGTTGTTGTTCTTGCTGTTGTTGTTGCTGCTGTTGCAGCTGTCTAAGCCGCGTTTAAATACCTCGCCTTAATTTCCACTAATCTGCATAGCGCTTTTCCCCCACTTGGCATTGAACGAGGACCACAACTGTTGCCAACTACACGCACACACACACACACTCATGAAAAAAACTAAAACTAAAACCTTTTAACGTGCATTAACTGCAGCAACTATGACACACACACACACACACACACACACATACACACACAAGTAAGAAAAACAAACAAGAAGCGTTTTTTAAACGGCGCAAGCTCGAGTCTTCTTATGAATTTAATTTCAGGCAGCGTAATTACTTTGTAAACACATGAGCAGAGACTAAAATGCATATAAAAAAGAAAGCCCAGACGCGGCAAAAAATAAAAACGAACCCAAAAACTAACTTTCCGCCAGACCCCGACCAGGCGGAGGCCCAGGCCCAGGCCCAGGCTGGGATTTGGCTGCAGTCGGCAGCTGCATTCTTGGGGTGGTCCACGTTGCCCACCAGGGACCTGGTCAACTCGTCCTCCGCTCTGGGGTGTGCAGCGAACCAACATAAAAAGTTATGAGTGTCTTGTGAGTTTTGTGCCAAAGTGCGGTTTGCAACTTTTTGTTGGCTCTCTGCCTGCCCGAGCAAGGGCAGAGCTACCTGCAGCGACTGCCTCAGCCTCAGAGTCAGCCTCAGCCAATGCCTCAGCCTCTGCCTTTACCTTTACTTTTAGCATTCTGCTTGCCTTTTGCTACTTGCTGAAATTTATGCGGTAAATTCTTAGCGCGCACTTTATGTTCGAAGCAAAAGTTAGTGCTACGTGTAGGTTCCGCAGCCAGACTCGAAAGCTCTCATTGCCAGAGCCAGAGTCGGGCGCAGGTCCTGCGCTCGCATCTCGAGCCTGTGCCACAAACTATGCCAAGTGTTTGACGCGCGCGGCTTCTGCTAGTTACTGGGAGTACGCTGCGTTGGCCAGGTGATAAATTCCTGCTGCTTGTCAAGCAGGTAATAAAAAGAGATTTCAGTATTATATAGAAGCCGATATTGCTTGCCAATAGAATTTCGCCCCGCAACTGATTTTACTTTAGGACTCTCATACTCCACTTAATTATTGACAAGAAAATTGAGTTTATTCCTTGCCAAACACTTGAGCTTTGAAGTGCGCCAGGCAAACTTCATCCACCTGAGAGCTGAAAGTTCGCTTGCCGTAGCCCAATTTAAAGTTATCTAGTTAGAGTATATATAGTATATGGTATTAGTGCTAGTCTTAAAGCTGCTCGAACTCAGCTGAGACTTTGTGCTTAACGTCTAATTGAATTCCCTGCAATAAACTCATTTGTGTAATGCATTTCTGTTGCTGGCTGCGAGGGCCATTAAAATCATTCAACACGCCTGCGTAGGCTGCCCGACAGGCGCTCGAGTGTCATTTATTGAATTTTAATTTCGCTTTGAGAACCAATGTCCCATAAATCGATGCAATGCAACGCGCAATGCCGCGCCCCCTTTCTGTCCCTTTCTCATCCAGCCTCATGCAGTTGGGCTCTGGAGTTCTGCAGCTGGACCCTCTTTCCTGCTATCTTTCCATCCGGTTCCAACGCTCTCTCTCCCTCTCTCTCTCTCTCTGTCTGTTTGTCGATTTGTCTGTCAGTCTGTCTGTCTGCCTGCCTGGATGTCTGTCCGTCTCTTCGTCCGTCTGTCTGTTAAGTGCCGCGACGCAAATATTATTAAAGTTTTTGGTGCGTTTCAGCGTGAAATTGATTTTCATACGCCTGCTCGGCCACAATCAAATTGCCGAAGCATGCACGTTAAATAGTAAAAAGCATCAACGATATTTATTCGAATACCTCTCTCTCTCTTTACCCTCCCCCTCTCTCTCTCTCTCTCTTTCTATCTATCTGCAGATATATATTTTGCCAATATACGTGTGTGTATATATTTTTAATTTAATAAGTGGCGCAAACGCCAGCGCTATTCAAATACCCGAACCACGTTTGCTTTTTTCTGCTGGCGCACAGGTGAGCGGAGCAGAGCAGAGTTTTGGGGCTTTTGTCCGTACCGCATGCAAGTCACATTCTCGATTGCCAATCAGCGCACAATTGAAGCTGCATTAATATAACGGATCGAGGGACGCTGCCAAACGGGGAGCCACTGAACTGAAGCCAAAAAACGCCAGGCTGCCGCAACAAAAGGGCGCGCACCTCTGCCAAAAAAAAAAAAAATAATAAATAAAAATCCCTTACGAAAAAAGAAGAAGAAATAAAAAGAATCCAAATGTGAAGAAAAACTGCAGTTGACATATATAATATAAAAAACGACAAGGAATTACAAATAACAAACACAGAGATTTGATTTTTATGCACGTATACAGACGAAGGAATGTTGATGGGGGAGGGGGGAAGGGGACCTTGCTCAGCGTGGCTGCCATTGAAGATGGCAACAAAAAGACGTGCATGCGGTTTCTGACTGAGCCAAGATATTTGCTAAGGGTAATGTAGAGTAACAAGGGCATCCGGCTCTGGATTCAACGAAAACTTTGGCAATGAAAAGGAAAAACATAAAAGATCACCTAATTGGGTTAATCAATTCAATTAGCTCAAAGGGAATTACTAGAGAGTAAAGAATTTGAATGGATTGAATTATAAATACATACCTTTAACTATTCTAAACTACTCAAAATATAATAAAGATAAAAAATGATATGTAACATTTTTTCAGATGATCAAAGTCACAAAAACGACTTCCCAAATGGTTCCTTTTATAAACATCATACATAAGGCCTATTTGTCACTGAGAATTTCAATGTGTAAATTTCAATTTTGAGATTAGTCAACTCTATTTATAGTTATTTTGACATGCATTCTTTTAGTGTCTCCTATCAATAGTATATAGAGGTAATGAAAAAAAAGATAATTTAATTTATTTAGCAATATATCTTTTTGAAATTTATGTTAGATATGATTAGGAGTATATGGTAAGTATTATATAAGTATTTTAGTAGTAATGAAAAGTTGATTTATTTACTTTTATTTATATATAAATATTTCTAGAATTAGTATTGTATTATAGTATATATATAACATTTTTTAAATATATGTATATATTTGTGTTAATAAAAATATTTAATATATCTGTAATTTATGATTTATTTTGGATTTTTAATTGAATTTAATTTGTAAGACTGTAAATCAACCGATAACACCAACAATATAATCGATAGATTGAACCGTCTTACGGAGAAAACATTGGATGTATCTACTATCGATGATTTTGCAGCTAAATCAGGAACTCTAACTAAATAGGATATCCGCTCTTGGCCAAAGAGATATAATGCATTTCCTGAATGTCCTTTAAGTGCTCTTTAGCTCGTACATCCTTAATAGAGACTTGCTTTTGTTCATCGTCAACAACAGCAACAACAACTGCCGCAATTATAAAACAAAAGCTCAGTTTCGGCCAACTTTGAATGCAAGTGGCTTTTACATAATTCCCGCAGTTGCAGCAGCATTTGAATACGTCCTCAAAACTTGACATTATTATTATTATTATTATTATTATTATTATTATCATAAAGCGCATGAGTTTAGCTGCAGATGACAGACAAAAAACAATCTGCAGCGCATTGATTTCAATGATTTCAATGGCAAATAAAAAGAGTGGAGAAATAAACTGTAAAACTACTGCGACTCGATTCGGAGTCCACAAAAAAGAAAAAGAAAACCAAATGCAAATGGCCAACGAATGTACCAGAGTCCCCGCACTAATCAAAACTAAATGCACAAAACTAATGCCATTAATTCCAGTAGACAGAATCTGAATAGCCCCGAAAAACTGAACCGAATGAACGAGTGCTGGGCAAATGCAGCTCCAACTGCTGCCATAATTGACCCACATCATTAGCCGAAAGGAAATGAGCTGCTTTTCAACCAGCACCAAGTTGAGCTAACCCAAAAACCAAACTAAAAATGAAAATAAGCAAAAAAGACTATACTCAAAGTGAGCGGGAGCCTGAGCAGGAGCAAGGACTGCACAACTGTTCACAGCTCCCGCTACAAATTACTCGGCGGGAGCAAAAAACTTTAACGCAGCAAAAATTTTTATTTTACCATACTTCAAATGAAATTATCTGCGCTGATGCTGCTCAAGCAGCAAGCGACGTATAGTTGGTAGGACGGGGTGGGGGGACACCATTTCAGTACGCTGCATTTTGTTGTGCAGCTGCTGAAAAGAGGGTCATGTGGCGCTCGCTGCTCCGTGGCACGCACACTGCCAATTTGTGTGCGGCAATAAAAAATAAAGCAGCGCGCTTGGAGCTCAACGCTTCCACGCTGTTTACACAGTCCGGCAGCACCTTGCCCATGCCGCCCGTTTGCAATAGTTGGCAATGCGCCCCGTCCCCTGCTCGTAACCTCTAACCCGCTAAGACCCAGCTCTGCTGCGCTGATGCTGCTGTTGCTGCTGCTGCTGCTGCTGCTTCTTCAGTAGACAAAAAGTAAACTGTGCGAAGCGCTCTTACAGCCTCCACTCACTTCAAATCTCTCTCCCCCTCACTCCCCCTCTCTCCACCTCTCTCACTCTCTCTGCTTGTCTTGCGCTGTGCATGCTTTATGTGTTGTCCTTGCCGGCTGCTGCTTCAACTTGCTCCTGCTTTGGCGCCCGCCTCGTTATGTGGCCCCTCCCACCACTGCTACGCCTCCCCTGCGCCAAGCCAAGCACAACAAAATTACTTTGCATAACCATGCAGCGATAGTTTGCTTGTGTGCATAGACATATGCGTGTGAGTCTGTGTGCGTGTGTGTGTACGTTTGTGTGTTTTATAAAGTAAAACAATCCTGGTGAAAACGAGAAACTTGGGACTTTATGATGGGCCACTTAAACTAGTTCAAAAATTTTCAATGCTTCGTCCTACTCGTCAACGGCTTTCTTTCCACGCTATCATGTCAACTACACACACACACACACACACACACACACACAGACGCACAACACACACACGCAGATGCACTAGCATAACGAATCGTGTAAATAAAAACATATATCTATATACATATAGAGGTAGCTTCTATGGAGCGCACATGTTGCCCAGGCGTCGTAACTGCTGCTGCCATATCCCTCTCTCTCTCTCCCACTTTCTCTCTCACTGTCCCTCTGTGTCTCCCTTCGTTGGCTGGGCGAGTGCATCAGCGCTTGGGTCATGCTTGGATTTTGTTTATGTGCATAGTGTGCTACCCAGTTAGCATTTTATATTGGTCTATACTTTGCTTTATGATACCCCAATGTACACAGCGTCGGCTGCTGCTGCTGCTGCTGCTGCTTAGTTGCAACTGA
>NW_022045869.1:905449-931936 GCF_001654015.2 Drosophila navojoa
AACGTAATTTCAGGAATTAGGCAATGGAATAAATACGATGAAAATAGAAGAGGATAGCTACAATATATAAATATTCTCTATAGACATTTCATGAACTAAAAATAAATAATTTTGTTCATAGATGAGAATAAGAGAGGAAACTGATATTAAATTTAACATTTATTTTTGATAAGACTTTTACAAAAATAATATTTATTTTTTACACTATATTTTTCAATATTCCTAACTGTTGTTCCACTTGTATTCTCATATAGTTTACATCGGGCTCTCACAAAAATTCGGAATAGTTTCTTTACATCTGCAATTGCTGAAGCATTTGCTTACACTGAAATAAAACTCAATGCACTTCAAGTTCCTCACAAGCTCATTCAATGCCCTGCAGCCAAGGCATCTAACTCTCAGCTAGCTTGACGTCTTGAATAGCCCAAAACCAAAAAACATAAAAAGAAAATAAAAAGTAAAATAAAATCTATCCGTGATATGCAAATAGACATACATAAATCTAGCTAAAGGCTACAGGGTATTGCATGGATTATCAACACATTCCAATAGCCGTTTGGGTTCCTTCCATTTTTCTATTTTTTCTATTTTTTGGTTTTCAATTTTTTAGTAGTTGTTGCTGGCAGGCAAAACGTCGATTTTACCCAGGTCAGAAACTTGTATATACGAAATTGTTTCTCTTTTTTTACTGTGTGCACATGGGCACGGCAGAGTTTCAGCAGAAAGTGTGAGTAAGAGGGCGAGAGAGAGAGGGAGAGCCAGGGCCTGGGAGAATCGCAGACGGTGACGGCAACGACGGCTTGCTATTATATTTATTATTATTTTGTGATTCAAACGAAGTGATATAAATGTGTCACGTTTTACCAGTTCACACATACTGCAGGCCAATCGCTGGCCAAAAGCTAAGCTGCTGCCATACAGGTAACACACAGCAACAACAACAACAACAATAACTGGCAACAACAATCAGCCAACACCAACACCAACGCCTCCTTTTGTTTTGCCAGCCTCACGCTTTGGCTCTTTACTCTGATTTCAGTATTTTTTTTCGCTTGCTTTTTTTTGTTGCCGTTTTATTTTTCGTTGGCTTTTTAGTTTGCGCAACAATTTCGTGAGCGCTGGAAGATGATTTGTGTTACGAACTGGGACTGCGACTGGGATTGCGACTGGGTCTGGCACTGGGACTGGGACTGGGACTGGGACTGTGGCCTCAGCTCTGCTGTGAAGTTGAGACCGCATCAGATACACGTCCAGCGGGCGTTGCGACCGGTCGTCGGCTGCATTGTTTTGGCTTCTTGGGCTTCTTTTGGCTGGACCCGACTCGACGGCTCGACGGCTCGACTCTGACTTAATTTCTGTTCGTACATTTGCAGCCAGCTCGAAACTATAGCACAACTGCCTCGACCAGGAGAGGCGCATTGTTATATGACTATGGCCATTGTTGTTGCTGTTGTTGCTGTTGCTGCTGCTGCCTCTTTGCATTATTTCTGACTCTGACTCTGGTATCAGTTGCTGTTGATCAGCATTAGCACCTCTATCGAGTGAGCCTCTGGGATGACTGTGAATTGTTCGTACGTGTTGGTTATGAGGAAGGCATCAGGTAACGCTTATAGTGTCGCCCTCCCGCTGCCGCCCACCCCAGCAGCAACACGCCACGGCTATCAGCATTCGCATCGGCAAGTACGTATGGCAAAATTATGTAGCATCAACTGCATCTATATATGTAGACATACATACATACTCTAGCGAGTGTGGCCAGAGTTCGAATTTAATTTGATTGAAACATGTGCTCCAAAGCATGTAGGATCTTGCAACTGCGTCTAATTTGTGATAATTTGTGGGAAGTACGAAAAATACCAGCGAACTCGCCTCGCCTCGTCTCGTTCGTCTACGCGGCAGATCTTGATGCTGCAAATGAAATTATTGGGGCAATGCTTGTGTGGAACTGCTCAAGACCCGATGATGGTTGTGGGAAGTTTTATTTTCTGTGCGAGTGTGTGAGTGTGTGTGTGCGGAGGCTGAGTGAAGTGTTGAGGGAGACAGAGAGCAAGTGCCTGATAAACAAGATAATTGAGGATTATGCAGCACTGAGCATAGCAAAATCAAGCAAATATGAATGCGAACAATAACCCGAGGCACAATGAGTTCATAAGGTCACTTGCAGCACATCAACGAGATGGAGATGTGAAAATATTCAAGTCCAGCTGATTCACATAGGCAAACTTTAGTTAATGTAGCGAAAATAAATTTTTGCTACAGGCAAGCAAATTCGCAAAGCCAATTTGTAATACAAAAACAAAAATATGTTTAAAATTACAAATTTAATGAATAACAAAACAAATATTTAGTTTAAGGGAATTTGGAAAATAATTGTATTAATTGTAAGAAAAGCAAATATTTAAATTTTAAATAAATATTATTACGATATTTAATTGAATTAAATTATAATGAAAATAGTTCGACTTCAATAAACACGAATTTGTTAGAAAATCTTTAAGTTAAGGTATACATATAAGATTCAATTAAATTTAAAAGAGAAATATTATTTAATATCATATATTTATTTTAAAATAAATATCTATATATTGCATTATAATAAGAATCTCAGCTTAGTTTATTTTAAACAATTGCTTTAGTCGAATTCGTGTTGGCATGAGGTCCAACACGATGGAAATCGAAACAAAATCACATAAGAAAATTTGATTTGATATAAAAAAATAATACATAAAAATTTCATGTTAACGTCAATATAATATTTCTTACCTCAAATTTTTTTTGTATTATTATATATTGAAATTTTCAAAAGATCAAGGAAACATATATATAATATTTAGTTGAATTGACTGGCATTTAAAACAATTCCATATTGTAAAATGCAACAATACATCAAATTTTATTTTAATATCTGATAAATTTAGCAACAAGACTTTTAGCATTCTTGCAACAATCTAAAAAAAAAAAAAAATACACTTTTGTTAGCATTTCCATTCAACTTGTGGATGTCGTTGTGGCACATAATTAGATGGCTGCATCTTTCAGCAAAACAAAGGTCGAAGGCATCAAACCCAACTCAAATTTTTAATGCCACGATCAAACAAAGAGCATTCCCAAAAACTAAAGTGGCAAAGCAATTCAACGAAATACCCGCAGCAAGTCAATGCACACACACACACACACACACTCATATATACATATATACAATCAGCATATTTCGAATGACATTTGCGCCCTAACGATAACTCGCACTGTTGCAGACTGCCTCCCCTGAGAACATTCCGATCGGGCCCCGTCGCCCCCTGCCCCAGCCAGCGCAGACATTGGACAAACATTGGCACATCGTCGGAGCCCTCAGCTGTTATTGTAGTTCCTTTACTTTTGTTGTTGTTGTTGTTTTTTTTGGTTTTCTTTTTCAATTTGAATGATTTAACATAAAGCAGAAAAGGTAAGACACAAGCCGAAGCAGCCTCGCATAATGCGGGGCATTGTTGTGGCAGGCCTTATAAGTGCCACGACCAGGCAACACGCGCAAAAGTTTAACAGCCGCAACAACAATACCGACAACAGCAACAACAACACGAGGCGCGCAAATAATTTCAATCGTCGTGAATCATGAATAATTCAAAATCATCATTACCAACACCTTTTGAGCAAGCTCTCCTGCAACCACCTGAGAGTGTTGCCCAAAATGTTCACACTTCCCAGCGGCAACAGCAACGGCAACGGCAGCAACAACAATCGACTGGTAACTGGCAACAGCAACTTTTGCTCAATCTGCAGCCGCATCGCCGCGTGTTGAAATGGGGGGGCAGCATCACCAGCACCACCAGCAGCAGCAGCAGCAGCAGGAACAATACAACAATATACAAATCCGTGTGCTCTGGCCAGAGCTGGAGAGGACGCGCTGCTGCTGTTGGTGATGCTGCTCAAGTGCTAAACTGAGGCGGATTACCCAGGCAGGGCAGGCAACGGCAACACAACCACCAAAATATACACACACATACACATGCACACCTCCGCCCCCTTTGGCACGCCTCGATTTTTTGTGCCGTCGCCGTCGCCGTCGCCGTCTATTGTTCCATCGAAATATGAGGCACGACTCTGGCATTAAACTTCAAAAACGTTGCAAAATGCCAAAATGCAGCTCCAGACTTTGCTTCGATGTTGGCCAAGAACAATAAAAAAGATAAGCAAACGCTGTCTGACAACAACAACAACAACAACAGTAACAACGATGACGATGCTTCGAGCCACTTCAGCTAGCTGAGCTGCAGAGCGAGCCTCGTCTGCCTGCTTACGTTCCGCCTCCTCCTGCTCCTTGGCCATTTGCAACAAAAAGCGTTTGCGCGCAAGTGTTGGCCAAGAAATAAAAGTTGCTGACCTTAGCTACGTCTGAGGCTGAGGCTGAGGCTGAGACTGAGGCTGAGACTGAGCTGCAGACGAAGAGTCTTTGTCTATGCAACAACAGCAACAGCAACAAAGTTTAGCAACGTCTTGTATTTTTCTTCCTTTTTCTTCTCATTTCTTTTTTTTTTTATGTTTTTGAAGGATATGAGGCAAATACAAAATAGTTGCCAGCGCAGGGCGGTGGCAGCTCCAAAGTTGGGCTGCAGTGGCAGCTGCTTAATAAGTTTAAGCAATTAAAAGAGTGCTTTAAAGGTGGCCTGGCCCCCGACATTGATAGGCGCATAAAAACAGCTTAATGATTAGCGAGCTGGGCGCGAAGTTGGGGGCGGCTGCCGGCGGTTGACTTTAATGACTTGGCAGGCCAGGCTTAACAAGGTGCGCATCATAAACGCTGCTTAATAGCGCAACTTGCAAATGCAAGGCGCGAGTGGAGGACGAACGAGTTTCGCTTTAGTTTTCGCCTAGGATCGGCGCTCAACAGAAATAGTAATCATCGAAGTGCCAGTAAAGAAACAAAACTAATGATCACGATGTGGCATAGGAGAGCTCTAAGGGAGCTCAGTGAGATATCATGTTAATTGGCAAATAGCACTGCGGTGTGTGTGTGTGTGTGCTGCCTATAAATCCCAATGGGTCTAAGCCGACGTCGACGAAGGGAATGAGTCAGGCCTTTAGTGAAAAGCAACTGTCAACACTATAACAAAATGTAATTTAAATGTAGCAGGAGTGCATATATAGATGTATGAATTCTCTTTATGGACTACATAAAGGGTATTCACATAGAAATAAATGAATGTATGAATACCGTTTAGGGACTCTATTCAATCCTAGTACATTTGTATTATTTTAATTAATAATCGGTTAATGAAAAATGTGTTTTAATTTCTTTGAATTTTTTAAGTGAGAAATTTAAAATAAAATGTTTCTTTTTTATTTTCTTTAAATTTTTTACTAATAAATTTTGTTTAAATTTATTTAATATTTAAAGAATAATACATTTTAGTTGCAGTTTTTTTTTAAATTAAAATACGATACATAAAGTATGCATTGTATTAAATATTAACAAATCAAAATATTCCATTCCTATTAATTTCAATAATTTTTTTTTAATAGCATACATATTTATTACAACTGATTTTCTGCTACCTTTAGTGCATGTTTTACATCCCGATTTGGTTTTGTAATATAATAATGCATGATAATAATGCCATACTATTTCTTGACAAATTAAAAATACCCTTTCTCTGCGAGGGTAACAAAGAGAAAAGGCAATTCATATATAGAACACATTTTTTCGCATTTCATGCCTTTGCTAAGCCCGCGCGCTAAATGCTTTCAACTATTTGAAACATCTGCAGCATTTCCATTTCAGTGCACCCAAAAAAAAAGAAAAGAACAATCACAAACCTTTTATGTATAGCATATATACATATGTGCATTTGTCTGAGTGTGTGTGTGTAATTCTTTATTGTTGTCGATCATCATCATTGATCACATGCGCAAATTGGATGCAGCTCAGTCATGCATGTGTTTTGATATAGGCTACCCAATTGATTAATCCGATGCCGACTTAATTTACCCTCAACAGCAACTGCTGCAATAATGATCTAGGTAAACAGTTTGTGTGATTTTCACACGCACACACATACACACACACACATACACAGAGTAGTTGCCCACCCGTATTTGTTACCTTTCGAAGAGGGTATTTCGCCAGCCGCTTCTGGGTTAGTCAGCAAAATTTTGCGCCGCTATTGTGACTTGCCAATTGGCATTTGGGATTTCTGGTCAAAGTCATTTTGCGCATTTTCAATTTCCCAAAAGTTTTCCATCATGCCACCGAGTTCTCCACCGCCCAGCGGGCTGCCTGCTGTTACACAGCTGCTTTGTAGTCTTAGCGCATTCAAGCTGCTAATTAGTCGGCATTAGAAGCATAAAATGGGCAGCCCACCTCCTGCTGGAAGCTCCACGTTGCCGGCAAAAGCGCATTAGATGCTTCAGTTGTGCTGCTAGTTAGGCGAGAGCGACTCCAGCGAGGGTGTCTCGAACTCAAAACGAGAAATAAATGCCAATAATTTGGTTTTCGCTCAGCTCAAACCAATCACCCACACCGTTCGCCCCTTCCCCTTCCCCTCCCTCTCCTACACAAACTCAACTCGGCTCAGCACAGCTCAGCTGCTTGGCTGCCCTTTTTTGGGGAAAATACAATTTAGTTTTTGAAAGGCTAACGAACTATTTTCACAGCCTCGAGTAGCTCTTCGGCTGAAGCTGACGCTGAGGCTGAGGCTGAGGCTGAGGAGCTGCTGCTCTGGCCACTTGGCAAAAGTGCAAGCGTGGCGAAGGCAAAACCTAAGCAAAATCAAAGGCAAAGAAAAAAAAAAAACAAGAAAAGGTTCAGCTTGAATTGCCATTTCCATTGTTGTTGTTGTTGTTGCTGTTGTTATTTTTGTGTTTGCTACGTGCACACAAACTTAATTTGAAGTTAAAAATGTGGCACAAAGTGTGGCCAAGGGTGGATCAGCTAGTGCAAATGTGAACGCTGTCAAGAAGGTATCGACTTTATCTCATCTGGCCTTTTATAATCCAGTTAATTTGAATTTCTGAACAAAGGCAAACAGCTTGAGAGCCAAGCGAATATGGAGCAAAGGCTAAATGTTATCTGAGTATGTAAAATTATTAACAAAAGCTGATGTATGGGATATATAATTATTATTTATTTCATCTCATTTATATTCACTTTATTTATTTTAAACATTTATGAAAATATACTCATATAATTCGTACAGATTGAGCTAAAATAGTGCAAGTTAAGGAAAGAGTTAAACTAACAGATCTATAGAAAAAGTTTCTTGTTAAACATCCTGTTAACGCTATCAACAGACCTCAGGTACTTCATAGAGCATAGATAATTCAGGTACCACAGATACTTCATATATTTTATAAAATCTTTCAAAGAGCTGAAATGCTTCATAGGTCGTAGAGATTTCATAGTCTATAAGACTTCAACAAAGCAAATATGTGAAAGGAAGAGAAGAGATCACAAGCAAAGTTAAATAGAGACAACTAGATGAGTTAAGAAAACAAAGCAGAACAAAGGAGACCAAGAAAATAAACAAACAAACAATGTGTTGTAAGATCAATCAATGAATTTTTATAATTTTAGACAAGAAATTTGACTAGTTATTGATAGTTCATAGACCAAAGATACTGCCTACTATATTAGATATTCATAGTCTTATAGCACAATCTACAACATTTCATATCATCAACAAGGAAAGCAAAATACAAACAACTAGAATAAGGAAGAACTGAATAAGGTAAAAAGCTGATAAGCTAGCCAAACAAAGTAGAGCAAAAAACAAGAGAAGAAGCAAACAATGAGCTGCAGGATTAATCCACTGCTCTGGTAGCTCGTGTCATTAGAGACGTCGCATTTGTTTTTCATTCATCTGCATCCTTTTTTTCGTTCTCTGATCAGCTGAGGAGACACGAAATAACCAAGTCAGAGATTCAACTGGTTTCACAACCCTTTGCTCACTATGTTGCCCCACGTATGAATGCTTACACACATACTATATACATACATACATATACACTGGCATATTGCTTACTTTTTCTCCTGCATGAGATTTCACTTTGAAAAGTATTTGCCGCATGTGTCTGGATAACTTTGGTGCTGCTGTTGTGGCTGGCTGTGGTTTTTCGCTGGTTTTTTGTGCTTTCTTTTTTTTTTTTTACAGAACGTTTTGTACGTGCTCGGGTTTATGTGCATAGGATTTTCAATACGTCGCTATTGATTTTTATATAATACATAATTTCTTCAACATTCGTGTTCTTTTTTTTCACTCGTTGACTGGTTGCCGTTTTGTTGTCGTTGATTATTGGTGATTGGTTGAGTGGGTGGTTCGGTGGCTCAGTGTCTGGGTGTCTGCCTGCATCAGTCTTTGTCATCGTTTATATATAGCATACGATTCGATTATGCGATTTAATCTGATTTCGCACAAACGAATGATTCAAATGCAAATGCAAACACATAGGCTGGAATGGGGGACGCCTGCCTGAAGGAAGCAAACAGCATAGAAATGCGAGTCCTCAGCTTCGTTTTTACATTTATTTTTTCCTCCTCTTTTTCTCATTTTTTTGGTTAATAGCTTGCGATATATAACAAGCAGATGAAAGCAAAAGATTTGCATTACAAAACGACAGGTAAGCCATTTGCAGAAAGGGTGAACTCCAATGCAGGAGGAGAGGTGGGAATGGCATGTACTCGCTTGTATGTATGTGTGTGTGTGTGTGTGTGTGTGTGTGTGTGCACACATGTGTACAAGCGACTTATAAAAGCCAAGCTGTGCGTACACAATTATAGCAGTGAAGTGGTATTGGGATTGGCATTGGAAATTGATTGGGTTTGCGGGAATGTGCTCGATTTAAAATCAAATCACCTGCCGTGTGTATGTTGTTAGATAAATCTTTGTATATGATGAATGAGTGCATATTGCTAGCATGTTTTTCCACTCGACATTGTTGAATAACGGCCTGATAAGGGGCTTCGATAACCAAAAGGCCCATTCAACAGAATCATCAAGTACATTCGAACAAATCTAAAGCGATTTCAATAGAATCCAAGTGAAAGCACTTGAGCTGGAAAATTGTATTCTATATATATACTATATATTGTTGTTATTGTTGTAGGTATGCATTTAATTTGCATTGTAAATGGAATATAAAATGAAAATACCAAACTAACTTCTCTACAACTTACTTAATATCTTTAATTATTTTTCTTCTAATTGAGCTGCGAGTGAGACTTCATCTATTATTACAGCTGCCGTTTTTCGCTCACATTTCGTTCGACTTTTGCACAGAATGTCAAAAAATCCAACTGGAGAACATTTTGATGTAATCCGAAGCAAGCAGCAAGCCGAGGGCAAAGCCCACCCACTGAACGTTCTATGCCCACTAAGTGCGCATCAAATTTGAGTCATTTAACTTGACTTGAAAACTTTACTGCCAAATGCAGTCATTAAAACTGCCGCCAACTGGCAATTTCAATGGCAAAGATCGGGCCGAGAAACCAAAAGCCAAAAACCTGGCAAAGCGACCGCAACAAACGCGAAACTGCCGAACGGCAATCAACTATTAAAATACAAAAAATAAAAAACGGGAGAGACCATAAAAAACTCTAACATGAAATTAAATTGATGCCCCAAATGGAGTTCGTCCTGCCCAGATCCTCGACCGATTTTGGGGCATTTAATTTTTATGGCTTTTTGCCAAAGGTTCAATCAGAAAACATTAAAATTATGTACAAACATTTTTTCGGGTACGGCATTATGTAGTATAAAAATATGCGACGAACGTTTTGGGCCGTAGGGGCAGTGGGAGGAGGGGGCCGCTCCTGCTGCAGCTGCTTATGACCGGAAGTTTATGGAGCGACCTGCCGAGGTTATTTTATTGTCTGGAGGGGACTTTCTGGAACCGGCCAGATAAACGGCAAACGCTAATTTGAGTCTTTGTCACGTCTTACCATATGGAAATATTATTTGTAAATACTTTTATGTTTGGAACGTGACCAGGGACTGGGCGGCACATGTGATGCAAGTGGAATTGGATGATTGGGCTCTCGCTTATTGAAGAGCCACAGGGAGAGAAATATGAAAGAGAGAGAGAGAGAGAGAGAGAGAGAGAGAGAGACGTGGGGGCAAGTCGACAGCACTTGTCGGTGCGTAAAAAGTTGCACACCCGGTTCAGTTCAGCTGTGCTCGCCAGATTTTTTATTGTGGCGACGAAATCAAATAAAGCGCTCTCAAGTGCGTGGCCTTTTATATTAAAATTTATATGGCGCAATGTTCGCGAAAATCCTTGGAAACGAAATGTCATCATAAAATTGCCAGACGACTTAGCGAACGAATAAATAAAAATTACTTCCAGATGACATATCAGCGCGAGTGCCACTGCTGACACCTCAAAACCTAATGCGCTTATAATACAAACTGTCGCTGGAACAAAAGGAGGCTGCGTGTGGATTTGGAGCTCGAGCTGTCGAGCTTCTGCTGCTGCTGCTGCTGCTGCTGCTGCTGCTGGGCATGGGAATACGGCGAATGGGTAGCACTGAGACCCCAAAATAAAACCGGGACAAATTGAAACGTTCTCGAGTCTCGAAAGTCGAAAATAACAAAACGGCGTTGGCGACTGTCAGCTGCCTGGGCCCCGTCTCAGACGTCAACTTAACGTGAATAATTGTCTAAATCCCAACGACAAACACTTATTGTCCTGGATTAGCAGGCAGACGACTGCCATCCCAACCAGGCACACGGAACACAGCGCAAAACGGGCAAAGCGGGCAAAAAAGAAAAAAATAAAAGTGAGAGAAAGAAAAAACAAGCGAAAGAAAACTTTGTGTTTTTCTTTAGACTCCCCGCACAATTCGCCTCAACGGAGTGGCAAGCGTTTTAAGTTGAACATGCAAAGCGTTTGGTCAGCACTGGATCAGGGACAGGTAGATGTAAAGGTGGGCGGCTACCTGGCTGTGTTTGCTTGCTGCGTTCTTTGCGTTCAATTAATTTGCGCACAATTTGGATGGCACCGGCCCCCGCCAAGTCCGTCAACTTTCCGTCTCCTGCTTTTTATCTACCAACTTTTTTTTTCTCAGTTAAATATGCAAAGACAAAAAGCAAACTTTAAGTAACAAAAGTAGTATATATACACCTGAATATATGTATGTATATAAATATATATATGTACGTACGTATATATGAATGGTATAGTGCAAAAGTTTTTTAGCCAGCTTGCAGCCGACCCGAGCCCGGACAAAGGAAGACCGCTGTGCGCAAAAGTTTCGAAAACTAGCCGTAAAACCCCTGCAGAGGCAAGCGCCACTAAGCTAACGGCAAAAGTTGTCGCTCAGAGGGGGGAGGGGGCAGCCGCAGCAGTCGGCGAGAGCAGGTGAGATTCGATTTCATTGATATAATAGCTGCTCGCCATTCAAGTGTGTGCCAAGGCATAAAATGGCAGCTCAAAGTTAGATTATGAGCATGAGAAAGTGAGCATAAAATATAGATTCTATACACAGGAGTTGAGCGTAAATATTCAATTATAATTAATAAATAAAAATATTTCAACTAATGCAATAAAATGTAATAAATGTTAAGATATAAGATATATATAAAACTAAAAATAAATAAGAAAGGAGAGTCAACAACAAATAAGTAGATAAGTATATAATCAATGAAAAAGTTTTATGAAAATTGAAAATAAATGAATAAATAATAAAAATTACTTTAGAGGAAGTACAAAAAGGATAGGAGTTAAATAAATGAATAATTATAATAAAATTACAGAAATATGTAATACCAAAGAAATTATATGAAATGAGAAAAAAAAAAACAATAAATAAACAATTAAATTATGAATTTGATTAAAAAAGTGAGATTACTTCAAATTAAATAATAAGAAAAAATGGTTATAAATTAAATAATAATAATAAATAGCCATAACATACAAATATATATAAAATTTCGTTTCTAAGTTCGTTTAGGCATTTCGCCTTGAAATCATTTCCATATGACCTGATATAATGATGACAATGATAACTTATATACACCTTTCCATACATATATACATATTTATATACATAGATTATAATCGGTGACTGACAGCCAGCATTGAGGTTGTGCAGCTGTCAGAGGATTAGGCTTATCGCAGCTATTAACCTTTTGCCCTATCAAACACATGGAAATCAAAGTGGAAACCCTTTCGCATGCTTAATTTAATCAAACAGAGGCGTGCGATCATTAGAAACACATTTCAATGCTCGAACTAGCTCGTCGGGTGCTCAGGTAAAACAGTCTCGATAATGCCCGAACAGCAACACAATTGCACTTCATCAAGGACACAGGAGCTGTGCTAACAAGCCAAAAGGGAAACCGGTTATCTTGGCTAAATTTGTGAGTAGCTCTCTGTCATAGATATGCAAATGCTAGGTAATGGCTGTTTTTTATGTGACCCGCATAGCTATTCACACGCCGAAAAAGGATATGCGAGATATATACAAATACATACACATACATATGCAAATGGCATCTGTACGGGGGTAGCTGAATAGTTGAGTGCCATAAGTTAGGAGGGAGGGAGGGAGGTAGGTAGCTTACAAGCTCGTGTGAGTGAGTGAGGCGACAAATTTCGCCGCCTGTTTCTAATGTCCTTTAAAGCCCAGGCTGCGTGTGACACACACCCACACACACACACACACACACACAGAGTCGCCGGCACGGGTCCTGGGCAGTGCGGCTATCAGCTTTCAAAACTTTTGCCCAGCACGGCCTTTAAGCAACGAATTTCAATTAATAGCCATGCGGAGACCAAGCTGAGAGCCACTTCCTGCCTTAGCTGCTGCTGCTGGTGCTACCGGCTCCTGCCTAGCTCCCAAGCTGCCTCGCTGCCTGTCTGACAGTAAGCCCAACGGCTAGAATCAGCTCAGCTGTTGTGCCATTCATAGACCACCAAGTTCACTAGACAATTTATTTTGCTTTCGATTTTCCAAGCTGTCACTTTACGCTTAAATGCGCACAGTTCAATTTAAAATGGTACCAGGGATGATATACCAGCCCAGAAGCAACAGCAGCAGCAGCAGCAGAAGCAGCAGCAGCAGCAGCGGAATGGCCTGGCCTGGCCTGGGCTGCAGTCGGCTCGCAGTTGCCGCCGTTTGACGCAGCCAAACTAGGTTAAGAGGTTGTTATCCTTATGCCGTGTTTTTTGAAAATAGGCAACCTCGTCCCACGTCGGCTCCTCTCGACTCGACTCGACTCGACTCGCCTCGACTCGGCTCGGCCTGTTTGTGATGCCTTCATATCCGCTGCAGACACATGAAACGTCCTGCTGCCCAAACCACAGCAGTCTGCATGGCCACCGCAAAGATGAGGCAACATCATGATAATGATGATGATGAAAGCCTGGCTGAGGCTGATGATGATGAAATTATGAGCGCAAAGCATTTGCATTCATTATGTATAACATTTCGCTTTATTTTGCTCCCCATCTTCATGTTTTTTTTTTTTTTTTCATAATTATACCCTGTGCCCGCTCTGGGGGGCAACTACAAGCGGCCGCAGTCGTAATTATATGGAAAGATTTGCCAAAATAATAATTTAGCTTTAGTTGGAAACGGGTAAGTGCAGTACAGGGTGTTCCCGAGTCGGGCACGCTCCTTGATGGCATATTTAACTGTACTTTTTTGTTTGCCTCCGCGTTAGAATTTAAACTAACTTCGCTCGTTAGCTCCCGCCTCCTTCCCCTCCCCCTGCCCAGCCGCAGTCCCGGATGAGGCGGCTTAAATGCAATGCCACAAAGCGTTAATGGATTTTTTTTTTCGCTCTCTCTGCAATTTTTATTATTATTTACACTTGGTAATACGATGTGTGCGTGTGTGTGTGTGTGTGCATACATGTGTATGTGTGTCAATGTGTTTCATATGTTTGAGCGTAATTTTTATGAGCATTGCCTTTGCACGCCATCCGTAGGGGTGTTCACTCATAAATTTTAATTGATTGCCAAATAGCATATGCGAATTTCAGCGAGGCATTCGCATTTACTATTATGTAAATAGAGGATTAAGTCTCATTTCAGTGCGGACGCATTTTTATACAGAAAATTGAACATATAGACAGGAGAGAGACAGACAAGGAAATACCAAAAAGAGAGAGAAAGAGAAAACAATTCGTTTTAAGGAATGCAAAGCTATATATGTACATATATGTGTATAAATTATATATTATTTTATAAATTATGTATTACATTGATTAAATCTATATTATATTATACTTATGTTATATCAATTTAATAGGTAAAAGAAAAGATAAAATATGTTAAACAATATTTCTTTAAAGTAATATAATTATATTTTTAGCATATGTCTTTTTATTTCAAAAGGAAATTCTTCAATTATTAATATATACAAATTTATATGGCAAAGTAATAAAAGCAAATATTTATATTGTATTATGAATTCCGCTTAAAAATCATGCAGAAAACTATAAAATATTCTATAAAAAAGGGTTTTATATAATATTAAAATAAATTTAGGATACAATAATAAAATATAAAATATAAAATAATAATAAAATAAAATATTTGAAGAGCTTCATGTTAATGGTAAATTTTAAATACCAAATGTTAATTTTAAATACGATCTTAAATATTCAAAGGATCTGTCTGAGTGTTTAATGAGAATTATATACAAGAGAATTAAATACAAAAGAGCTAAATATAAACCAGTCTATATTTATACACATTATTAGTCAATTCAAAAAAAAAATAAATTCCAAGTACAAATATTGGCACACCCTAATGCAGTACTCGGACGCTTCGCAGCCAAAAAAGTAGGCAAAACTTTTTAATGGTATTCAAATTTTTGGAATATCCTAAAAACTCATGTATGCGCATATTTATATAATTATTTTTAGTTTTAGCCGCCAAAAAAAGGGGTAAAAATAAAAAATAAATAAATAAAAATAAATAAAGGGAAAAGCTTTATACAGAGGCATATTTGAATTGTTGTTGTTGCCTTGTATTAGTTGCAATGCAATTCTAATTTTAGCAATTGCCACAGCCGTAACAAGGGCTAAAAGAAGAAGAAGAGTGAAAAAAACAGTAAGCAGAGCAGCTACTTCTGACTGGATGGAGTTTTGCTTTTATTGTGTATTGCTGGCATTTTTTGCGCTAAATGATTACACTTAACTGGATTTGCATATATTTAAGCATTTCCTTATACGCACTGAGCGGAAAACGAAATGTATGCACGTGCGCCCTCCTGCTAGCCCGGCCTTCAGCTCTTCTGCCCTTCTGCCTAGCCGCCTATCCGCCTATCCGCCTGGCTGACTGCTGCACAAAAGGATTATTAAGGAGCTTCATATGTAAATGAAAACCAAATGCACACGCAGACAAACGGGCAACCAGGACCAGAAGGCTGAGGTGCGAGTAGATGGGATGGACGAGCACACGACGACACAGCATCCAGTACAGAGCAGAGACTGTGAAAGATAACCTGGCAGCCACAGTTTGGCAAACACACACACAGTGAAAGGCAGAGAGAGAGAGCGACAGAGAGAGAGAGTAAGAGAGAAAGCAGACAATGTTTGGGTAAGGACTATGGAGGCCACCTTTATGCCTGGCTAGAAAGTAGGTGAAAAGGCAGATGGAAGAGAAGGTGCTGCTGCCGAAGCTGGAGCTCGAGCTGAAGCTGAAGCTGGAGTCGGTGCCGTTGCCGTTGCCGTTGCCCGAGCCAACAGACGAGACATCGCACAAATGGGACCCGCACCCGTTCGTTGGCCCGTAATTTATGCTTAAGATAAAGTCCTTGAATAAATACATGGAAAATCCTTTGAAATTGAAATTAAATACGAATATAATTTTTTCTTATTTTAAACCTATTTTGCCTTAAACGCAATTGCAGACAAAAGGCGCACGACAAATGAAATTAACATTTGAGTGGTGCAGACCGAAATTAAGAGCCACTTGGCCACATCCGTTCCACACACTCACCCACACACGCACACGCACACCAATCAGCCTTAATGGAGCTTTGGGACTTGCCACGCATATTTATTAAAGCAATAGATAAGTCTACCAAAAAAAAAAAAAAAAGAAGAGAAAAATGAAATTATAATGCCTGCGATAAAATTGCAAATAAGCTTTAAAAATGTATTTCTGAAGTAGGTTACGAACATTTTCAAAATAAATATGGCATTTTAAGTATGCAAAAGCTACGTCTGGGATTGCTGCGCACCTTGACAGCTTTGTTTCACATAATACTCATTTTGGAATTAAGATGCTGAGCATATAGCGCCTCAAAGGTTTAAAAGGATGAGCAAAAATACTAAACACAAAGCACATGAAAGCTTCTGTCTGACTTTAATTTAGTTGATGTTCAAGCTATATATTTGTACATAACAAATTTTGGAGAATATGATGAAAAATAGAGTAAAAGCAAGTAGTTCGAGTAGAATCTGAAAGGAGCAGATTAGGTTATTTGGTAATTAAGAGTGTATGATAATTAAGTAAAGTTTTTAAAATACATGAAAGCTTCCGCCTTAAAGTGTGGTTACAGTTAATAAAGCTAATTTTTGAATTCAATTTATTAAATTTTTAAATCAAAACTATTGTTAAAAAATAAAAAATAAATCTAATAAAAAGTTTGCATTATTTATAACGATTTATCAAAGATTTCATTTCTGTATTAATTTTTTGTTTTAGCTGTAAATTTAATTTAATTTGATGATTTTTAATAAACATGTATTTCATAATTTAAATTTATTTTATCCAAACAGTAAAAAATCTTGACTGAATTTGTCCATAATTATTTCAATTCATATTTCAAACAGAAGCCTTGTGAGTACAAATTCAATTGCTGAGCGTCCAAACGAGCTCTTCAATAATCCTTTAATGAAACAACTTCTACAGTCTGCAACTATCTGCTATTTATGTAAATCCCTCGGCAATCTAGCTTTCGTTGGGCTTTACAGCTTTGCTTTGCAGCTGATCTCAATCTGTGAAACAAAATCGAACTCAATTGCTTACTTAGTAGAGAAGAAAAAGCTACAAAACAATTACAAAATGCATAATGGAATGCTAATATTTGTGCTGCCAACTCCATTGATAACAGAAGCTCTCAAATATACCAGTGCACCTGTTAGGCTCGTTAGCATCCAGGAGTATATATGTGTGTGTGTGTGAATTTTGTTTTTCCTAATTCTTTTTGGCCTCAGTCAGTTTTTATTTTCATTGGCAATAAACATAAATGTTTAGCATTGGGTTTGTTTGGCTTCTAGTTTTAGCAATTCATTTTTTTCTGTTTTTCTTTTTTTTTCATTGCTAAAAGTGAAAAACAAAAGAGCTACGAAAATCAATTTGCAATCTGCATGCACAAAATTTGCACAATTTTTGCAATTTGAACCATTTTGGCAATTTCAAGTTGCATTTTTGCCAGTCTCGTTCAATTGGGCCAATACAAATTGTTTTGAGCCGAGCCAAAACGTTGGTAAATTTAATTATTAGAAAACAAACGATATATGATTTAATTTTATTTGTCTGCCTCGCTCTGTCTAGCTCATCCCTCTCTCTCTCTCACACACACACACACACACGCTCTATAGGTTTCGTTGCTTGTCCATTGTTATTATTAAACTTTTGGCTATTGTCTGAATTTTTGTGTTTTCTGCTATTTGTCCAGAGTTAGGTAAAAACCCGCCGGCATTGGCACACAAGCAAAGCACAAAATTAAATAATTAAACAATTTTCGAAACTGTGTAAATGACAAAGAAAAATTCATTTACGAACATTACAATGCTACGCTTAAAGTCATTTAAAAATTTTACAATTTGTGTGCGCCATTAACAAGCGAACAACATTAAAAGTTATTATATAGTGTAAGGTATCAACGATGATTTAAAGGATCTCGGCTCTAAAACTTTAAGAGATATTAAAGATGCTTTATATCAGAAGAGTTTGTTATGATGTAAGGTATCTAGTCCTTAAGACGAAATCAGTTCTTAAAGTTCCTTCACGTCATCGAAGACTCTTGTTCATTCTTCATATAAATTCCAAGCTAAAATACATTTGATTAACTTGTTGCTTCAAAACATTCTTTTGAATTTTATTAGAATTTATATATATTGTTGTACATCATAGAGAAAGTAGGCGATGACTTAAATAAATATATTTCAATAAAATTTTAGGGTTCTATATATCATTTCGAATTTCACATAGATTTTACTTAATTTGACTTTAAACTGCACAGAAAGAATAAATTGCTTTTAGTTAAAGTTTCAATCAAAAATGAATTTGTTCAAGCAAACGCTGTTGAAAACCCTTCAAACAACCTCCATAAGCATAGCTTTTAAAGGGGTTTTATGTCTCCGCTAAAAATAACGTGAAATAGATTTTAGTAAAACTTTCACGCGCATATTTCATAACTTCACTAGGAGTATATATAAGGCATCAACTAACTATATAAATGCCAAACACACGTATATATATTCATACATATATATCGTTACCTAGACAATTTATATGCGAGCAATTGCATAAATCTCGCTCCCTCTCTCTCTCTCTCTCTCTCTCTCTCTCTCACTCTCTCCTTCTCTCTTGCACACTTAGCCTTGCCACAAATAACAAATAAAAAAAAAGAATCGAAAGCAAAAGCAAATCAAAATACATTTTTAGGTCGAAAATTGTCTAAAAATGTGCAATTGAAGCGGGGGCCGGGTGAGGGACGGAGCGCGCGAGCTTTGGCTATATAAATTTCAATCTATCATTTATTCAAGTCCTAGGCCCTACCCAAAAGATACAACAACAACAACAACAACAACAAGTGCATGGCCGTGGCTCGACGCGCCGCTTCGCCATAAATCCCCATCAGAGATACGCGCGTATATTTATTTACTGCAACTCACACAGATACACACACTCACACACACACATACACATAGAGCACAGACACGCGCCCAGAGAGTGGGGGACACCCACACAACCACAGAAAAGACAACGATGGCGACAAAAATTGTTGCCGAAAAATAAAATGGCTGCTGTTTTATATTTTATTTGATTTTGTTCGCTAATACCCTGTACCAGGTACTAAATTAGGAGTATATATGAAGTGTTGTTGTGTATTAGGTGAATAAAAAAAAAAAAAACAATATCTATAAAACAAAGATTCTAGTTTTATATTCTATATATTGTATATTTAAATTTTATTATTTGGCCCGCCAATACCCTGTATCACAAGTTAACTAAGGAGTATTTCTATTTTGTTTGTGCGTTAGAATAGATATAGAGATCAAAATCTATAAATTTGAATGTTAATCTTAAGATTAATATATCGTGTGTTATTATTTTATCCCTATATTAATGTGATTCTTTTCCTCTTTTGGCTATACTTATATATTTATAGTCTATCTACTGTAGCTTTACCTACAGATAATACAGGAAATCTCCATTGTCGAGTATTTGCCAAAAACGAGAAAATACTTTTTATCTTTTTATATTTCTAACGTTGTCTGCGCTGCTCCCAGTTTTTGGTACTTGTGTAAATATTTTACCAAATGCGTTTTTGTTTACTCTATATTTTGTATACCCTGCACATTTTCTGCAGCTGGCAATGGGTATACTAGAGTGCGAATAGCTCTTTTTGGAGTTTACTTGAGTGTACAAAAATTTGCTAAGACATATTTTATATTTATTTATAAGAATTTAATATTAAGATATATTAGATCATTATTCTTTTTATAGAGGATATACTAGATGTCATGCTCTCTTTGCTGGCTATAGCATGCCTAGTTGGTTTTTATTCTTTTGGCTGGGCACGGCTAATAAAAAAGGATTTCTGCATCGGCCTCTCTCGTTCGGCTTCCGCCAATTTTATGGGCGCTTTTATTTTGAATATATATTTTTTCCAGATCCTGCCTCTGTTGTCATTGTGTATGTGTGTGTGTGAGTGGGTGCGTGTATGGGAATATGTGGTTCGTACTCGCTAAAATATTTATGACAAGCGGTACCCAAAGAGCAACAGCGGCAGCAGCGGCAACATCCAAGCCGAGCCGCGTCGAACAGCGGCAATATTTCAATATTTGCGTATGGCTCCAAAACAAAATAATAATAATAACAATAATAATAGCCAGAGTGTATGTATGTGAGTAATTAAAAAAGTTGCCCGAAAACGAAATGAATGCACCCAAAGTGCACAGTATTTGCATTATATTGAACGATTTCAGACCGGCGCGGGAGAGGGCTCAACAGTCGAACTCAAATCAATAACATTGCTTCAAGGGGCGCTCAGAGTCTAGACAATGCCCACATATAGAGTGGATGCATCGGTGCCTCTGTGCAGAGACGACCTACATCAATCATAATGACAATGCATTGATTAAAACACGAAGAGCAGGATAAGCGGATTAAGCCAACTTAAAAACTGAAAAGTGAAAAACTCATCCTGCATATGGGTTAGCCTGCCTCTTCTCGAAGGCCGCAAAGTAAAACAATGCGAAAAGAAAGGTCTTTCCACAATTGAACAGTCAATGGGAAATGTTAAAAATTTTTGGTAACAATATTTGTTCTTTAGTGGAAATTATGAATAGAGTATACATATATATCTAGGTTTGGTAAGGAATATACTAAAAATGTACAAGGCTATTCTTGGTTTTTGTGTTTTCTATTGGATTTGTGAGGCCTTGGTGCAGCAAAGCATAATTATATGGTTTATATCCTATTGTCTATAGAGTGCAAAAGAATTTTAACCAATTGGAAACTTTTAATGTTCAGGTTTTGTTTAAATATTTTATATGTATTTTATAGGAGCTATAGCTTATACAGTTTTGGTATATGGTAAACATATAATATTATATGACAATTATTTAATGTACCCATATCCCAAAAAAATTATATAAATATTATTAATAATTTGTCAACAGAGTATAGCGCAGTCGGTTACACCCAACGACAATGTGTTCAAAGTATTGCTGCTCTCTTAATTAACATCATTATTACTTCGCCTTTGACTCTTATTATGCTAATTGGGCATTTAGACCTGAGCTATAATAAATCAAACACAAACTCAGGAGAGTTTTTGTATTGCCATTATGAGTGCTCTCCACTAAGGAATCAATTAACTTTAACTAGCCATATTCAAGACCGTTATTGGCTTTAAGCTCTGCAATAACAAAATACTTGGCTAACTCTATTAGAAATGCATGAAAACTGATTCATAAATTGCATCAAAATTTGCGAAACTTTTAGA
This sequence comes from Drosophila navojoa, assembly GCF_001654015.2. The sequence goes on from NW_022045869.1 coordinate 926,640, forward strand.
TATTTCCCCATTTTAATAACAATCTATGCTAAAATCATAGTTGGCTTTTCTCCGCTTTTACATTGTTGGAAAAACTTTCGTTTGGGTGGAAAAACTTGTGGCATTCACTTTTGTTCTTTCGGCTGCATCAATGGAAAAACACAAGAAGAACAAAAAACGTATACGTATATATGCGAGAGTAAAATTGGGTTAGCCCAAAAATTGATATCAAAAATTGTTCAATTAGTTTTTACGTGCGCTCATCTCTTATTCGTTTTATGCTTTATGCATATTCTTAACAAAAGTTTTTCATTATTTTACGCATTGGAAATGTGCAACTTTTAACGTGGGAAAAACTTTTGCATCTATTGTAGCACCTGCGGGAATTTTCTTTTGCTTCACTTTTTTCGTATGCCTTTCACTATATATATTTTATTCGAAATAAATTTCCATTTTTTTGTGTCTGCTGCAGTTCAAGGAATTTTCGAACCATATAACATACGTATATGTATACGCCTTGTATATGCATATATGCAATATGTAAAACGTGAATGAATCGGGTCAAATTCCATCCATATGAATAATCATACCAAGAGTATAGAGAGTACTTTCAATAAACATATAAACATTTTAGCTCCATTTGCGAGACTTCAAATTGATTGAGAGAGCATATTATATTGACGTCCTCTGTGTGGGGTTATTTATCATATATTTTTCCTTTGTATGTGTAAACATACATAAGTGTAAGCTAAATGCTTTTGACTTGAGACAGATTCTGTGACTGAGGTAGTGTAAGGCAGGTTATATATGCACACACACACACACGCATACTTATACAGAAATCTATCTCCATAATGGATTGCACTTAACATGCCACACACACACACGCGCATTCCACACACACACACACACATACAGAGACAGAAACGGAGCAGAAACCGCAAGTGCAACGTGCACACAGCAGCATAGGTAATACATCATTTAAGTGTGGGCCATAAAAGTGGGCGTGGACTTGGGCGTGGAGTGGGTGACTCACCTGTGCAATGTAGTGATATTTTTGAAACAGCTTCTGCTCCTTCTGCTCCTTATTCGCCTTCAGCTTTGTCTATTGCGGCTGCTGTAATCCCAAAAATGCTTCTGTGGGCTCTGCGCTTCCCCTTCAGCTGCGGCTGTTGCCTTTTCTTTCTAATCCTTTGTTTATGTTTATGGTAATCCGCATGAATATCCAACTAGCACCAATACACAAGCGCACTCCGAAACACTTTATGCTTTACACACCGACACACCGACGCATACACATACATGCGATTCGTGCAATTGTATTTGCATAGATGGCGAATTTAAATTTCGTCACACATTACGTGGGCGGCATATGATTTGCCTATTTGCCTATTGTCAACTCTCTGTCGCACATACGCACTCACACACACAAAAACACGGCAAATGCGCGTACCGAACACACACACAAGCAAACACGCTCGCACACCTACAGGCGAGGGCCGCGCGTAAGCGTAACGGTTAATGTCCGAAATGCTCGTCGCAGTTAAGAATGTAGCGAGATTTTTGGCTGCTGTGTGTTTTGATTTAATTTCGAATTGCTTTTCGAAAGTGCAGTCGCGCGCGATTTGTTGTCTAACGGATTTGCATATGAAACCGCAATTATAATATGTATTTACACGAAATATCTTCACTTTATATTTACATAGCGTGCAAAATGCATTTCAGTATAATTTGGTGATTTTAATGCTCTAGCACATGTACATGTCAATCTATGCTAGAGAGCAGTTTAGTTTTTTTCGTTATTTTTTGCTGCTTTTGCTCAGCTCGACGAGTTTGCTATTGTCATAGAAATCTCCGCCCGACGCGTGCACCGCTCGCTTTGAAACTTCGGAAGTAACTGAATTCGCTTTCAGCAGAACAGCACCTGGTTGGGTCACCTCAACAACAGCAACAGAAGCAGCAGCAGCAGCGAATGAGAGAGCGAGTATGGGAGAGAGAGCGAGAGCGCGCGCAACAAACAGAGAGCAGAACCTAGTAAAAATCAACTTTTGTTTACAACGTTGTAGCCGGCTAGCGGCACTAGTGGCATCAAGAGGGGGTTTGTTTTGCCCAGAGCGCAAGCGTCACAGCTGAGCAAGAGAGTGCATGCGGCTGAGAGAGTGCCACTGTTAAGCAGCGCTTATCGTTTACATAATTTAATTTCCTTTTACTTAAGCACTTACAGTGGCAATCAAAATACCGAGAGAACCATAAATGCGGAGAGCATTCAGAGAGCCGAGTATGTTTGAGAAACAATGTTAACATCAGCAGAGCTAAGAGCTGTTAAATTATGTACGTGCTGTTGAAGTCAACAACAGCAGCGTAGCAGGTGCATTTGCGGCATATCAAAAACATTACGAACATGTAATTGACTATGTAAACGGCTGGAACTGTTATTAATGCCATACCTACATAGAGCTGTTAAACAGACTGTCGGTCCGGTGGCACTTAAAGTTCAAATGCCAAGCACGTATGCTAATTATGACAAAATAAATACATTTTCCGGTAAGATAATGCAAATGAATGTACATTAAACACCGACAAAATTCTATGACTGTAGAATATTTATTTATTTTTGGAGTCATTGACTGGGCTTTCATTAGATAATTATACATTTATTTAAGGCTGGGTACTGAGCGTCTTTTTAGGGAAGAAGAAAACTCAAGTGAACTGAGGGCTCATTGCAAACACTTTTATTTGCAGCATTAACCCATTTGTTGACGAGACACTTAACTCTATTTTTGCCCATTATTGCCCACATGAGTCCTCGTCAAACCACATACGGACTAACAGTTGGGTATGACTGGGAAGTCGGAGGCAGAGACACAGGCAATGGCCATGGAACGAACATCTTCCATAAAATGCAGCCTTTGCTTTTAGCAGTCTGTTAAGGCGCACAAACACCCAACGCCTCATTAACATTTCAAATTCATGGCAGTGTTGAACGTAAAACGACCCATTTGTCTGACATTAACAGCAGCAGCGCAGCAGCGGAGCAGCAGCCGTCGCTTTTACATTGCAAACCCAAACGAGCCATTAACATTTAAATTGATGGTAAGCACTTGCAGCTAAACTTAGCTCAGTTGCTGTTCTGCTAAGGAAATGTTAAGAAAGCTGCTGAAATTTCGAATAAATATCTAAATTCAATTATTCGCAGTACTCAATGCATTTATAAGTTATAGAACCAAATATTCAGTAAAAACATAAACTGAAATAAATAAATGTAACACAAAGGGGTTAAAATGATTTTATTTATTTTTTTATTATTCTTTTACCTCAACCAAAAATTCAAAGAAATCTAGTTCTTATTTTCTATGGATTCGTTAAAAGTTTTTATGCCCATGCATATACCCTTCCTCATTAGGTTTTTAATGGAAAAGAGGTATAAGAAGCCTACACACAAGATCAATTAAAAACTGGTATTTATTACGCCAGCAACATAAAACGCATTAAGAATCCTTCACTATGCATAAGTGCTATGGATATGGATCGACATCAATCTGCACAGCGCGCATCAGATATGCCTGTGGAATATGTAGGAAGCCTCAGCAATGTGTGCAGTCAGCATTCCGTCGCTGACCACAAACAGCAGCCCAGTGAGGCGGGAAATGCATCCATATTGAAAACCAGTTCCAAATCGAACCGAAATGCCATCGCACGGAAAGAACTGCAGAGAAAATGAGAGAGGGAGAGAGAGAGAGAGAAAGAGAGGAGAGTTCAGGCATACCAGTTGAAATAACAGCAGTGTGCTGCTAAGTATACCGGTCGCCTCTCACATTATGTCACACACTCAGTTGCTGTTGTTAACCAGTTGCGCTCTCTTCCTCTCGCTCGGCCTATCCAACGCAGTCGAGTGCGAATATGTGTGTGTGTCTGTGGGTGCGTATGTGTGTGTGTCACTAGCATCGCTATCCCTTCAACAGCATCGGCTGCTGTTAACAGTCAGTCACCCGCTGGCAAAGGCACTGTATAAAGCTTCCCCCATGCACAGTGTGGCCCCAATTCTGTTGACAGGCGACGACGAAGACGAGGCTGTGTTTTCAATGTCATTATTACTGTGGGGCTTGTGCGTGCGAGTGCCTGTGGTTTTGTATGTGTGAGAGAGCTTGCTGAGAGCATATCTCTGCAAATGCATTTCCATGCGGAGCACCAAATTGATTAGAGAGCGCAGAGCTTACAATGTAAATGTAACATGTGCGCTCATGTGAGCTCAGAGCTCTCTAAGCAGCTTAATGCTCTTCTCTTACTTTGCGCTCTAGCCGGTCTCTGCATGCTGTTTCTGCTGCTGCTGCTGATGGGGGGTCCTCTTGGCTGTCGTGGTTGTTGCTGTTTTTGTTGCTCTTGCTGAAATTGTACATTAATAAATGAGTGTTATATGCTTTGTCCTAGTTGACTTCATGACATTCATTCATTCATGGCATCGTCGGACGGCCGCGCTCTTCGTCCTCTCCTCCGACGTTGCAGGCGTCTTTTCCGTTCTCTCTTTTCGTGTTCTTCGGCTTGTTCAATGGCTTTTTAAATGGTCTTTGCCTTGCCGCACATCGTCTCTGTTAGCCATACTGTTGTGACCATTATTGTTGTTGTTGCTGTTGCTGCTTTGGTTAATTGGGTTTTATATTAACTAAATTGTGTATGTTTAACATTATTTATTATTTATTTGTCCTCTGTGTTTATTTATGTGCGTGCCTGCACATTTTATTTTGAATTCATTTCACATCATTTATCTATGCATTGTTTCTTTGTATTTTTTATTTTTTCATTCAAAGCATTTAAATTATTAATTATTTATGTTTTTTCTTTCTTTCTTTATTATTGATTTTACCATTAGTAATTGCATATTTTACTTTCTGTTCCTTTTTTTTTAATTAGCTGCACGGCTTTATCTGCTGATCCCTAGCATTCCGCCGGCCTTAATTGGCTTCATCATTTCACTGATGAAAGCAGCAGCAGTACAAAATGGTCTGTCAATCAATCAATCAATCACAACACAAATTGATAGATTGCAATTTTAAAAAGTGCCAACTCTATTGACTGCTGGGTTATCGCATTCAATTTACTTTAAAATACATAATTATCTCAGAATATAAAAGCGTGATAGATAGTTTACATATATTTTGCATCGTAGCTCGGAGCAGTTTATATATTATTCAGAATAATTCAGTACAAAACAGCAGTATGAATAGAATAAAATATTAAGAAAAGAAACCATAATGATTCGGATTTTTAAATAAAAACAAGTAAGAAAGCTCTAGTCGAGACTGCTCGACTACGAGATCCCC
>NW_022045869.1:931946-951983 GCF_001654015.2 Drosophila navojoa
ACGGACGGACGGACGGACGGACAGACAGACGGACAGGGCCAAATCGACTCAGCTTATCGCCCCGATCAAGAATATATATACTTTGTGGGGTCTGCCACGCCTCCCTCTGCCTGTTACATACTTTTAACAAAACCATTATACCCTGATTTCCCATTTTCAATGGATTCAGGGTATAAAAAGAAGAAAATATATATATAAATTCAAAATATATTTTGTTACATATATATATTTTATTTTAAATAATCTATTATAATCTGTAAAAACCTTTTTAAAAAGTACTTGAACCTGTATAATAGTTAAATAAATCTCTTCCAATTGGGCAATTTTATTATTTATGAATTCTATTTGTTCTATTTTCGAAACCGACTAGTGAACATCTTCTCTGACTATTCCACATCTTTTATCTGCCTGGCGAATCTTTAATCCATTGACTACTGTAGCTGAGTGCTGATTGGTGGGCTGTTTGTGAACAGGTAGAGCGTTAAGTTTTCGCACACCTGTAAGTTGAAAAACTTGTTTAATGTGCTCGCCCTATGAGAGTGCCAAGAAACGCAGGCGAGGGGCGTGTTCAGAATGACCAATGCACTTGAGTGTCAGCAGAGGCGTTTGCAGCTACCCTCATGATCAGCGGAAGAAAGGTAATTGAACTCCCTTTCGAATTCCCAAAAGGTCCATTTATGAACAACGATCTGTCATTTTATCTCGGCTGATGCATAAATTGATGGCTTTATACACATGAAAAATATATGATGTGATGTTGATTTCGTTTCAAAGAAAATGCGGGATCTTGAAGGCAATTGCTTAAGCTGTTAAGAGACGGGAAAGAGAAATAGGCAGAGAGAGAGCGCGTATTTGATAGAGATAGATAAGATTAAATTCATATTTGTGACATGGCCTTGACATTCCGAATTTCGCTTACCTATAGTGAATGCATTTTTAATTGGACATTATCTTATGAGATTCATGTTGGAATTTCTCTGCTTATTGGAAAATGTGATATATGGTTGTGATTCGCAAACTTGAAATATAAAGCATCTATAAGAGATTTACTATAAATTATGAATATATTTTTATTTATTTTATTTTTGAAATTTTATATGTAAGCATGCACAATATTTATTTCGATAACTCATACTATTTATTTTTGTTAACTATATAAGATTATATACCTGTATTTAAAGAGTTTTAATATTCTATGCCACAGAAATGGCGATCTTTAAATCAATATACCTTTATTAAATTTTTTAATTTTATTAAAGAGTATTATTATTATTGCAATTTTTATGTAAATATAATTTTATTGATTTTTTGAACAGTAATTTTATCTGTTTATCTAACTAATTCATCAAAAACGAGTTTATTTCTTAATTATCCCCTAGTACCTAAATATATTCGAACAGCTTACATTTTTATGTTAATCTTACTTTTTATTAAATAGTAGCTAATATTTTATTCATTCGAATAAACATTTAAAATCATGAAAATATATGTATAAAAATTCTACATTTACAACTTTTTTCTTTATTAGTTAAGTATTTATATAAATACTATACTATTCAATTTTTGGCTAGTTTTTTCAGCTAACTTTCTCCCTTAAAAAAAATACCCATTCACTTCTATGGCTCTCTGTAAAATATATCCCATTTGTTCTTTGAAAGGGCAATTTAAATAATGTGTGGATATTTTTCAAAGGCCCAATGAGTTAATCTTTTGAAGTGCTTGCTATTTGTGCACACACTCGATATAAATATGGCATAGAGCTCATTTGAGTATAACTCGATAATTATTCATTTGAGAAATATGTTGAAATAATCATTCATCATTTGGTGGAAATGAAAAGCTTGAATAAGTTTTTGCACTTTAAATTCATTCGTGGCCATTTGCATGATGCATTTCCATTAATTTATATAAATTTTATGCAATTACTTTTGTTTATTTACTTGGCCATTACCAAGCTTCGTTCTTTCCATTGCCATTTCCATTTCCACTCCCATTCACTCTCTGCTGTGGCTCCCCCGGCTCTACTCGACTCCATTTGCAGTTCGTCTCTCTGTGTCCTTTTGCTGTTATGCTTTGTCTGTCCAACTGTCTGTGTGCGTGTGTGGATGTGTGTATGTGTGTGCGTCTGTTCATTGTGCAAGTGCATTGTCCTTGCGAAATATTTGGGTCACTTTTGTTGTCGCTGCTCAGTTTCGGCCCCGCCAGCTATTTTATTTTTTTGCCTCTCTGTAGAAACTTAATTTTTTATTGACTTGACAGTGGACAGTGGAGCTGGGGACACAATTTAAGCACGCATTGTTTGCGACACATGTTTGACGTGTACAAATTTAATTTAATTTATTTAAATAATTATGTGCCCGCCTTTGCAAAGCAGCGCCAAATTGCCAGCAACAAGGCCAGAACAATGGGGACGTTATGAGGACGAAAGGGGGTCGTTGAATAAGTTTTAATGATGATTGCTGCAACGTGGCAGCAAACGCGACCAACACACAGACACACACAAACACACTCACACACACACACACACACACACACACACTCAGAAAGGAGACGTCGTGACCAAAACCGCATTTAAATTTGTCGCAGTTGCGTCAATGCATACCTGTACAGGACGACTTTGAGGACGTCGAGGACGACGACATCGGTTAGCGACTTGATGGCCAGTCAAGCAAGCAAGCACAAACTGCCAGGACAGCAACAAGAGACATCACACACACTCACACACACACACGCAAACACAGAGACAGACAGACATAGACGTCCAGCTAGATGGACACGTGCGAATGTCAAGAGAAATGGCCAGAATTGCGGTATGTTAGTGCAGGCAGAGCGTATGTACCTCGGTTGACTGAAAGAAGAAACGTCACTTTGTCAATCAGTCAGTCGGCCAGCCAGTCAGTGCGTCAATGGCAGTCAAATAATTGACAGTAGTTGCGTGTTTGTGCGGCCAATCATGCGCCACGGCTGACCAACTGAACAGCTGCTACCTAAATATTAGAGATGAGCGCGTGACACGCGACAACAAGGCTCACACTCCTTGAAATTTGAAATATTTCTAATGATATATCTGAGAAGCCTTTTATTTAATGTGTTACCATTTTAAATGAGTATATATACAAAATAACAAATGTAAATATAATTGTCATAAAAAGGCATAAATAAAATATAAAATAATAAATAATATTTAATGAAGAAATCTAATATCATATAATATAGACAGTAAAATAATAATTGCAAATAATCATTATTTAATAATGCTTAATAAAGTAAATTATTATTATAATTTTTGTTTTTTTTTTCATTTTTAAACTTTTCCCAAATAGGCATACTTTTTTCCGAACCTTTTTGAACTTTGAATTACATTATATAATGTATTTTATTTAACTGACTTTTTGTCTGAATTATTACAACGAAGTCCAAATCATCGTGACACGGCACTGCAAGTCCTTCTGGATTCACTAAATATTGCTTTGTACCCTGAACAGAGGCATGTTTATATTGTCATCAAATATGCTGGGTCTATATTGATATATAGTTAGTATGTACAAAACTAAGAGGGAATCGAATAGAAAACTAATTTCGGACACAAATTGTAGTTTGAATATAGAATATAGAAAATATTTAACACTAATGTAGATAAAGAAGGGTGCTCTTGAAAGAGGTTCTATTTGCATAAGCACTATAAATAGCCGAGACAATATTAGTATTTCAGTTCATTTCATGATTAATATAATTCATAATTATTCATATTATTTATTTATAATAAAAGATAATGTATAATGATAAAATTATACGTATAAATTTATAATAAATATTTATAATAAAATATGAATATGGATAACTATGGATTATATGAATCATGTAACTCATTTATGATATAACACAGATATGGATAACTATGGATAAATATGATTCATATAACTAATTTATAAGAAACACAGAGCATATCTTAATTCTGATAACTGTATGCCTATCAGATGTGAATCAATCGAAAGAGAATAGTTTTGATATAGAATATATGTTAGAGTGGAATATTGGTATATATATCGGTGTATATATATATGATCAAAGTACAAAGATAACAGTAATTTAGCACATACATATGTTAGAATAGAATATCTTTGTGATAGAAGTTGTTCCATTGCAACCTATATTCTGACAGCTATTTCTTGTAATATATTCCCATAGAGTATTTCATCTTCGGCGTGCCGAGGGTAGTTTTCATTCCTTGCACTTTTTTTTGCAACTACTCATCGTCAGAGGACAGCGTTTATTATGGCAGGCACGACACCCAGCTGCAGTCGCAGTCAAAGTCAGCGAACGAGTTATGTTGCGGCAAGAGGCAGGAAAAAACAGAGACAGAGACAGAAACAAGGAGAGAGAGAAAGAGTGAGAGGTAAAGTGCAAATGAGATAGAAGTCGGGGCAAGGCATGGATTTTAATTTTTATTGCACACCCGTCGTAATGGTCGAAATTGGTTAAGAAATTAGGGTAAATTAGGGGTTGGCAGTGTGTTATTAGAGACCCTGCTCCCAGCAGCACAATTTTGAGTGTGTGACTCGGCCTCTCGCATCTAACATATCTGCGTTTGTCTGCCCGATTTATACAAATACACATACATACATACACACAGAGCAGACGAAGGGGCGTTCGCCTGTGCGATGCATTGGCAACCCTGCACTCGAAAAATGCGACACTGGGCGACAATGTGGAACTGGGAAGACCACAGTGCCTCGAATCAGTCAGTCAATGCGTAAGCTTGCCAGTCATAGGCGTGGCAAGCAAAGGGGGTTGGCGGACAGATGGACAGACAGAGCGACAGACAGACAGACGATAATTAATGGTAGCACCGAGCGGAAAGTGTTTGACTAATCGATTGTTAATGAATGACAGTTAAATTGAAGGGGGACAGTCGCAGGAATCGTGCCAACTAAGTCTGACTCACTTAACCGTTACAATTGCTCTAAATTAATTCGATTCATGTTTTGTTCCGTTTGCCCATACATTTCTTTTTCCTTTTCAGGTCTAATTTTTTAGAACGATGGGAATGTTTTTCTAATGTGGGCAAATTGTTGGGTAATCAATATTAGCAACGATACTCATAGAGCAGAGAATCGAGAGTAGAAAATTAAGTAGGACGTAGTGTACCTAGATAAAGGTGGCTAATTTACCATCATGATAATCAAACAAGTATTTTAAATTTTAAGGAATACATTCGAATGTAGCACTACTTATAAAAATATATATCAAATATATATATATATATATCAAAAACAGTTTTGTTAGCACCGAAGCCCTTAAATGAGTCTAGAAAGTTCCCATTCACCATTTCTGAAGCTCCATAAGAAACGAACTGCAATCAATCTTAAACATAAGCCAAATAAACCAAGGAAATTCAAAGCTAACTGGGTTTTGACCTCATACAGTCCCAAGTGAGGCAACACCAAATATACCTTGTTGACAAGTTATAGGCTTATCAACAACAATAACCAAAGGTCTCTGAGCTGTCGAGGAATCAGATAATCTTGAAATGCTATAATACTGAAAAACAATAGAATGAATAACAGATAAATCGAGACTTAAGAAAAATATTCTAATTTAAATGCGCTAGAGAGTAGAAGGCAACCAGCTGCAACAAATAAACTAAAACGAAAATAATACAACCAAATTAAATATAATATACAAAAAAAAAAAAAGAAGAAAACATTGAGTTTTTAATCTGTAACTGTATATTTAATTTATTTTCCTACATTACAATATATTTTTCCACCAGCTGGTTTTATTCACAATTTTATTTAATGCCAAAAAAAAGAAAACATAAAAAACATTTCCATTTTTAGCAACCAGTATTTACATAAGGCTATTCAATAGAAATCAATTACATAGCATCAAAGCTCTTCTCTTTGAATTTTTCTCGCTTGTGGCTTGAATTGAGTTTATATTTAACATCCAGCAGAGCAAAACAAGTTAATTGGCTTGACTTTTATTTAAATAACAGAGTAAACAATATTAAATACCTGAGAGGAGCGAAATTAGATATTCCATCAATACTTCTGTTTCTACTAGACATAAATTCCAGCAACTTTTAATTTGCCAAAGCCTTTGTGGACTCAACAAAATGGAGAAAAGCAACAAGTTTAACAAAAATTCAGTTGGAAATACCTTTTGGCATTCCTTGACTACGCCACTGATATTGCTCTTGCTCTTGCTCTTGTTGTTGCTGTTGTTGCTGAAATTGTTGTCAAGTGGCCCGCTGGCCCGCATTTATGATATGCAGTAAGTGAAGGACGTGTCCACCACACTGATGATGGCCAGTCAGGCTTGGCCCAGTTGGCCAGCCCCCCAATTGGTAGCTGCTGCTGCAAAGGCCTTCATTTCCTGTCCGGCCTCGGCAGTCAGGCAGGCTTCAATTTATTAATTTCGAAAGAAATTATTTTATAACTACAGACGGAACCAGAGCCGGAGTCGCAGCTGGAGTTGAAGCTGAAACGATTGGGACAGGGCCACTTGGCCCGCTTGTTGCATATAATTAGAATGCCTGGGATTTTTGTGGCAGGAGCTCTCCATTCGTGACGCCGAGGCGCCGAGAGCTCTGTCTGGGCGTTGACATGCTCTGACACAAATTACCTCATCGCCAAGGCGAGAGCTAATCAAAGCAAAACATGTCGCAGGCAAATTGCTTCGATAAAACGATAAAGAAAAAAAGTAAAAAGTAGAAAGTAAAAATAAAAATCGCACGCAAATGCGAGAGTAAATATTTAATTTAATTCGGTCGATGGGGCCGAGCCGTTTGCGGTTCTGTGTGGGCGTTGGCATTTGACGTGTGTAATAGCAGGCAATATCAATTTGTTTTATGAATTGCAATGGCAATAACTTGGAGTTGGGCCTCACGACCCCACAGACAGATAGACAGACAGCGAGACAGATAAACAACAACCCCAACGGCGTGCAGCAAGTGGCAAGTGCGTCGAGAAAGGTCGAGGCGGTGCTGGGTGCGAGGGTAGAGTATGCCAATACATTTTGCACATTTCTTCCGCTTCATTTCCTGTAAAGGAGCGTAAATTCATAGTGATTGGATTTTATCAGCATGGCCTCATCTTTGACACACTCGCACGATAGATCGAGCGACGCTTACGTCTGATATTCCGAATCGGAAACTGAAACTGAGACTCTAACTGGGATAGGACATGAGCATGGACATGCCAATCGATTCGTTACGCAAGTGAAAAATTATATTTCTTGCGTATTTTTTATGTGCGGACATTACTGCAAAATTGTTCGATATGTTTGGCTTTTTGGGCTATACCCATTGAACATTTACTCGAAAAGGGGTTGGATGATTTATAGTGAGAGTAGATGATAAAGGGAAGAGCGCTTTTAAGGGAGGTAGACATCGTATGGTTATGGTTGCATGTGTTTAAGCAGAACTGTTTAGAAGTTGAGGTATTTGATAGTCGGATAGTTATTTATGATGCCGAAAGTATGTTTACACCTAAGTCTAGCATTTGCGACATAGAAGTTGGGCTATTCAATAGTCGGATAGTATTACATGTATAAAGTCTACAGCTGATTCTGCATAGAAGTTGGGGTATTTCGGATAGTTCTGCAGAGAAGTTCGGGTATTTGATAGCTGGATAGTTATGTGGATTTCAGCATACGTATAACTTAAGCTGGCTCTAAATTTTTCTACATATATACTACTTACTACATATATATACTCGAATGCAATATATGTATGTTTACAGCTGATTCTAGCTTTTACTGCATAGAAGTTGAGGTATTAGATAGTCAGATACTTATTTCTGGTGCAGCATACCTAGCATTACTTACCTTGAAATTTAGTAAATGATAATATATCTGATTAGAAACCGTCTAGAAATATTTATAACTCGAGTTCTATAGGGTGCCTATTACCTATTACTTATTACCTTTACCATACCTTATCTATTTAATAAGTTTATTATTAATGACATCGGAATATTCCGCAAAAAGAAAAGTGTCCAATTTAACAGTACAGGGTATCCACAAGTCTATCAATTGCTGTTTAGTACACCATAACTTGTTTCAATTTTATGACATTCGTTCTTTTTTTCACACGGCTTTTGGCTTTTGTCAACTTTAGCCAAATTGTTGGCATGTGGCAGGGTTTGTCTTCGAATTTGATTTAATGCTGCATTTACATCGAAGCAGAGAATGAAGAAGCAATGGAAGGATAACAAAAAATAACAACAACAACAACAACAACAGAAGAAGCGAACTGAAACAACATCAACATTCATGACAGAGCGGGTAATTGGCCAGAGGGGATTGTATCTCAGGCAGCTCATCTCTTGACTTTGATGCATAAGTCACAAGTTTGCCATGTTGATCGGTTGCGCCTGATAAATGCGGCGATTGGATTAGAATATTGCTGGCCTCTAAGCTGGTGGGCGTGGTCAGGCGTGCGCTCTACCCCAGCTGACAAATTGAAATTGTGCCAGTGCCAGTGCCATGCCACAGCATCAAGACGGGGGAAAGTTGAAGCAGCCGCAGCATGGAAATTGAAAGCTGTCATGCCTTAAAAAATAGCGCAGCTGTTGAACATATCTAACACATCTAAGCCGGGGCTTAACTGGGGCGTTCCTCTAATCGAAGGGCCAGGCACAGCACAAGCCCATGCAATTGCTTTTTGCATGCCAGCTGAGTCCTTTGGCGGATTTGTCACACTTCCACAGACGTAACTGCTCAGGACATCCAGGTCCACCTATGCCAGGATTTCATTTCCGCAAACTCTCTGCATAATCTTCTTTACAAACAAGTTGTGTTTTTTTCCGAGTTTTCTTTTCATTTCTGTTATCTTTTCTGACAACAAATCTGAAAGTCTTTTGTATTCCATTATCGTGATTTATTGAAAATCATAGCTTTAAGATATTGTAGTATAAGAAAACATTTTTATTTAAATTTACATATTTATTGATTGATTGATCGATTGAGAATTGGCGTAAAGGTAAGTAGAAACCCTTAACTACGTTAATATTATAAAAAAAAAAAAAACAAAGATAAGCTAAATTTAAACTCAGGGTTTACTAAACATGTAAAAACATTTGAATTGGCAGAACAAGGCCAACATACTATAAAAAGCTAGAGACGATATATTATAATTATATAATTAAAAATGGAATATAAATGTTTCTTATTTTGTTTTTTAATAAATTTTTTATTCATTTTTTATTTATTTGATTAGTTTATATATATATATATATATATATATATTATATTTATTTATTTTTTATATTTTAGCTATTTATTATTGATTCATTTTTTAGTTCTTTAATTAGTTTATTAACTATTTATTTATTTATATATTTATGTACTTCTTTGTTTATATTTTTTATATTTATTTAGTCATACAATTATTTATTTTCTCTTTAATTATTTATTTAATATTTAGTCATTTTTATATTTTTTAATTTATTTTGGTTTTATTTTATCTTATTTTTATTATTATTATTTATTATTACTACATATTATTGTTATCTTATTTATTTATTTTTATTTTTTGCTACAACTCATTTTATAACTTATTACAAATAATAACTTATAATATTATTTATTTCTCTAGAGAACTTAAACCTTAATTTAGGTACTTGTACGAGAAATCACTAATTTAACAAACAATTTTATTTGGTTTTCTGTAATTTTTATCAGTTAGTAACAGTCAATTAATTTAAAGAAATAAAACAAAAGTTATTTAATAATTGATTCCCCATAGTAAAGACCATAAAGCAGCAGCAGAAACAATAGCACCACAAAGTGTCCAGGAGACGACAGGCGAGCAACTGTGAATATTTGTGGATGTGTTGGTGCAGGAACTCTTCACTAAGCATATCCAAAATATCAGTAAAATGAACGGAAAGCACACGGTTTTCTTAGTCAGGCCAAGTAGAGCAGTCTTTCCCTGCATTCCCTATATAAATATTTGGTTAGCAAAATTGTTAATAACGATAAATATCGTTAGATAATACGATGGTGCAGATGGTACAGTTGATGATGAATGCCTGGAGATTGCCTCCGTGGGCATTCAGAAATTTCAATAAAGGATTATATATTTTCGTCAAAGTCAAACCAAAGCGAACAGCATTTTCGGTTGTCGCATAGTTTTTGTGTTCAACCGCAATTCGAACCCAACAATTTGATATGCTTAAAGTGAACAGCAATTCCACTTCAGTCACGAAATCCCCTGGCCAGGCTCGGTTCTGACCAGCCCCATCACTTTAATTTAAATTTGATTACAAGTCAAATTTATAGCCCGCATCGCCAGCAGAGGACCCTCTGCCGCCTAGCTCCCGAACGCAGACCCAGGCTTTCCCACACTAAGCGGGAAATAACACCGAAGGCTTTGCGCACAACATATGTAGCTTGAAATGGCATTGGAAAGCGGCCAAGTGCCACGACCCCCGGCCAGGCGACCGTCATTAACCACAAATCCTTTACTTAACAGTACGTAAATTTTTGGCACAGGCCACCGCCTCCAAGATAAGCGATATACCAAGACCCCAATGCCCACACTGGAAAAAGGGAGCGCTATACTCTATGTATATATATATATATATGTATATATGTGCGTGCTTATATCGTGTGACCTTGAGAGCAGCACTAACATTTAAGGACTTTGTTGGGGTCTGGCACGCATAGACTCTATGTGAGACAGAGAGAGAGAGACAGAGAGAGAGCGAGAGGGAGAGGGAGAAGGAGAAGCCACTGAGTCGTAAAGAGCAACAACTGTCGCCTGTGAGGCGAACCGTCTAATTAAACACTCACATACAGACATAAATTTGGGTCACATCATTAAATAAATATAAATGGGACGCCGCTCTGTCTGCCAGCGACACTCGCTCTGGCTCGAGGTCTGGCTCCTGGTTCTGGCTGGGGCTCTGCCTGAAATTGTGTTTTTGTTTGTTTTTGCTTTGCTTTTTTAACATGATGATTTACATAAAATCAACAGCGAAAAGTTAATTTATTTCAAGCCTTTGCTGTTGGCCCTAACTTGACTTTCCGACGTCATCCTTTGCCAAAGGATAACCATGCATCTTTCAAGCGGGCACCTCAATTAAGATATTAAGCTGCTATTGCATGAGCAGCTCTGATATAATACACGATTCACACGCACACACACATACACAGACAGACAGACACACATACAAGCATACTTAAGCGCTCCCCAGTGCGCTGGAGCTTAAAACTTCTGCTGTGCGTGGCGTGCAAATATTGTAGCATACTTTTTGGGGCTCAGCACTTGGGGTCTAATTTTATTGCTGCCTATTATAACGTGTAGATATGTTTGCATGCCTACTTACATATGAGCGTGTCAACTTTTGAAGCCAAGCGATTTACGCCTGTGCACACACGCACACACACACACACACACGAACAGACACACACATATACAAATCTGCACAAATGTGAAGCTCAAAGCAGCTCGCAACATATGTAGAAGACTTTGTGCGACGTCCTGTTTGTTTATTAGCATGTGGCGGCAACATGTCCCTCTGCCACACTCTCTCTCTCACACATTCTTTCCCTCTCTCTCTCTCTCTCGCACACTGTGCGCGAGAGCCCGACTCTTGTTGTCCTTCGTCCATATCTTTGTGTCTCTGTGGCTGTGCAAATTTTATATAATTACACTTTGCGCATTTTCACAATGAAGTAACAATGTTTTAATTAAACCATTGGAAAGCCAAATAACTCTTGTGTGTTGCGGGATTCCCAGGAAACAGGCAAACGCACAGACAAACAAACAAACAAACAAACGGTTTAGCGATAAGCGCCAAAAACCAAACAAGCTACACACACACACACACACACACATACCCATACACACAGATGACTGCAGTCTGTCAACCGTTCACAGAATCCAACAGAACCGTACTCGATATATATGTGTGTGGGAAAACATCGGATGCACAGGACACATACACGAAAAGGACATGAAGCGCTTTTGACACAAAGACAAATTATTGTTATTAATCCAACTTAATAATGATTTTATATACGTACATAAATATATATGTATTCAATTAGAGATGCGAAGATTACTAGCAGCGTGAGGAAAACTAGCAGAAGGACCTTTACTTTTCCACTAGTTGAATTTAATAAAATAGTGAAATAAATAAAAATTAAAAGAGAAACTACCATCTGTTAGAGGTATGTCTATTCACTTAAAATGGGACCTCTTCAATACAAGCAGACAGTAAAATCTTTACTCTTTATACACTTATGTTGCTATCGATTGAGTGCTAATGCGGTCTAAAGACATAAACGGAGCTATAATGATAAACATGCAGTGTGGATATGCAGAGTGGATATACAGTGCATAACAAAAAAATATACTAAATAACATAGCATAACAAATATTATAAATAATAAATTTTTCAATGAAACTCGAATGTCAATTTTTAATGAAAGCCTGATTTTTTTTATTCATTAATTTTTTCTGTTCTTTTAGTGTATAATAAAATATAGTAGATCTTATATTTGAAAAAGAAATTCTACAATCTTTTATTTACTTTCTTATAATTTCAATTAAAATTATATATTTTCTTTAATTATTCCCATATATGTAAAATTAGTTTAGGTTGACACTAATGGCAGAAGAAAGCTTGTTAAATGATGTATATAAAACAATGTGTCCAGGGTATAAAAAGATCGTTACCCATGTGAAATTGCATTTTGCTTTCATTATATTTAATTTAAAAATTCAAGATGCATTAAAAATAAATTCAGTACAATATAAAGGATTCAATAGTCAAAATGTCGAAGAAATATATATACATATTCTAATCTGAACACAATTGAGTTGATAAATTTAAGAGAATATGAGAACATAAGATGGAGATTCTGGCTATGAGGAGATCATGAATTCGTATGACAGTAGCTTTATAAATATTAAGCATTTCGGCCTTGCCTTTAACATTTACTCCGACTTTAACTTGGAAAAAGACAAGCAGTCGAGACGAGCAAGGCCAGACAGCTCAATTATTTATACTGCTCAAAGTTCGCATTGCAAATGATTTGAATTTCTAATGATCTCGGCAAATTTATTGAACGGCAGCCAAAGTTGCTCGAGCATGGATTAGCAGCTTAACAATTCGCTTTGGTTAAATAAAACATAATTGAAATAAGTACATCTAAAATGTGGCCAACTAACGCATATTAAAGCCAGTGCTAACAACCGTTTCGCCTCAGCTACAGTTAACACTTGAAAAAATTGGCAACACTTCTGGGCCAACGCGTCGGGCTGCGCTGCGCTGCATCGTTCAGCTTTCAGTGTAGCGTGAACGCGCCAAGAACTTGCAACACATGCGAGCGAGGCTCCGAAATGTATGCTATATAAGATGCATGCAGCGTAATGCTGAAGGCCATGGGAGTGGCAGGCGTTGCCTGTTATATGAATTAACACAGAATGAAACGCACAAACGCCCTTGACAGAGTGCTCCCTCTGTCCCGTTCCCCCCTCTTCCCCCTCCCGACAACAAGTATTTCTACTTCTATTCCGCAAATTGCGCACGAAGCTTAAATTGAATTGTTAAGCTGGCGCTGGACGGGATTGAGAGTCGAGGCCGGAGTTGGGGCTGGAGTTGGTGGTGCAACCACGCATACTTGAAGCTGCGGCTGCTGCATTTCAACTCTATTTCATAGATACTCTTACACTGACGCGCAACTTTGGCTGTGGATGGCAAGCGAAATTGCAATGCCTTTGTCAGCGCTGCGTTTGTTTTATCTAATTGCTCGCCCACATGTAGCCCCAAACCCCCATGTACATGAAACATATACACACACACATAAGGAAACGCTCGTTTGGCGAGCAGATAAAGTATCTGCTTATATACGACGCATAGTTTATCTTCTTAGTGAGGTCTCAGCTGTGTGCTGTGTGTGTTGGTCAACAGCTTTTTACAAATTAGCTAGCTAACGGAATTGCAAACCTGGCCCAAGAGCGGGGTTGCTGCTTACACTCTATATATGTATATGTAAGTATATGGGTGTGCGTGCAAGTGTGTGTGGTTGTGTGTGTATTTTCGCCCTTTCATGCTGACTTGGAACTTCCGGCGTATTTATAATTTATTTCCTTTCTGGCAGCTGCTGGTCAGATCCAACCCCCTCAAAAAACAGTTTCCTGTGCTGCTCCTGCTGCTGCTGCTCCCATCTCCTGCTCTTGCTTGCTGCTCCTGCCCAAGCTGCCTGCCTGCCTGCTTGCCTGCTTGCTTGGTTGGCCAATTTATTATCCAGTTTAATTGGAAAATTCTGATTTCCATTTTAACGAATTAGCACCTGCGACAAGCGTTCTTAATGAGTTATACGACAACTCGCTCTTGAGTAACAATACGCAAAAACCAAAAGCAGAAAAATATATAAAAAAAATAAATATACTAAAGGGAAACTCAACTGAAATAAAATAAATATAAAAGAAATGAATCCAACAGCTTTTGGTTTGTAAATTACATTTCTCCTGCTGCCAGGGCAACATATAAATTGCAAGATTTATATGACAAATTTTATTTAATGCATTTTTATGTGCTGGACCCAAAGGACTTGGCACCCAGTTCGCAATGCCTATTGTACGTGCTTGCCCTTTCCTGGGCGAACAGTGCAACAAATTGTAATTTACTTGATCCAAATTGTATATATTACTTCATTCAATATGTTTTTATTTTGTTATATTTTACACCATTTTATTTTATTAGTTTAACCAAAATTTAATTAAATATATTTAATGGAATAGAAAGCTATTTGCCCCACTGTACTATTTTATTATTTTATTTATTTTTATTATTTAATTATATTTGACTCCATTTTATTTTGAATTAGTTTCCCAATAATTAAATTAAATATAGTGAATCCAATTAAACGCTATTTGCCCCACTGTACCATGGCAGAGAGCCCATGTTTATATTTCCCATTGCGGCCAGCTTTAGCTGACCGCATAAGGCTTAAGCTTTGGCCCTTTAAACATTTTGTAATGAACGTTCAAAAAAACATAAATAAAAATAAAATAAAATAACGAAGATTCAATTGCAATAGCAAAAAATTCAAAAAGGTGCAAAAAAGGTAATCGTACAATTAAATTTGTTTATTGGCTTAAACACATACAAATTGTTAAGCTTCTTTGCTATTTATGCACAGGCGCAAAAACAAAAAAATAACAGAACTGGAATGAAGGCTATGCTGCAGCACGTCTATGGCTGAAATACCCTTGTGAAAACATACAGCGAAAGGAAATATTTGAATACATAGAAATGCAATGATAGTTGAAGTTAGTAAAGATAAGTGGAATAAAGTATATCGAATAGAGCAAATACAGTAGTACCTAAGGAATTGAGAATCGTTCATATATGCTATTTAATGTTGTTTCAGCTTATGCCTCCTGCATATTTACCGTACGAATGTCAATCTAAGTATATTTCACTAGATGCTGGTTAGCATAAAAAAGCATTCCAATAATCTAAATGAACTAGACCTCTATAAAAAAAAAAAAATTAATCAGTGAAATTCTTGTAGAATAATTGCTTAAGATTAAATATGTTTCATTAAAAAATGTATTTTCTGGTGAACTTTTTAAATTCTCATGATGCTTCATCTTATGCAATTTAAATCATTATCCAAATAGATCACATGTAAAAGCGCTTCAATTCATGAACTGTTCCTTTGTGTTTATATGTTGCTCAGATTTTAAATAAAGTATTTATGTCAACTGATTTGGATCGTTTGAGGGATTTGATAAATGAAATGTGTATTGCGAACATATATTAATTAATTATGTTTGCGCTTATTCAAAAATATGCTTTGATCATAAGAACAATTAAAGCTTGCTCTATCCACACAATTATTAATGAAAATTCTAATTGTGCTTTATGAATTTTAAGGACAGAAACATACCTGGATTCGCCTAGCATATACCACGGCCCTATTTGTAATCAGCTTTGCTGATTCTGAATTGCACTTTAAATTGAATAAATATGCACTCTTAACTTGCATTTCATAATATTTATCTATGATTTTTTTCATTATTGAACTTTTCAATTGTAAATCAACAGCAGCAAAAACACAAAAAACAAAAAAAACGAGAACAAAATCCTACTCTTAATCTGCATTGTATTGCGGCTCAATGTGACTCTCTCGCCCCAGGGCAGAAGTCTATACTTAAAAAGGCATACAAATAATAACAAATAGCCACCCAACCACCCACACACCGTGGACAAAAGTTGTTCAATGCTAGAAACCAGCAACAGAGCCAGACAGCCCGTTGGACATGCGTGCGGCATTAAAAGCACGTGGATTGGGCGCAAAGCGGATTTCCGGGAATTTTATATACCCTGTACGCAAATGAATGATAATATGGGGTGTACCGGGAAAATGCACAGTTAATTTTACATATATTTATATATATCTAAGACTCTCAGACCAAGATATCATCATATGGGAATTATAATGTAACTACACATACTCTTACTACTAAAGCAACTTCTTATTCTGCTATTAAATTACTTGTCCTACTCCGACTTCTCAATTCATTACAGCTACTTCTTATTATTATTACTACTACTACTACTTCTCCTACTTTTACTAATATCAAGCTGCTGCTATTGGTCGTGCTACTCCTACTCTTTAACTATCACTACTCTATTACTAGTTTTACTCCTACTAGTATTTCTACTGTCTCTACGTCTGTTCCCACTACTACTCCTACTACCACTTCTACTACTCCTACTACTACTTCAACTACTACTACTACTACTTCAACTACTACTACTACTTCTACTACTCCTACTACTACTTCTGTTTTTCTGTTCCTAATACCACTACTACTCCTCCCACTCCTACTCCTAGCTATACTATATCTACGTCTCTCCCATTACTACTACGACTAGTACTAGATAGTATTTCTACTATCTCTACTTCTATTCCTTATACTACTACAACTACTCTACTAGTACCACTTCTTCATTACTACCACCAGTACTATCACTTCTACTACTAAAGTTCTAATACTAACTCCTTGTACTCCAACTTTTAGCTACTTCTACTACTACTAGTAATTATTTATAATTATATTTCTACTGCGAAATACTCCTACTCCCATTTCTACTACTTCTGCTAGGGTATGTCCATGTCTATCACACTCAATGTAGTTCTTTGCACTTATTGTATTGTTGTTCATTTCAGATGAGGACGCGTACAGCGTTCGATGCAGTTATAATTGCCAATGTTGTTATTATTGTTGTTTGTTTTTTTGTTCCCTGTTTTGTTGTTATTTCAGCGCGCGACTTGTTTGTTTTTTAACATTACACAAGGGCAGCATTTAGTTTCAATTAAAACATTGCAGTTTGTGGTCACCCTATGAAAACAAAAACCTTCTAACGATACAAATTGCAAAAAAAAAAAAAAATGAAAGGAAGAGAACTATGGAGTGAATGTTGAATAACAAGTTAGTTAGAACTATGCAGACGGTCCGTGGCATAATTTGTAACTACCTTGAGGGTGGAGTAGGCCCAGGTCCTCTGGGGCATGTACAGCAGCCCCGCCCTACTCTTGTTGCAGTTCTGTCTGTGACATTTACGAGCATAAACTGGCGATAGTTCGACCAACTGAAAAATAGATAATAACATACCAAAAAAGCAACAACAAAAAATGTAAATAACACAAACAACTAACTAACGACTACATATGCAGGATAGTGTCATAAATTTAATTAAAATTTGAAAAATGTCAACAGCAATGTCACAAAGCTTTTCAATTAGAACACGAAGCTAAATTCCAAAATTGGTTTGATGATGGCCTAATCCGAGCAGCCCCAAGCGTGTGAAGCTGAACTGCAAAAAAATATTGGCATATATCAAACTATAAATAAATATATAATATTTATATACATGCATGCATATCGTTTTAAATTTGCTAATTATTAGTTTAATCATAGCTTTAAATATTAGCTTAGTTAAAAGTGTCTACCGATTTAAAGGACTAAAAATTTGATTTTATATTTATTTAGTTTTGTTTGCAATTTTTAATGCTTTAATATTATGTAGAGCTGCGCTTTGCAGTTAATGCTCTATGCTCAACAGCTTCTAATTCAATCACACTTACACAAACAAATACGTAAACATTTATAAATAATATATATTATGTTATTCTTATTAAGTAAAATGTATTTTCTAGCAAATCAAAATCTCGGGACTTTCTATTCAACATGGTTATTACAACAAATATGCATATTTCATTTATCCATCTCAACATTGTAGATCTTTTCTTCTTATTACTATAACTTAAGCAAATACAAAAAGTTAATTTTATTGATTTATTCATACATGTTTTTGTTCACTCAAATCAAATTAAACGCTCTATAAATTGAGCTTTCAATTGATGGTTATGAGCACGTTTTATTTATATATGTATTCATCAGATTTTTTAGTGGGTGTCATAAGCATCGTTGCAATTTATTTATATTAAATCAAATATGTCAATTTTTTTAAGTTTTTACATAATGCCATTCGTTTTTTGCGATGTTTTTAGAGCAACTGCGGACATACATATAATAACATAATAATAGACAGTGTAGAACAGGAATGCATTGATTGTAGTTACAGTTGGTCAAATACGCCGATGACATTGTTTTTACATTACAACTATACTCTGCTCTCAAATAAAGGATTATAATACTGTTTTTACTTGAGGACTATACGAGGACTATATGAGTTTAAATAGAGCAAACTGACGCAATGGTAATATTTATGGGAAGAAGACTGATAGACTAAGAGTCATTAGCTGAGCTAGTCAACTAGACGACTCCGTCAATAATACAAATAATATATAATAATACAAACATCTGCATTTGCATGCAAGCATTATATACTATCAATGTGTTTAGAGTATAGAGAAAAGTAATTCATTTTTATATACATTCATAAAATAACATTAAATAATAGTACATACATACTACTTCCCATACTCAATATAGACTTTGTAAATTAAGCTCAAGCTTTGACTAGTAATTAAAAGAAGATCATAGTTACTTTAACTTACAATAAACATTCACATTACCTTTCAGTAAAAACTAAAAGCTGAAAGACTCTTCAACGCAGACTCAGCATTGACACTTTTCTAGCTGAGATAATCTGAATAGTAATTGGTCCCTCAGATATAGTGACAAATGCCTTGAGAACGTAAAGAAATGCTAAGCCATATCCCTAATTAACAACGCAGTTGCAGGAAATGCTCTCAGCTAACTTTGGCGCTGCAGCAACTCTTTAAATCAGAGAGAGATAGAGGGAGATACAGAGAGAGCGTAACTCAAATGGAGTTCTAATCCACAACTCGGAACTTTAATTAAACTTGTTGGCCGGGCTTGCGAGATGACTCGTTTACCTGTGGAATAACACAACATTATACGACTCCATGTACAAGTTGAAAACGTTCAGAAAATCTTTTAATCTGTTTGCACAACTTTCAGCAGTTCAGCTCGGGCATTCGTGTGCTTTGTGAGTGGAGTGGAGTGCGAGTGCGAGTGCGAGTTGTATTAGACAGAAATGCTTAACTTTGATTGTTTCGACTTATTGCTGCATTCACAAAGCTATCTCTGCGATACACTCAAGTTCTTTCTCAGAGCTATCAGCAGCCCCTAAAATGTCTTGAACAGATTCTTGGCTCTTTGCATCCAAGTGCTGACATTTGTGGGACCACAATGAAAGCCCTCGGGTGCAACTGCTTTTAGAGCTTTCTTTTCATTGTATATGTGTAGAGGGGTGTATGTATGTCTGTCTCTGTCTCTGTCTGTGTGTGTTGTAACAAAACGCGCTGTTATCATTATCACAGTCAGGCAAACAGTCAAGTCGAGTCATAAAACAACAAAACAGTTCAAATGTTCAACTGCTAGATATATGTATTTTTGTATATATGTATGTATTTGTTGCATTGCGTTAATCTTTTTGGCCAGGGCAGTTTATTCGCTGCCCGCACACACACACACACACACACACACACACACACACACACACACACACACAC
>NW_022045869.1:951993-982183 GCF_001654015.2 Drosophila navojoa
CTCTCTCTCTCTCTCTCTCTCTCTCTCTCTCTCTCTCTCTCTCTCTCTCTCGCACCCCCTGCCAACCTCTCTCTCTTTCTATTGCTGTGTGTGGAAAAGGCAAGAGTCCGCAATTAGAGACGCGCAACAACTTCAAGTGGCCCACACATCGTCGCACCCTTAACTAGTTGTCGTAAAAATAATTGCCCACTACTTAGCAGTCCAAATACCCAACTGGCTCTATCTGTATCACTCCACACTCTGCCGCACTACTCTCTCTCCCTCTCCCTCTGTCTCTTTCTAACCCTCCGTCCTGCTCTCATATTGTGCGTTCTATCCAATAAAGGCGCAGCCGGCTAGCATCTGCACTTAAAGCTCCGTGAAACTACGAAATAGCAACAAATAGAAATAGCATTAGACATAGTCAAGCTAACAGAAGATGTACTGAACAAACCTCAGATACCCTTTAATGACATGGAAGACATGGAAACCTTATATAAATTACTAAAATATATAATTTTTAAATTTCTATTAATTAATGAATACAACTGCTTCACAACCCGAAAATAAAAACCAAATAAATGAAATAATTATAATAAATTAAATTTAATATTGCATACATCTTATATTTACTTATTGATATAAAACTAAACATATATTAAATATGTATTAATAAATAATTAATAAAATAGCAAGTTTAATAACTTTTCTTTTTTTGCTTACAAAGATAAAACTAAATATTTTTAAAATTATATAAGTTTTATGTATTTATATTAAATAAGTATTAATAATTAATACAAAATATATAGTTTAATAATAAGACAAGTAAATTAAAATGCATATATTTTTTATTACTATAAAATTTGTTTTCTGTATGTTGATAATATACATTAAATAATTAAAAAATAAAAATTGAATAGTTTACCTATAAAACTTAAATACATTTTTAATTGTGAGAAAAGCAACAACAAAATATTATTATTGCCTATATAATTGTTGTTTTTTTTTTTTTATTATGCAACTCACATCTTATTTAACTTTTATACGGTCTACGGAATACAATATTTAAAAACTAATTTTTAAAAAAATAAAATTATACACGTTTGTGCAATTTCAAGTCATCCAGAAGTTCGAAACTTAATTCTGCCTCTATTTATTCTTTATCCCTCAAAGGAATGCCTTAGCTCCAACTCATGTACATGCATATAAAATATATGATAATATTCAATCAGACATATTTACATATGTACGTGTACATACATTGTATATATTTTATGTCTTGCAGCCAATGGCAGTAGATAGTGGTTATAGCCGCTGGGCGTGGTGCGTGTACATATTGCAGAATCAAGCAAAATAATGTTTATACTCGTTCCACGTTGTCTTAAGGTGGCTCTAAGCGCTTTGCTTTGCTTTGGCGCGGCTGGTAAATAAAAGTGGCAGTACTCTGGCGCTGGAAAGGACCTCAACCTAAACCTGGTAGCAAGCAGCTGGCTGCTGGACTTCAGCCGGGGCAGCCGGGGGCTACGGGCCGGCAGTAGGGGTCATAGTTCATTTCATTCTTCTTTGCTTTTCCGCTTACTACTAAATTCAAACACTTTGGCCATGAGCAGCGTCGAGCGAAGCGAGAAAGAGAGAGAAAGAGAGAAGGAGTAAGCGAGGTCTGTAGCCGAAGACAATGGTTCACAAATTGTAGAAAAGTCGCATGTAATAAAAGTGCTGGCTGCAACCGAATTGTATCTGCAAGATACACAGTGGCACCGGCTAAATCTGAGACTGAGACGGAGAGTGAGGCTCAGAGTGGGACTGGGGCAAAGAGACAGAGGTAAGAGCCGGTGGCTGCTACCAGCATTTATATTGTATTTACCTACTTGTTTTTTATTATCTACAAATGCTCTGTGCTCTGTGCTCTCCACTCTATACGCTCAGCGAAGCTGAAAAAACAAGTCGAGCGTCGCCTGCACTGTGCTCCGGGTATAAATATTTATCTTTTTTTTTTTTTTTGTTACTTTCTATCGTCTTGATTCCTGCTTTATATACTCTTTCGAATACGTTTTCCTTTTCTGTTGTTGTATTTTCTCTATTTTTTGTATATATTTTTGCAACGGGCGCTTTTGTTTTAAGGCAATCGGAATCCGGCACGAGAAAATATTGTCTATTGATTGATTGTTTGTTCTATTTGCTGCCTGAGCATTGCAAACAGAACGCAACAGAACACACGGCCCATATTATTAGATACAATTTACGAGCATTGTGCACTAAAGTGGAATGGCAGCCGCTGCAGGATTATTGTTTATTTTATGACACGTGGCAGAAGCAGCAGCAGCAGCAGCAGCAACTGGAACCCCATTGACCAGAGAGATAGAAGCATTCGCATGCCAAAGGCGCTGACACGCGCAAGGACCCTAAGCCTTTGCTAATAATGCCAATAATCATAGAGTGGACTACACACGCCCTCCCTCTATTCCCATCTCTCTCTCTCTCTCTCTCTCTCTCTCTCTCTCTCTCTCTCTCTCTCTCTCTCTCGTTCTCTGGTTGCATTAATAATATTTTCTTAACTTGAGAGTCTGACACGGGCATGAATGTACCAACTCCTCCCAATCATCGTCAATGCAGCTTACTTAATCAGAAAACAAAATGGAACGCAGCTCTATGCAAATAGAGAAATAGAGAGCAAAAAGCGACAACTAGTAGAGTTGTTGCTCTGCTCTGCTCTGACAAAGGCCGAAACTTGCCTCCGCATGTTCTCGACTGGACAGGACGACAGTTGGCATGTGGCAAGTAGTAGTAGTAGTAGTAATAGTAGTGGTAGTAGTTGTGGCATGTGGATGCCGACGGAGGATCGAGACTGCCTCCCTCTCACTGTGTGCGGTGTGCTGTGTGTGCAAATGTCAGTTAGTTTAGTTACTTAATTGAATAGTTTGTTTTTGACATAATCTTTATGGGTCTTTTGTTTTTAATCCCAATACACACTGGCACGCACAGAGCGCAAACAGAACAAAGACGTTACATGCGCCTCGACACATCGTTAGCCATAAAGGCACTTGATTACCATCAAGCCGACTGCGTGGGTGGTGCGAAAAGTATTCGTATGCAAAGTGGATAAAGTCAGTCAACAATTCGAAAGCGAATTCACTTTGCTTAGGGCTTCCATTACGAAGTCCTAATCCAATTGTCAGCCAGCCACAAATCAACAAATTGTTATGAGAGAATTTTTAAATTTTTCTGATGCTCAACTCAGTTTTTAAATACAAGTCTATCGATTTACTTATTTTGAATATGATCTATTACAATGATTTATCATTGTTGTATACTAAGATATATTCCTCCATTAATTATTAACTTTAGCTAATAGATTCATTTATTTAAAAGACATTTTTGTTGTCACATTTCAGGCTTTTATATTTCCTCTTTTCACTCTGCTTCAGGTAACATCTTCTTTTATTCAGTATCATATATCATTGAATTATTCGAATTCATTCTATTCACAATTCAATTCATAAGCCCTAGAACATCGTTATGTATTATCTGCGATGCTATTGTTCAGATATTCTGCTTCAATTATTTCATTTCAATTTGAGTTTGAGTTTGACTCTACGCTTTGCTTTGTACTCGGCTCACCTGTTCGCTCAGGTAAATACCGACCTGTGATCATAACATTTACGCTGTCTCTAACTGACTTGTTACGCCTTTACGTAATGTTTTCCCTTTTCCTGCTAATCCCAAGCGATAATATCATAATAGCCCACTTATGTCCATTCTCAAAAAAAAGAAACGTAAAGAAAAGAAAAAAGTGAAAGAGACGAGAACTGGTAAAGCAACCCACTCTTAGTTACCTTCTGGCAGGAGGTGCCACACCCTAGCCCTAACCGAGTGCTGCTGTCCGGCCATCAACATGACCAGCACAAAAATCTTAGCCACACGGCCGAATGCGTCCATTGAAATACGTTTTGGGACGGCCACAGAAGATGCCCCATTGTTAGGCAGCCCAGTTAGGCAAACGGGGCAATGCCACAGAACAAAAGACCCAATCGAGAACGCCTTAACAGAGTGACCTGCCGCTGCCGCTGCCGCTGCCACTGCTGCTGCCACTGCTGCAAGTGTGTGAGTGTTAGGCTGGCTATGAATGTTGGCCGAGTATAAGCACTCATCGTACGTATAGCAAATTACAGCTCCAATTCGAGCTTCATCATCATCATCAACGTCGTCGGCGTCGTCGTCGTCGTCGTCGCCTTTGCGGTGCCTGGCCCCAGTGTATTTGGCACTTTAGGCGTCATCGGTGGCAGCTCATTGAGTGGCTTGTAATGCGTTGATGGCGGCCAACTCCTATTATTGTTTTATTGTATGGCTGCAGCAGTCGCCTCCGTACGGCTTACAGCGCAGAGCTCTCACAGCTGGCAGTTCAACCGGCCCATGTTAGTTAATTAATTTCTGGCCAATGCCACAAAGGACAACTGGGCCAACGTCAAGTGGCGCATTCAAGTGCTTACATGTGCTTAGCTGCGGCATCCCATTCAAACACAAACACACAGTGAGAGAGTGAGAGAGGGAGAGAGGGAGAGCCTTAGTACCGCTTTTTGTTTCGTAAATTTAGTTACAAATTAGCCATGGCCAAGGATCCTGAGGCATGGCCACTAGACCCGAGAATTGTCTGTAGTCCGTGAACCGCACAATTTCACGCTCGAACGCTTCAGAGCAGCTTGAATGCGTGTATTCGAATCCTTAACCAATCCCTGCTCCAATGCCTGCCGATGGACTTCAAAAGATATGCAATCGATAGCTGCTTCACATATTTAATCAACTTCATTGCACTGTCCTACAAATTAGTGGAACAGCCCCGTGGTCCGGCTGCAGCTGGACTCAGTTCATATGGCTCGCTTATTGAGTTGCTTTGGCCGCCGGCCATGGCTTTTTAGATGATTCAGCTACCTTTTTTATTTCCCTTCGTTTATTTGTTTGTTTTTTTTTTTTTTACTTTACTCCTCTTGCTCCTGGTGGTCCTGAACAAAGCGTGCTGGGGCCCAACAAAAGCGCATAAAGTCCAATAAAAAGAGCGATGGCAGCAACTATCTTTCTATAGCTTTTGTCGGCTATCTGTGGGCCTTTTAGTTGTTGTTGTTGTTGTTATTGTTGCTTCTGGTTTCTTTTGCACTACTAATCCGGGCCATGGCACTGGCTCCTTCCCAGCAAGCAGCATGTGGGACGTGAGGGCATGGCAGGAGGCGGCGCTTGTTTGCTTTTGGCTTGTTACATTTTGATTAAAAAACGCCCCCGCGCATAAGTCGCACAAATGCACGGCTAACCTACGTACAGAGAGAAAGAGAACTAAAAGAGAGAGAGAGAGAGAGCGAGATGCAGAGACAGTGAGAAAGAGAGAAAGAGAGATTGCTAGTAGACCCATATTAGTACGGCAATGCATATATACATACTGATACCGGCACATATGTATATAGACGTAGCGCCCACCAGGCCAGAGTCAAATGCTGGGGCCAAAAATGTCGCACAAAAAGTTCAAAGAAAATGTGCCATAGAAAAGGAAAACAAAGTCGTAAGTAAACTGTGAACTGGGCGTTACTCAAATGCCCTATGCTAGACATAAATCGAAATGGACCACTGATAAAGATGTGAATATAAGCAAATTATTGCTCACTGTGTGAACAGATGTGAATAGATGAATGTTGGCATGCAGATGTGTGGTGGAAGGGAGAAAGAGAGAGGGGGAGAACAGCAATAAAATGATAAATGCCAAATCCAGATCTGTCTATGATGATGAAATAAAATCGGATGAGATTTGAGAGAAGAAAGAAGAACAACTGCCATAGCTAAGAAAAATTCGAACTGTTTTATAGTTTAAAAAATTCTTTTGTCTCTGGCTTTATATCATCAGCTTCGGATTATGAAAATGAAGATGAATTATAATTTTAATTTTCGATACAAATTAGAGAATGCTTACCTAATCATATACCAATAATTATAAAATTATTAAAATTGAATTGCTTATAATTTACAGCTTGACGATCTTTTTATAATTTTAAACAAAAACATACAAATAATTTTATATATATATCCAAATTTTTCAAGAATAATCTATTTAATTTAAACCTTTTGTATTTAACTTTCTTAAGTGGAAGCTGTCAATAAATTTTGTAAAACTTAAAAAAAAAAAATTTCACATTAATTGACAGAAAGAAAACTTTAATAAAAGATATACTAAAATATACTTAAAGAGCATAAATTTATCTCTGGATTATTATACTGCTTTATTTTATGACTCTACACGCATCTCCATATGTGGTACACATCGTGGTTCCGTAGCACAGTCGGGGCATGCCTTTATATGCAGTGTATGCTCCGCTCTTTGTCATAATACCACTTGCCCCAGTTTTCGTATTAAAGCTCAATCAGAAAACTAGTCGTACACCCGCATACAAAAACGAATCATTCATCAGGTTTTTCATTACAGTTTGCTTTCTGCTTGGGAATTGGGATCGTTTTTTCTCAGCGCTCCAGCGTGTTCCATTTGCTCGTTTTGATTTTTGGTCGCACTAAAAAAACATTTTCATTGCTTATTTGTGCCGTGGCTTTTGAGCCCGGCAAAAGGCCCGGTGTCCTCCGGCTGGGTTCCAATGCTCCAATAACTGTGATTGTGTTAATTTAAATGTCAGTCAAGTAATATTTTTGCACAAAACGAGGCGGACGAAGCGGTCCGCCGTTCGGTCGGTCGGTCAGGAGGTCCTGGACCAAGCCGAGTCCAGGGATTGTGAATATGGCCCTGAAATAGTACAACTAGATCTCCACATACCCACGCCCCCAACCCACTTTTCGGTACGTGCCTTTTGTGCATTGTGCGGCATTGACGCGTGCTCTCTCTCTGTGTGTGTGTGTGTGTGTGGGTGGGGGTGTGACTGGCGGGCGTCAGCTAAAAGCGGATAATCTACGAAAATTTTAAAATTCCTCACAGGTTCAAAGGAAGTGAAAATGTGTTACTTGTTTATGAAGCGGCCAACAGACGCCACGGGCATCTGCACGGCCAGGATGAGGGCAAACGCATGTGCAAACGCATGAAATTTCATTGCTTGATTGTCCCACAAACATAGAGAATCGCATAGCTGTATCTAAATCTCTGGCTGAATGTGTGTCTGTGTGTGTGTGTGTGTGTAACTGTGGCTACATAATTTTGCGCTTGAATTCAGCTGTAAGCCGTGCGACGTTTAGAGACCCCAGTTCCTGAGGCCCAAAAGAGAGGCCCGAGACCCCCAAGGACCTGAGCCTGCCTTGCCTGGCTGCCTGCATTCGTTAGTGAAAGCAAATACACAGCTGTTCAGGTCTGGGCACTCCGATGCAGAGTCCTCGTTTAGGTGCCCACATTTAAGACACACATCATTGCAGCTGGGTATATGGCAAGGTTCATTCGAGTTCCAATTAGGATGATCTATGTGATGATCAGAAAAATCGACAAAAAGGCCTAGAATATGTAAATACAAAATGACTAAATGACTGATTGAAATATTATAATATATTTTCCAATTAAAGACAACATCACTTCTTCTCCACTCCGAAGTTTCAGTTCGATTAAACGAAAGAACCTTTCGAATTCCCTTACTATCTCTCTCTATCATTCTCTGTTGTTATTATGATTTCAATCAGGTAAAGTGTATATTGCTTTCGGTCTGATCGGAAAAAGTTTCCTTTCAAGTTTTTTCCCCCACTTTAGATTGTTGAGGGCAATTGTAGGACAACAGAGGACTGCCAGGCTAGCAGCTCAGGCAAGCGTTATCCAATTGGGAACGGTATCCAAATGGGCGCCCCCTCGGGCGTGGCGTATGCGTGATTTTTAACGCTCGCCATGCTAATTCAATTGTGTTTGCCTTGTCTACACGCCATGTAATGAGTAGCGCAAACAACAACAGCGCCGCGTAGATGATGACTAAAACGAGCTCGAAAACGACGGCGACGACGATGACGATGACGATGACGCTGACAATGGGAGAGCTTTGCCATGCCTTCTGCCCCGTGTTGTGCCTTGCCCCTTGCACCAACATGCCACGTGGCATACACCAGCCACGTGCGTGGCGGTTCGTGGAGTGTGGAGCGTGGAGAGTGGAGCAGGGGTGCGCACTCATCATTTTTACACACAAATGCATATTTATTTTTAATTAAAAACTTATTAAAAACTAGTTAAGCATCAACTGCAGCATTTTTAATTACTTTCGACAAAGGCCCTCTTGCATTTTCATCAATGCAAAAGACGTTTGCATAAAGCTCTTCAAATGGACACTGCGCCCTTCGCAATTGCAGTTAACCCCCACACAGTGGAACCAATTCACAGATTCAAACAATATTGTTTAGCATTGTTTTATTATTTTAGTAGTATTAAATTAATATTATATTATACTAGTAGATAATTCATTTTTTATTTTACAAGGAAATATTTGAAATGTATTTGCTTGAGTAGAAATAATTAAATTAATAATTAAATTGGATATTTATGTTAAAGCTGCAATTAAAACCTAGTTTAAGGGAAAAAGTTCATGTTCGAGTTTTCGCCTAATTGCAGCTAAATTAATTATCGTAATAATAAAACTACAATTATTGTAATAATAAAACTATTAAAACAAAAATAATAAATAATATGAATAAAGTGTAATAAAGTAAATAAATAAAGCGCACCTTCAATGTATAAGCGGAGAATAATAAAACATCTTTGTATTTAAATAATGGAGTAATTTTTTAGGTAGTTTTCAGAGAATCAATAACTAAATAAGTTATATTTATAAATAGGTTAGAAAATATATTTTGAATATATTTTAAATTTTGAAAAAATTTCTTAACTATCTTTATGTTCTGACTAATGGTAAAGCGCAATAACATAAATAGATAAAATCGCATCTCCAATGTGTAAACTTATAGAGTTAGGTAATTTTCAGACAATCAAGAACAATATAATAAAAAGTTATAATTTACAAATAATCTAGATAGAGTAGAAAATATATTTTAAATGTCTATTAAAATACTGACTCATGGTAATAACCTGCTTGGCCTGAAGTTACGCGGCGTGCTAATAGGTGATCTGGCATCTCTTGGTCAGTCAGTAAATTCTTTTAGGAAAACCCCATTTTAAGACTAGGAAGCTATCTCCCTATGAATGTTTTTAAAAAAGTATAAAAACTAAGAACTAGACAATTTTAAAAGACAAAATCTGCACAGCCTAAGAGCACATCTCATACATTTTTGTATGTTGATAAATTATTTAAGTAAATGTTCTATATGATTGCGAGCTGCAGAGTTTTGCCTCGTAAATAAGTTGATTGAATCGTGATAATCCACTCGGTAAATAAACACATTTTCACTTATGGGGACATTCTTGCGAATTATTTATGGTTATTTTTAGGTTTTTTTTCTTTTTCTCTTGGATGATGGAATTCCCATCCACATGTTGATGGGTCGGACCCCACTGTTGGCCGGAAGCAAAAGGCTGAGTCTATTGACTCATCGCTGATAGTTTAGCTGCTGGGCGCTGCATAGATTTCAATGGCCTGCCCTGGCCCGGCCAACGGCCTGGAGGGGGGCTGCGTCATCAGGACAGCAGGGACAGCAGCCCCAGCCAGATTACTTGGCTCGTATATCCCTCAGCGTAGCTTCTGAAAATTTGCATTGCTGATATTGGAAGATTCTTTTTTTCTGTTGCTCGTTCACTTTATTCTTTATTTTCATCTCGTTTTCTATTTTTGGTTATTTTCATTTTTTTCTGTTTTGCCTATGATTTATGGTGGAACGTTGTGTGGGCGTGGTCGAGCCGGTTGGCGACGCGTCCGTGCACGTCTGTGCCTGTTTTGCGGTTGCGTTTGCGTTTGCGTTTGCAGCTGAAGCCAAAAACAGAGGCTGACACCGCGCTGAACCCAGCCGAACTGAACCCAACTGAACTGAACTGAACTGAACTGAGCTGACGAGCGAGCCCGCTTGTCTCGCCGCTCATCGCAATTGGAATTCAAAGTCATTTTTGGTTTGGCAATTTCGTAAGCGAAATTGCCGCTGTCTCGCACTCGTTATCGTTTTTTGCGCAGTTATTAGAAGAAACGCTGCCCGGTTTCACTCCTCTCCTCATTTTTTTTTTCTTTTGTGGGTGGGAATGGGTCACAGTTGGCCAGGCGTGGGCCAGCGTTTTGTGTGATGAGGGTATTTCTTTTTCTTTTTCGAGTTCAGTTTTCGTTGGTGAGTTTTTTCTTCTCTCTGGTACAGCTGGGTTGACATCTTGCGCTGGGAATTCCGGTTTCCGTTGCAGTTTTCTTTGTAAGCTTTAAGGGTTCGTTTCTTTTTTCCTTGGCTTTGATGCCATGGCAAATATATTTAATTTGCCTCGCTTTGTTGCCATATTGCATTGGCCTAACTGGAACGTCGTCTCCTGTTAAGGCCACAATTATTTATAACAAAAGTTTCCAGCAGACGTTTTTCGAGGCTTCAAACAAACGTGCTAAGACCCCCTTGATGTGGGTCCAATGCAGCTGTCCTAGCCAACCGCAATGGAAATCAAACAACAAACTTTAATCAAATTCTCAAATTTTCATATTTCTAATGCCAAATGTAATTCAGGTCTTACAAATCAAAAAACACGCCTTAAAATAAAGCCATGCGCTGAGTTTTGGTTTATTAGAATATTAGTAATTTATAGCATGACTATAGATAGATCGCATATGATTAGTACATTATACAGTCTACCCAAAAAGTCGTCGTACAGCAGCAACCGGAACAAATAGGACATACATATATACATATAGTAATATTATATTGGAGCTAAAATGCGTATTTTTATGAACTTTTAGTTATAACTCCTAAACTAAAGAGCATATAGACCAAATTTTTGTTTGGAAATTAAGATTAATAAAGAAGACAATAAAATTGTATCTACACTTTGGTTATTCGTTCCCATAGAAAATGGTTTGTGATGCACGAAGGCAATATAGGTGCACTATATTTATATTTATATTAGTAGTAGATATTGGAAGAACCTTTATGAATGTATTTGGGTTTTAATTTCCATTTTATTGAAAGTATGAATCTTATTTCATGGTTCAGTCGAAACCCTAACAAAAGTCTGCTGAACAAAGATATATTTAAGTTTTTGAATATCTCTAAGTATACAGCTTTTGCTGTCCTAATCTCAGCATATTCCATTAGATGTCAGCTTTTCTGGCTATACTTTATTTATATATTCCATGCTCTAATGCCACATGCTTTCTTCTCAGATGCACAAATGTTGCTGCTTTGACCAGCATCCAGCTGTCGGCAGCCAACAGAGACCACAGACCGCATTTGCGTACTGAAAGCTGACCCTCGCAACGATAAACTCTCGTCTCTTAATAAGCCCCATAAAGCATCTTGACATCTTCAGCAAACGATTGTCGTGGAGTGTTAGCGAATACCGAATGTTGAACGCCTAATACCATTTGTCAGCTACAATATTTATGTATGGAGCAATTGAAATACCCATAAATCAAGCACTTAAACCTGACGCCCGGCCCAGCGCACAGAATGTGTCACAAATGATGCCACTTAGTCATTTGTGCAACTATTTTCGGCCATATAAATAGATAAGGCAGAGAGGTGTTTTATGGCTCAATTGATGGCCCAAATATTTGCCCATTGCATTGGCACATTGAATAGTAAAAATACATTTTATAAATTTGAATAGTAAAAAATAACCTTTTACATATACATATAAATGTCTATACATTTGTTACATATTTTTGTAGCTTGCGATTTTACTTCTTTATATATGAATGTAGTCTTCCACCTTTTATACGTGCAAAAAATGTGCAATGCATAGAAGATATTCTGAAAGAATAATTGTCCGTCCTCACATAAATGCGCCCAAATATTGTTCCTTTTTGCAATGGGAACTTAGCAACAATTGCAATTAATATGTTATATCAGCAGATAGAAATATTTAGTGAATTATATCCAGAAGTATTCAAATTAAATTACTAATTCAAAGAATATTATATATATACAATGAGTATGTTTAGCATATCAAATAAAGTATATACAAAACTCATGTGTTTTTGTCATTTGTCAAGTGCTCTTGACTCTCTTGACATCTCATCAACAGAAAATCGTTCATTTATCATATTACGCTGCTCAACTAAATTATTTAGGATAGAATATATAAAGGGTATAAGTGAATACTTACGACAGAGTTCTAGTCGAGACTGCTCGACTACGGGCAATGATATATCAATAATTGTTCCCTTCTTTTCTACTTTCACAAAAAAACAGCCCATGCATACGTATTTCAAAATAGTCTAGTCCATTGAAAATAAATGAGTATGGATTGGTAGCGCCAAAAATGAGGCAGACTATGCAGAAATTTTAGTGCGCAGGAGAACTATAGAGCTGAAGACTGTACAACTTTTACCTTCTCATAATTATTTATATATTTACATGTATGTTTGTATATCTATATCTTTCTCTCTCTCTCTCTCCCTCTCTCCCTCTCTCTATATCTCTATCTTACTCTTTGTCTCCCTGTTTTTCTCATAGTCTGTCTTTTCGTCCCTTTTCCCTGTCTATCTGCCCAACAAAGCCAAGAGACGAATAATAAGTCCCGAAGATCATTTGAGTTCTGTAGGTGTGTGAAGCAGTACTCATATAGTACTTATATTTGAGTAAAACGAAGCTACAGTGCTTACAGCAGCAGAGAGTGCTCTCATTGATCACTTGAAACTCACTTACAACGACGCCTACCTGACTTCGGGCTGAACATTTAAGCGAGACAGCCTATATAAAGGGCAGCAGTGGCAGCATTTCTTCAGTCGCCCAGGCCTGACTGGGATCACTAGTGCAGTAAAGTTAGTGAAGTGTGTGATCGTTCAGCTAAGCATTGAAGACTTGGAGGAAATTCTTGGAGGACATACCTGGAGGAGATACTTGGAGGACCTATTTGAAGGATATACTTAGAGAACCTATTTGAAGGACATATTTAGAGGACATATTTGGAGGACACATTTGGAGGACATATTTGGAGGACATGTTTGGAGGACATATTTAGAGGACATATTTGGAGGACATATTTGGAGGACATATTTGGAGAAAATACTTGTAGGAAAACTTTTAGGAAATACTAGGAGGAAATACTAGGAGGAAACACTAGGAGGAAATGCTAGGAGGAAATACTAGGAAGAAATACTTGGATGAAGTATTCAAAGAAATACATAGAGCAAAATCATACATCATATTATTAGAAAATATTTTGAAGTAATTGGAAAAAATGTAACTTAAAATAACTGATAATTTTCATTATACATTTCAATGGCTTATTCTTTTGGGTAAATTAGGCAGTAACTAAAATATAATTATCAGAAATCGTATTACGCTCATTTGGTCATAGGCAACTACATGAATCTCAGAGGGAGCATAAAATATATAAATTGGACTCTATGTATATAGATAACAATTTTATTTGTCATATCAAAGGGTATTTCATCTTTGACATGCCCTAAATAGCGCTCATTTATTGTTTCTGTGATATTTTTTATGTTAACATAAACTTTGACCGTCAGTAAAGTAACAACAAAATATTTTTGCCATTTGAGCTGTTTGCGTGCCTTGCTGATTTCACAGTTGAAGTGCTGCTCTAAAGCTGGCTGGAATTAAATAGCAAAGTTTTTCGCACACACACACACACACATAAACAAAAGGGGCTGCCAAAATAACGCATATTTTGTTTTTGGCCAGGCCAAGCCAAAGGGCCAGGGCCAGCTTGCCTGCTCGCCCGCCTTCCCGCCTCTTCGCCTGCTGTCGACTTGGCTCATT
Organism: Drosophila navojoa; assembly: GCF_001654015.2. The sequence continues at coordinate 965,779 of NW_022045869.1, forward strand.
CGCCATTCGAATTTCAAGTTTTTGGTCCACTTTTTCACAGCGTTTGTTGCGTTGTTATTTTTTACATGTGGCGCAGTCGAGGCGGGGCGCCTCGAAAAAAGCGAAAGCGCAGACATAACTCCTGCCATGTGTGCCTGTCCCGGCGCGCGCGTGTGTGTGTGTGCGTCCGACTCTGCCTATGTCTGTGTTTGTGTCGGCGTAATAAAAAGGTTTGTGCTACATTTACATTATGGCGCGCAGCGACAACAACACTCTGCAAACGGCATAATCTACAAAAAGAGTTGAAATTGCTTAAGCCGAACAATTTACACACTTGCTAACAAATTGAAGAAGAGACCTGAGAGGAGAGATGCCAAATGCTGTGGAAGCTGCTGAGTATTTCAGCATGAGTAATTTGTCATTTTATTTACTCTACTGGTTGAGTTTGGTGCAATGAAAACTGCGGTAAAATGTGCCAATTTATAATATTATAATTAATTAATTAATTCAATTCAATTGCTCAAAATGTATAAAATACCAATATATATATACATATATACGTATCTATACATAAATATGTTTGTATATGAATATTTCTCTGTCGCATAAACTTCTTTTGTCATATATAAACTAACAACATAATAAATTTATCCAATTCGTTTCAGCTTGTCTTGAATTTAATTTAATTGCTTTATGCTTATAATTGCTCAATAATGCATTTTATTTATGTATATGTATATGAAGAGATCTATATGTGTTTGTGTACAATATGTGTACAAACTCTTTTCTTTTGCCATAAGAGAATCTGACAACAAAATAAATCTTTAACAAATCCCACGCATTTAAATCTGTCTTTAGGTTTATTTTTATATATTTTAATTTATCTGTACACTTAAAACCTAAAACTGCATTATATCTAATACAAAAAATTACCTATACAGATACAAATATATATAAAATGTAAAAATATATGTAAATAATGCATATTACAAAAGTAGATCGCACTTATTCTATTTATTGTTATATTATTTATTATCTTAAAAAATACATACATATATCAATGAGCTTTTCATAACTGTACCTTCAATGCAAGAATTGAATTAACATAAAATTTCACTCTCAAATTTGCCTCGTTTGCTCATAATGTAAGAAATGCTTGTTGGACTACATCTTTCAATTGTGCATTGAAATACTTGGTTAGACTTATCTCCCTTGTAAGATGCTCAGATAAGACTTATTAAAGGCGACAGCAAACAGAAAGAGTCAAGAGCGCTCTCATTTCTGTACTTAACAAGCAGCTCAGAGCCTTTGACGTGAACTTATCTCAGATGCCGCTGGCGTATTTCTTTTAAGCATTGCAAACATAATGGCCAGCTGGCAATACCCTCAATGCAGTTAACACGCTGGCACACTAACACTCCAACACCTTGCATGCCCTTTTTGGCGGGGCATTACAAAACTTTTGCCATGTTTTTGTGTGTGCCTGGTTAAGAATGTGTGTGTGTGTGTGTGTGTGTGTGTGTGTGTGTGTGTGGCTGTGTGTGTGTCAGGCTCAGGTCCCAGACATACATAATTGAATGCTTGAAAAAGGCAGGCAGGCAGGCCTGCCAGACCTGCCAGACCGACAATAATAACAACAACAACAACAACAACAACAACAACAGCAACACGAGCCACGACAATGCCGAAATGGTTGCCTTCTAACGTCCTGGCCGTGCCATGTGCCTACTGCTGACTGCTGACTGTTGGCTGGGCTTGGTCCTGATGCTCCTGCTCCTGCTACTGCTATTGCTGGCTCTGCGCCTGAGCCCCTGCATGGGCCGCACTCAACAATGGGACACAGGGCGTGTGCATTGCTTTAGGCCAACATGGAATGTTACAATTATGTTCTCTTCACACTTTTCAACAATTTATGTTGGTATGCGAATGTCTCCGTGTGCAAAGCAATCCCCAGCTCTACTTTAGACCACCGCTTGACACTTGAGATTGGGGCCCCAAAACAATAATAACAACAGCAGCAGCATTTGTGTACATTTTGCTGCCTTGGCTATTTACAATTATATTTATATACATATACATATATTTGCGTCTCACTCACTCACTATTTCGCTCTCTCTGTCTGTGTCTCTGTCTCTGTCTCACCCTCTGGTTAGTTATTGTATTTATGTCGTGCGCTAAACTTGCAACTTTCGCAAGTGATTTATGTATCCAATTGTTTTTAGCTTTTTTGTGCCAGCGCCAACAATAATTCATCGCAAGGCAGCAGCATGTGGCATAAACAAGTGGCAACAGTTTGTCAGCAGGCAAGAGAGCCTTAAAGGATCTGCCATCCAGCCAGCCAGCTCAGCTGCAGCTTCCTGCCAGCGCTTTAAGACGCGAGCCCCAACCGCCCCACGCAAATCGCAGCTAAAAATGTCTAAAGAAAAATTGACGTTGCAGCGAGGTTCTCGGTCCTCGGCCCTCGGCTCTCGGTTCCTCTGCATGCTGCCACATGTGCCACATGTGTGCAGGCATTTGCCTGTCAGCCCATGCACCCGGGGGCCAGTAACTGTATCACGGCTGCAGCATCATTACGTAAAGTTGCTGCACCGTTTTGGCTTACGTTACGTATACGTATCGGCTGTCCTCTGGCTGGCAGGCGACACAAAAGCAAGAGCTGGAGCGAACCGCGGCAAGTGGCAAGTGGCAAACGGCAAACGGGGTGGCTCTCGCTGGCTGGTGCCGCCCTCGATGCCGCCTGAATGCTCTGAAACACACAATGGAGTTATTCCAACGGAAAAACACATGCACTTCCGTCGATGTTGACAACGCAGCGATGCCAAGCAGCGATGGCGATGGCTGCGATGGCTGCGATGACTGCGATGGCTACGATGACTGTGAAGGCGACACTGCCGTAGGCAGCGATATGTGAGCCTGCCCTACACCTAAGCGCTGCAAGCGAGGCATGTGGCATGATAAATGTCCATTAGTTGTTGGCAACTCATCAAAGTTCAGCTTTAGTTGATTTTGGCATTGCAATTTTCGCTAATGATTTATCACAACAATCTGTCTTGCAATTTGACATTGAATGTGCATGTGTGCACGTGTGTGTGTGTGTGTGCCATTCAACTTAGCAATCAATTTATCACATAGTATAGATACCATATAATGCATTCTATGCGTCTGCTATACAAACAAAACAAAATAAAATATAACTAGTATCTAAATATATAGTTTAGCATTACTTCTGACAAATTTGCCTGATCTATAGCAATATTTGCCATAGACAAGACTAAGTAAACTTCAAATTTGTTTTCTACTTTGAATCGAATGTGCTCAATAAAAATAATAATAAGTACTATTAAGTTTACTAATTTCGATTTCCTCTTTATTTATTATTTTTGGAAACAAGAACAAGAAAATAAAGACCTGAAGTCTATTTCAATATAGCTAAAATTATATTTTATTTGTTTTGCAAAACACAGTCTAAAAAAATTGATCTATTCAAAATAGTTTAAATAATATCAAATATAATATCAATAATATCAACACCTGTGTCAAGTTATAAGATGTATGCTCTTGCATGATAAAAAAAAAAAAAAAAAAAAAAAAAAAAAAAAAAAAAAAAAAAAAAAAAAAAAAACACGTTATTAATCATTTTGTGTTTCAATTAGTAATTAAAGCAATGTACATAAAAGCAGTTAAATTTAAGAATATCCCCTTCTTTATCCTTCCAGGCATCCACAATTCATATCAAATACGAATATAAACGTAATAATGAGTTGATTGGCAAGTCAAGATATGTTTTCATGTTATTAATTATTAACAATTTTAGTTTTATTTAAGGAATATTTATTTGTATATGTATATACATATTTTTATTTAATTTTAATTATAATTAACTAAAATATATTTTATATTATTATTCAAAATCATTTTTATTATCATATTTAGTATTTATATATACATATTTTTAAAATTTTATTTAATATAAAAAATTAAAATAAAATATATTTAATATTATTCAATATAAATTTCATTTAACCATATTTAATATTATTATTTTTTTATTAAGTGTATTATTTAATCAATATTAATTACATTCAATCATATTTATTATTATTAGTTTAACATACAAAATCTGTATGCAACTTATATAGCTGCTTTCGCAGTCGCCTAGAACTGAAGCACTTGAGATGCAGGGCTTCCTAACACACTTTCATCACTTTAGCCTCGGGGCCACATGGGTCTTTCGCAGGGTGTCGAGGTGTTTCTTTTGCTACCCTGCCATTGCCCGTTGCCCCCGCACGACTCCAACAGCCCGCAACGTGGCAGGCTTCCAAACCTAACGAAAGGCAACTCGTAAAATGCAAATAATGCAACGATGCGGCGTCGCGACGATGGCAACTGCCAGTGACTGCTGCGAGCTTTTTCAACTGTTAGATTTTTCATATTTCTAGCTGCTGCTCCTGCTGCTTCTGGGGACCGACAACTACCGAAAAATGTGCGCAGCTCCAAAACGTAACCGAGCATGCTAAACGAGGCGACGAAGATTCAGAATTGCAGCAGTGCCCCAGCCAGCGCCGAGCTCAGATTAATGGATGTTGATTTTACAAATTCAAATGGCAAAAATATGCAAGCAAGTGTAAGAGATGGCCGTCTGCGGAACTCTAACTGCAACTGGCGAATGCAGCTCAAACACCAACTCCAACTCCAGCTCGTGCAGCACCAGCGCCACCAGCCAGAGCATTGTTGTCGCAAATGCGATAACTTAGCTACCAATATGCGTTGACTGCCAGAACAGAGAGCAGCAGCAGCAGCAGCAGCAGTCGCCACCAAAAGAAGATATAACTCAATGCATATGTGAGGGTGGCTAGAGGAAGTTGGCAGTGGGACAGCCAGCCAGCCAGCCAGCGAGACAGACTGACTGACTGGGTACCATATGCACGGCTGTATTTGTCAGCGAAGCACAAAAATGAGACAAAATGATGCCAGGCTGCTCCGACTAACCAAAATCCTACTCCCGATTTCAAACAGCGCTGCCAACTGCGGCTGCTGCTGCTGCTGCTGCTCTGTCCGGATCTGATCCGCTCTGTGCATTGTACTACACACGCCTCCACAGTGCTCCAGCTGTAACTTGAGCATAGAAATAAATGCGCATTTATGGCGAGCAATTCAAAAGTCTTTAAGATTTTCGCATTCCATGCATTGTGTCTGCCACAGACGGACGACAGAGCCGAGTCATATATATTTTTTTTTATACATACCCTATAAAATTGTATTTTATCTAGCATGTTTATGGGCTTTAAGAAAGCTTTCGCATTTTAAGTATAAAAGTCTGATGTTCTTATTTATTCGAATTTCATCTTATACAACTTAATTTAACAATAAATACGTACATTCTATTTATCTTCTTTTCTTTCAACTTCCGCTTCTTGCATATTATTTTCTTTTGTATCTTAAATTTGTATTTCTTTCTTTTTTAATACTTCTCATTTTTAACTTAACCAAGTCATTGTAAAACTAAATTCTCATATATTAGTTTAGTTATCTATCTTTAAAATCTAACCAAATCTAACTTGCCCTAAAAGTCAAAAAGTTATCTAAAGGATAACCTTGGGTCCATCACTTGAGATTCCTGGCATTCATTCAAAGGACTTCTGTTGGTGCTGCGTGCAGTGCACATAAATCGAGATCCGCACCTTCTTTGGCATTGTCAGGACGAGGCGATGCGAGGAAGCTTTGGCTTGCCATTCTCTAGCTTGTCTTGGGCTGGGTTTGAGTTTGGGCCTGGGTCTGGGTCTGGCTCTGTCTCTGGGTTTGGTGTGGTTTGCCATGGCTTGGCTTGGCTCGGTTAGATAGCGAGGCAAGTGGCATGACTATGACTATGAGCGACATTGTGCGATATGATAGCAGGACGCGCGTTTTATTGTCGTTGTAAATCGTTGTCGTACGTTTCGACATTAATAAAAGTTAGCAAATAACTTGAGAGCAACAGAGACGGCAAGATGAATTGATAATGCGTCAGATAGAGAGAGAATAGTCGCAAAGAAAAGGCACGGCTGATACTGCCGCAAGTTTCTGGAGGATTGCGGCATGAGATGCGTTGCCTTGTCGGCGGTTTCGGTTTTCATTTTTATTGTGCTCGTCATCAAGTTGATTGTTGATGACTGCCCCCGGGCGCCTCGGCTCGTCAGCTATGCCCAGCTGACTGGCCGGCTCTGGATATCGAAAGCACAATGAAATTGAGTAATTTGTTGGGTCAGGCGGTCAGCGCTGTGGTTTGCATAGCCAAACAGGCAAATCTCTCCCGCTGCTCTCGGCTGATTGATGTGGATGCGTGTAACCTGCCTCCAGCTGGCTCCCTGCTGATACAAATGCATTCGAATTGCAGCCGAAGACGTGGCCAACTAGGGCCACAAGGATCCCCGATAAGCCAGCACGCACAGACGCTCCGCTGTCAGCATCTAAGGGATTTAAATTACATACAGCTAGACAGACATGGAGCCACCGGCAAAGGTAAGGGCAAAGACAAAGACAGAGAGACGCCGAGAAAGAAAGAGACGCACCACAGCAGGTAGTTCCGGGAGCACACCAGCAAATAGATTAGGCAATGAATTGATGCGTAGCTGCCAGGCCAGACGCTGAGAGTTGTGCGATAACCGAAACCGCAAGGAGTAAAAGTAGTTGCTGCCTGTCTCCTGCCTGCCAACCTGCCTGTCTCCTGCCTAGAGGCTAGCAGGAGCAGCAGCTGCAGTTGCATATTGAGCAGCACTTGATAAAAGGCTTAACCAGGATATAACGTTAGTGCTTTCCTTTCCTTTGTGGCTGGGCTAGGTATTAAAAAACATGTTTTCCTAGCGAATCGCTTTGACAAACTATTGGATATGTATGCAAATGACTTTTTGCTCCACACAATCTACAAGCGAAAACAAATGAAAACTTGGAGCACTCCTAACCCCACTGAAGAGGCGCCATTAAAGAACGGGATCGCAAAATAGGTTATATATTTATCTCCAAATATGTAAGTCTCCATCAAAGCATATTTGTCTAAAAACAGAAAATAATAATAACTATATTTCTATATTATAAAAAACTTTTGCCCTACTTCTATTTATATCTTAGTATCTTAGTATCTTAGTATCTTAGTATCATAGCATCTTAGTATCTTAGTATCTTAGTATCTTAGTATCTTAGTATCTTAATATCTTAGTATCTTAGTATCTTAGTATCTTAGTATCTACTCTACATCTCTACATCTCTTCTCTACATCTCTACATCTGATATATAATATCTTATACTATTCAACACAATGTGAATGCAAGAATAAGACTGAATAAATGAAACCAATGTCTATGCAATTATCTGAGAAGTTGGGCAAATATTTACCCTAAGCGCCGTCATAATATTAGTTATTCTATATTAAAACAACATTTGCCACGCCTCATTCTTAATCGTCTCGCACTCATCGCGCTGTGCACCTCGCTCCAGCTCAATTCATTAAAGGCTCCACCTTTGGATTTACTCATCATCATCATCAGGCAGATTATGATTGGTTGTGACAACTTTCGTCGCTTTGTTGTTGGCAAATGGGTTATTGATTTTTAATTTACTGCACACCTCCACTAGATACTTACTTAACCTCAACTTTTCATTACTCACATCAGCTGTGTGGGTGTGTGTGGTTGGGAGTGTGTGTATAAGCATGTATCTATCCATCTATTCAGCTGACAGTCGCTCATTTTCGCATTAAAACTCGAAAACTTTCATCATTTTTCAATATGTGATGTTGCAACTTTGCTTGGCTCATGCAACGCGCATTTGACACACGCACACAGACACAGACAGACGCACAGACAGAGGCCAACTCATTAATAAAGCAGACACACACGCACACAGTCAGCCACAAACAGTTATACACATATGCAGCGCGAGCAACGGTAACGTGTAATTGCATTGCTTTAGCGCCGCCGGTTTCTTCACATCACATGTCATTTGAGGTAACGGTAACTGTAACTGTAACGGCAACGGTTGCGTCAACGACTTTTGCTTACGCCCCAAAAACTATGCTATAAAATGCAGCGAAGACAACCACAAATCGCGCACCCGCTCATTAGGGATGGTCGAAAAGTCACAGCGCCTATGCGATATGTCACGGAAAAAAGAGAAATCAAAGTAGTGAAAATGCAAACGATGACATTAATTATCACTAATATGTAAACATGAGCGCGGGTGTGATTAATATTGATTAATCAACAGTTATAAATATCAGTTCGTGTTGACAGGAAATTGTGTTCACTTGAATAGCTATCTGAGTTTTTTCATTAATTTGATTTTTTAATAATGTAAGCATTCCATTAATGCCAAACAACAATTTTTATTGGATTTGCTTAAAGCTGGGTATTAAAACTATTACATTAAAACTGTATGTTTTTTCATTTTCCTATAAGAGTCTGAATCACTTTTAAAATTATCTCGATTTCAATTACACAGTTGATATGAAATTTGTTAATAATTCAGTTACATATTTTTATGTTACCAGAACAGGAGAATTATAATGAACTTAACAATTTATGCATTGAAAATGTTTTAAGAAATCATTTCATGTGGTTGGCCCCAATCTATATAATTGATATGCTAAGAATGAGGTAAATTCACACACGTTTACAAAATGAGGCAACATTACATATTATATACCTAGCTAAATCTTACCTTAATATTCATATCAATAATTATATTAAAGTACAAGTAAATTCTAATATTACACAATTTAAATTAACTAAACTTTTTAAATCTGCCTAGTTAGAATCCAAATATTTCCTACCTACCTACTCAAATAATACATATATACATTAGTATTGATTGAAACAGTTGTGAACCTTAACAATAAGTTGAATTGAGAAGGCCTTGCGATATTTCACGATAATTCACTGTTTTGCATTTCACTTCATTGCACTGCACAGCAAAGCAGAGCAACTCAGAGCAGCGCATCGCAAAGCACACTACACTACACACTACACACTACACACTACACTCTACACTCTACACTCTCGAGCTCTTTACCAATTACATGCGCTTCATTGCTCTCGGTGCCATTAGTGTGATTACGTTTCATTGTCTGCCCCGGTCGCAGGCTTTGGCTTTAGGTCTGGCTGGGGTCTGTTCATGTAAGTTCGTCTATAATGGGGGATGGAGTAGTTGGACGGTGGTAGGGGGAGGGCCACACTTAGGGTGGCTGGGGTATGTGTATGTGTGTGTGTGTGTGCGTGACTTTCAATTGTGTGTCAAAATGTAGCCGTGACGAGACTTGACAGTCAGCCATACAGAACAGATATGCAAAGAGAGCGAGACAGAGCTACAAAGAAGGAGAAAGAGAAAGAGAGAGCAAGAGAAAGCCAGCCACGTACATAATTGTATCTTAGTTACTTACGATTGCACAAATTTGAATTCAATTATGTTTTACTTATATCTTTTGCTTGGTACGTTGTCCTCCCAGTTCTTGAGGGTCCAAAAGAAATTGCATACGTTTCGTGTTGAATTGAATTATGCGCCAAGTGTCTTCTGAGAGACGCTCGTTCGTTCACTCCATGCTCGAGATTGGGCTTAGGCTGGTCGCTGGGCGGAGACCCAGTTGCTAACTGTCGCTGCACTTTATTGGCAGCCATTTAATTTGCAATTTTATAATTTAAAAGGAAATCTTTCAGTTCAATAGCTCAAATGCAACCCAGACCAGACCCGACCCAGTGCTGGCCAGACCAGACCCAGCCATCCAGCCATCCAGCCATCCAGCCATCCAGGGCTGTCAGACATGGCTTAGATGGCGGGCATTCGGGTTTCAGCTTCCAATCTAAATTGCAAAATTGCAATGCAATTTATTTTTCGCAGCCGTATTGAAATAAAAGCTCCGCCCACAAAATGCGGCTAGCATTTTATTTTCAATTTAATTTTGCGTTTTGTAATTAAAGCAAACGCCAGGCTTATTTATTTATTTATTAGAACGCACAACTGATTTCGCGTTGATTATTATTACACTATGCCACGCCCGAGCCCCGCCCACCGCGTCCCGTCCCGTCTGGCGACCTCCTAGGTCGACTGCTGCTCAGTTGCTATGCATTAAATATTTACCATAATTGAAGTGACAAGCGCAAATGCCACTACATGGATAGACCATATACCATTGGCCGAGAGCCCAGGCCCAAGCCCAGGATAGCACCAGAGCGAGGCAGACCCAGCGCCAGCACCAGGCGTCGGACTGCCTGCTAGTGACGGCAGCAGCAGCTGCTAATTGTGTGCAAGCTCATTAACATAACCGCAGGCCATGCCCGAGGCCCTCCCGTGCCCACACCATCCACGCCCAGCCGCCGCTCCTCCTCCTGTCCCCCCTGCTTCCCCCTGCTCCCCCCGACCACAACGTGAACAGTCACCGGCAAACAGCTGGCGGGGTCAGGCGCTGCACTCAGCAAAAGGATGTCACGGCTTGGCATGCCGCATGCCAGATTCCCATATGCCACGATATGCCACGATGATGCAACAGTTTATTATCAAATTGCCATTTAAAACAAGAGTACCTGGAGAACGATTAACCATTTAGTAATATTTCTCTGTCATGCAGATAGGCTGATCAGCCTAAAGTGATTGTAGACTACAATGTTAATTAAATTATAGCTATACTGGTACCACACCTTGTACTTAACAGAATAATAATGGACTTTACTAATAATAATTATGTCATTTCGAATTTCAGTTAAAAAACTTATTCCACTCCTTGTGAATAGTTTGATTTATAATTGTAATTTAGAATTCATTAATACGATGAAAAATTAAAATATTTAATAGAACAAATATATAAAATATTTATATACTATAATTATAAAATATAATAATAAAATTTAATTCATTAATTAATGAGAAGAAAAGTGTAAATAAAACATATATTGTTTATTTTAAGATTTATAGCTAAATATTCTTGAATTAAATTAGTGTGAAGGTATCGTAAATAATTTATTTATATATTTGTTAAACTATTATTTTGTGAATATTTATTTTTGATTATCTCTAATTTATAATATATAATTTATAATAATAATTTATAATAATAATTTATGATAATAATTTGATAATGATAAATAATAATTTATAAACTTTTAAAAATATTTTCTTAAAAAGCAAACATTTGATTTACAATATCCATTTATATTAAATCGAAATAAACTTGCCCTATGATCTCTGTTTCTCTAGGATTTATGTTAGAATCTAAATCACTATACTTAAGCTTCACTGTCATATGACAAACTGTCTCTGTATATGTTAATGCTCCACTCGATGTGAGCGCAGCGCCAAAACCGACATAATGAATTATAGCCGCTAAATTGTAAAATATACGCCAAATTCCAATAAATCAAATCTCCCATATACACGCACACGCACACACACACACACACACACACTCTCTCTCTCACATACACGCACACACGCACCGCACTCGAAATGAGTTTTGGTGAGAACATAAAAATATCCAGGCATATGCATTACGAATGGATGTGTTTGTGCTTATCCACAGCATAAATACCATGTATATGTATACACACATACACACATATGTATATACATTAATATATAAATCATGTTGGCAAGTTTTTTTATGCGTTTGCCGGCCAGCCAAAAGACTTTCTATTAGCAGAGGCGGCTGCTGCTGTTCCCCTATAACAACGGTATACATATTTTGTAGGCTCTTCCTGCCACAGATTTTTATTGTTGCCATTGGGTACTACTCACTTACACACACACACACACACATACGCACACAGTCGCGAGTGCATGAATATTTATGACGCAACATTTGGCATAAGTGGCACTCATTTTCAATAATCATCTTAAGCAGATTAAGTTAAATGTCAACCATTAGTCATAATGGGCAGCGCTTTTGTTGCCTACCCAGACTTGCCCAGACTCGCCGTACATATAATCGAGGATGTGGCACAGATCCCCAACAACTTGCTCACATTTCGCATTCGCATTCGCATTCGCATTCGCATTCGCAATCGCATTCGCATTTTATTGCCAAGCAGCAGCACAATACTGTATAGCTTGAGAAAACGCATAAAAATCAGAGAGGGAGAAAGGGAGAGAGAGCGAGAGAGCTCTGAGCGAGCTCCAAGCTCACAGCTGAAAGCTTCATTCTGTTACCGCCTGTCCCATTTATTATATGAGTTCCAGTCGAGGCTACTGATATAAACGCGCGCCACTTGAGTTAAATATATTTATTTTTCCTCGTTGTTTTCATTTTTTTGCCTTTGCCTTTGCCTTTGCCTTTGCTTTTGCGTGCCACGGATTAGCCGACAACAATTGCCAGGAATGTTACGTATTCATCTGGTTTGGGGGCACTGCTTATAAAAAGTTGAAGTGCTTGAGCCCCGAAACGTTGGGGTCACAGTATTTCATTTCTTTTTTTCCTATTCGGTGTGGTGCGTATGACTAGAGGGGGCTCTGGTCAGGTGAAAAGTGACGGCTATTAATTTGAGCGCTGCGCCAAATGACATTAGGCATGTTAAGCATTCTGTTGAATCACTTGAGCTCTAACGAGCAGCCATTTGAGTAGCTTAGTTGACCGAGCCAAGCCGAGCACCGAGCACCGAGCACCGAGCACCGAGCACCGAGCCAAGCAGCTGGCATCTCGAAAGCCGTATCAGGTGCTCAAATATATTTATTCCCCCAGCTGGCTGGAAATGTCATGGAAATTTAACAAGTTACTTTGCGGAATTTCCGACAGCCATGCTTAGCATAACTTGACATTGCATTGCGCTGATTAGTTGGAAAACTGAAAGTTCGTACGAAGTGGACCGGCGCAAAAAAATAACATGTCCAACAAGATGAAAGACTTTGTTGAACTAGCAAATGCGCTGAAGTAAACATCAAGCTGAGTCCACAAACACTGAAGTTCTCAGGCATGCAGAGAGAAAACGTGGACCACGCTCAAGCTTGATTTATATGAATCTAAATAACAAATTTCTGGTACTACAAAACATCCTTTGATTCCTGTCTTCTGGTGGTCTTACCCAATCGAATTCCTGGGAAGCTGACTATGCTATTAGTTATGCTTACTAAGACTCCAACGCATATACTTATAAATACGGCCTGTCTTTCTTCATTTTCATTTAACAACCTAAGATTTTAAATATAAAATAGCAGCTTAATACTTCTCATCTAGAAATTAATGCCAACATAAATAAATATTAAATTTTCATGAATGCAATTGATAAAATGCATAAATGAATTTGATAGAGAACTCATCACAGAATACAAAAAAATGTTTGGTGAAATACTATGCTGATGAAAGGGCGATAAGAGATTTTAAAGTTGTAAAAATTCATCACATGAATAGACGCAAAAAATATATATGTACGTATGATGTATATTTTAAATATTCTCTTTTCCTCTTTTATTGCAACTATTCAATGTGGTGTGTATATATGTTTATTTACAATAAATAAAAAATATTATTTTTATAAATGTTTATTTAATGTAAAAGCTGGCTTTTCATAAAGCTAAATAAATAAAATTTTTAGAATATTTAATTTTCCTCTTCCAGTACAACTATCGACTGCGGCTAAAAAAAAATACATTTATTTTCAAGAACCAAATTTATATACTGATGTATTTATATAAATATTTATTTAATGTAAAAGCTATAGCTTTACTTTAGTAAAATGCTATAGCTGAAACACATAAATCAAATTTAGTAGAATAAACTGTTTTTTGGGTAATACAGCCTTTTATGAAAAGAATAGCTTTCACGTGCTGCAACGATTCTATTTTATTCAAGTATATCAAATATTGATTATTAAAGATCATAAAGATATATGGATTATAGCAAAGCTACAATAACTATTAGATTTAAATGCTAATCTATGCTGTTTCACTTGAACTGGTATATGAATAAAATCAAGCTGGAAATCAAGTAGGGGTTTCCCTGAAGGAAAGTCGATAGCCACTCACCTCATGCGCAAAACAAACATATCATTCAGGCCAGTGTATATTGCTATACATATACAAACCACCCACATCGAATCTGTGTGTGTGCATCTGTGTCTATTGGGGCCAGTGCATCCACTTGAATCACTTTGCCCGAAAAACCTACCGCAGACTGACAAATAATGCTAATGAGCGTACAAAAACTGCCATTTGCTAACCAATGAACTTCCGTCAATTGCAGCGAGGCAATGGCTGGCTAAAATGGCGCGGCGTTTTGCCAAGTGCACGAACCAGAAACACCAACAGCAACGAAATTTGGAACTACCATAATAATAGTTAGTGGGGCAACCGCATGGCACAGACTGTCAGCTACGCGGGAGGCGAGACGAGAGGTCGTCAGCAAAAAAATAAAAATGAAAAAAATTGAGATTTCTAATAAAATGACACTTGTTGAAATTGTAAAATATATCGTAAATAAGAAAGTTACGTTAGATACTTAATACTTAATATGTTGATACAGAATATAATAATGAAATATATATTTGAGCTTTCAATTATTTTATTATTATCCTCAAACAAATAGAGAAGAATATATAAAAAATATATACATTGATGATTTGCCTCTTAGATCTAGAAGTTTTACACATAGACTGTAAGAGATCAAATGAATTCTAAATAAATAAGACATATAAGTCTCTTATATAATATAATATAAATATAGAAGATATGAAAATAAATCATTTTACTACCTTTCCAAAACTTTAGTAGCTACAAGACAACAACAGATCTTATTATGAAGAGCTTTCATGAGCTTTCATTTAGCTAGACGGACACCGAGAATTTCCACTAATTGTTTTTCCAATGCCGATTATTTCAAGTAGATATTGCCTTTGTTTGTTAGATAAATCTCATGGTTTTGCCAGTCTGCAGCCAGTGTCATTGGGTCCTCGGATGAATCCCTGCAAGTAGCTGGCGTTGATTGGACTCTCTGTGCCTGCCGCCGGGCATTTATGTCAGTTTGTCACGATAGGCGATGGAAGCATAGAGATTACCTTGGTTAAACTTAACAATGGCACGACCAGCCCAGCCGACAGCCAGAGTGAAACAGAGAGGGAGAGTGAGTGCGAGAGAATGAGGGAAAGGGACAAAGAGGGGCCACACAGGCATCATCAAAATGCAACGGCGTTCCGGCGCTCCGTGCGGCTCAGTTCTTGGCCCGGAGGCATTGGCCAAATTTGTAGGAGAAGAGCGGTGGCCCGTAGTCGTTGCGGCTAGGGCCACAGTTTTTGGGGGAAGCTATCAAAACGTTTTCTGGCTTGGCATCGCGTGCAGAGCTGTTGAATCGCATTAAAATCAGTTGGTGCATCTTCACTGACTGCAATTTTCGAGCCCGCCGACTGCCCTGCGTGCATTTGGCTCCTGTGCTCGGTCGATTGCCTGCTGTCAGCAGCATTTTATGTTAATTTTCATTAGCGCCATCGACGCGCTGCCAATTTGTATGGAAAGTGAATTTGAAACTGGTCCGCAAAACTGTGCCAATTGGCCGTATCCAATACGAGCGCGGCGCCGCATCAATTCTCTGCAAATCGAGTCAGCTTGAGTTTGGGCCATGGCAGGGGCAGGGGCACGAGGCAGGAGGCAATGACAGAGACAGGAGGCAGATAATACTGCACAACAAAGTATTTTTCAATTAGCCGTGCTAGCTCGAGCCTCGTAAAAACAATAAATGTAAACTGTGTGGGTGTCGCACGCTCTATCTCTCTCTTTCTCTGTCTGTCTGCCTATCGTGCTGACCCGGTCGCATCACTATTCGGTGGTGCACTTTTGTTGTATTGCGTGTATTTTGTCGAATTTGCCAGCAATTGGTAGGACTTAAGTGCTGCTACAAACATAAATTGTTTAATGGGCGTCAGAGCAAGCGTTGGCGTTCTCATCTATGTTTTTTTTTATTTTATTTTATTTTTATCTATTTTTCCATTCTTCTTGTGTTTGTTGTTGTGCCTCCAAAGACTGTGAAACTGTGGCATGGCTGCAATTTTAATATTTGTTTTTATGACGCCAAATAAAATGAACAGCTGCAGTTTTATGGTGCGGAGCGGTTGCTTCTCTCTTTTTTGTGGGCAGAGAGAGCTTTTTTAATTGGCTGCACTCTGTGGGCGGGACAGCAGGAGGGAAATTCGATAAATTCAATAGAATGGAACAAATTTCAGGCATTTCTTAAGAAAATTCAATTATAAAGTAGCTTAGCTCTTATTGAGTCTCCCTTACTCGATCTGTACAACAGATTTGTTAGAAACAGAATTAGATATATAGGTATTATACACCGATTATATATGATATGGTATCATATCTTAAATCCAGTTTTGATTATTAGTTGACCTGAGAGAACATTTTATATAATAGAGAATAAAGAATAGAGATTAGAGAATAGAGAATAGAGAATAGAGAATAGAGAATAGAGAATAGAGAATAGAGA
>NW_022045869.1:982193-1001067 GCF_001654015.2 Drosophila navojoa
TAGAGAATAGAGAATAGAGAATAGAGAATAGAGAATAGAGAATAGAGAATAGAGAATAGAGACAGAAGGTATCCTGATTTCTCACGAGTCACTATTACTTCAGGGCAATGCTCCCCAATGCTCTTATTTGCATCTTAATTTATTGTTAGCTCATCTCTGGCCTCTTAATGATCATTGCATTGAGCATTTATAAACAATTTACATTATGTCAAGTGCCAATTCTCGCAATTTTATCATCCAATATAAATTCTCTTGTTCGATTTTACATTCAGTGACATTTTGTTCTCAGTCTTGCTGCTGTTGTTGTAGCTATTGTTGTTGTTGTTGCTTGTTGCTTGTTGTTGGCAACATTATCATTGTTCAATTAAACTTTTCAACTGAAAATCGGCTTTTGTTTTATCGCACGGCGCCCGTCGATGCCAAAAACAGAATAAAATGCGACAAGCGAAATGTAGAAAAAACCGCGTCCAGCATTTCAGCTGCATTTCGGGCATTGTCATTGCCGTACTCATATTTTTCCGTTTTATTTTCGTATTTTTTTGCATTTTTTATTCGCTTTGGCAATGCGATTTTTAATCGCCATATCACCAGATTCACGCTTGCACGATCTACTACGCACATTAAGTGCAGTGCGACATGTTTCGGTGAGGTGAGGCGAGGAAATAGGGGGAAAATAATTGGTGCAAGAGCGCGTGGAAAATTCATTTCCATTTTCCAAAGCAAGCCCAACAATAACAATTACTGGTCGTTGTACTCTGTGAACAAAGCCTATTGAGGGATATACATATATTGAAGTTCAATAATATGAAATTATAAACTAGAAATATATGTAGAATATAAAAACTAGATTTATTAAAGAGTAATATTTTTTATTAATTTTTTTTTTTCGAATAATTCATTCATATTTACAAATATTCAATGCGGACTTTTCGCTGAAACGAAGATTGAAAAATTTCTTGGAATACATTTATTGTTTATTCTTACTTATTTGAAGATTTTTCAATATTAAAGTTTGCCAAGTGCCATCACATGAGCTATTATCTCTAAGGTACATAAAATACAAATAATTTATTTATTTGTTGCATAATTACATAAATTCTACCATAAGAACAGACTAAATATAATCGTCTAATAATTAATATTATTTATAATCCAGCTTATCAAACTTAAAGCAAAGTTGAACTGAATTAATTTTAGGAAATGATTGAAGCAGCTAGGGTGTTAAATTTGTGCAAATATTTTATATAATTTAAAAGCTGTAATACTCTGCAAGCCTCGAAAGCGACATTTGCAGGGTATTTTGCTATCGGTCAATCAGACTTTAATACCTTTGTTTTTGTTGTTGATGTTGTTTCTGCTGTACGCACAATTGTGCAAATGTGACATCATCATTTTCATGTTTATGTCGAACAAGTCAAGTGCCATTTACACACACACACTCATGCGAGCACACACACGCACACAGAGAGGCGCACATTCATTGATGCATCGCCTGTGTATGGGCGAGTGTATAATGAATGTGTGCCCAATCTGCCACTGACTGCTGGCCTGAAATGCTGTCTAATGAAGCAAGCCTATGCCATAAAACCCACTAACTGCACTGACTTACTTAAACGAACTCAATTCTAAGCTCCACCCGCCGCCGGGCATTTGGGGAACTTCCCCAGCTTTTGATTGCAGCTCTTCCTGATTGTACGGCCATCAGCGGCATGCGCTCTAATTAGTATTAAGTGGAAATTATTTCTTTGACTGCACTCAATTTTTTATAGCCAATTGATGTGTCAATGTGAATATATGTATGTATGTATGTGTTGGACATTGGAGCTGTGGGAAAAGTTGTCGCTGCTATGGCTAAGTGTAACGGTAATTATGCTACACTCAGACAGGGGCGACAACTAATGAAATTTGACAAGGAGAAATGTTAACGTTTAATTATTGCCACACAATTTGTGGAAATTCATTAAGGCGATATATGCCAGCAATCATATGCATATATGCCTATATATTTAAGGCATTCAAGTGGATTATTAATGGACGTTGGTTGCATTCAATTTAGCCATAATTATTGTAATTATGTGGGTGCTGCTAAAAGAAGAAATCATTTATTCCTTAAGCATTTCACTTGAGCTTCATATACATACATATATGTGTGTGTGTGTGTATGCGTGTGTCTGTATACCTCATGCAGACTCCGAGTATTTCCAGAAATTTACATACTTCATGCTTCATTCAAGCAAAGTTCATTTAAAATCTGTCGCGAGTTTTGCTGCCTTCTGGGAGAAGTCCCATTGAATATCCATTGGGCAATCGATGAATACTTTTAGTGTTGCCGCAGGGCATTCCAGGATTCAGCTGTTAAACTTTTTGCACTTCTGCGAACTACTCAGTGGGACAACAGCAGCTCGGCTAGAGATGGCATTCAATTCGATTTCCCTCGTGAGTTGCCTTACTATACGATTCTCACATTAATTAAGAAGGAAATATTTCAGAGAGTTGAGCGAGAGAGAGAGGCAACGAGAGTGAGTGATACAGGTAAATTGATACATATAAGAAAGAGAGGGAGATAGAGAGAGTAACAAGAGAATTTGTAATACTCTGCTGGCACACCTCTATCGCCTCGTGTCGTGCCGTGCCGTGTCCTGTCGAGGCTGGCCATAGTGTCATCTCTATGGAGTATACTATTACTATTGTATAGAGTTGGAACTCGGTCCAGTTGTCGCTCCCTTGATGGTTGCCTTGAGGCGTTTTTGTCATGTCGCCCCGTGGTGCACACAGCTGTTGCTGTTGTTGTTGTTTATGTTGTTGCTGTTGTTGCTGTTGTTGCTGCTGCTGCTGCTGCTGCTGGCTTGAGTTGTTGAGGCAAAAGTTCCACTTCCAGTTCATTTGTTTGCCTTTGTTGCCACAACAATTGGCGACATCGTGTCAGGCCAAGTTTTGCACAGTTTGCACTAATTAAATATAAAATCTATTCTGTTTTCCTATGGCACACACATACACATTTATGTGCGTGTGTATGTGCTCGCAGCAGACGAGTACATATTTATACATTAATTAAGACTTTAGAGTGTGACTGACACACACGCATAGACACACACACACACACACACACACACAAGCAGAGGCCCACCCTCACAAAGCAAATATGACAAAACAATAATGAAAGCTTTGACACGACTAATTGCCTGCGGCGTTTGCTGTCTACTCGAATCTCAGCTGAGACGAGCAGCGTTTGCCGTTGTAGTCATCATCGTCGTCGCCGACTAACGAATTTGTAATTGAAATAATGCAATTTCCTTTACTCGTTTAAAATACATTTTACAGGAAATCGCAGAGGGCAAAAGGCGCAACTACCCGCTGAAAACTTAAACCAAAATTCATTAAAACTTTGCATTGTTTTCCACACCAGCTCCCTGCCCAACCCCAGCGAGACTGTCCTGTTCTTTTGCATGATGTGCTATCCTACTCTGTCTCTCTCTCCATCTCTTTCTCTCTTTCATTTGCTCCCTGACTTCCGCTGTGTGCTTCTGTTTGCGCGCCCTATTTGAATAGGTATCCATTTTATTGTTTATTTTAGACTTTGGGATAAGCATGTCGCGACTAATTCCAATTAATTCAGCAGACAAATATCCTCAAAGTACGGAAGCAGCTCGAACTCAACTCGAGTCAAACTCAACAAGAACAGCAACTGAAAATGCTGAGCATGCAGCTAAAGCTATGGCTACGGCTATGGCTATGGCTATGGCTCTGACTATGGCAATGGCACTGGCTATAGCTGTAGATGTTGTCTCTCTCTCCCTCTCTATCGGCTCAGACCTCTTTTGGCTTTTGGGTTTGATTTTGGCTAGTTGCTGTTGTTGTTGGCAAGGTCGCTTGCAAGGCGTAACAAACATGGCAAACACAAACTAGCAACTAAATAGCGCACATTGGGCTCATATCCGTTGGAAAGGCGAACCAATGGAAGGAATTAACAATTGATTGATTGATTTATAGTATTAGTGAGAGAGAATGTGAGATAGAAAGAATAGTAAAACAAGAGGAAGAATTAAGAAAAGTGAGGGAGTGAAACAGAGGGAAAGATAGAGTGAGAAAAAATGAAAAGCAGATAAATATTTCTCTATATATTTGTATATATATATGTATCATTGACTGAGAACTATAAAAACAGAAAGATAGGGACAGACAGAGTCAACGAATTCTATTTACATTTCTTTACAGCATTTATTGTATTATGATTTCTCCCATTTTGAATGCATATATTTAGTATATTCATACAAGTCTAAGCTCGTATATAAATATTTCCACAGCAAGTCGAGTCAGTGTGCTTTGTAATCAAATTGCTGAAAATGCGAATTGGAAGGAAGGACAATCGGAAACATTCTCCGTGCAAGGAGTTGGAGGAGTTGAGCTGAAGTCAGAGACCGAAGCCATGGAATCGTCATGTGTGTGTGTGTGTGTGTGTGTGTGTGTGTGCATGAGTAAAGCAGCTTATAGCAACGCATTTGAGTATCTGTATCTCAGCATGTCTCTGTCTATATATGCAGCTGTGTGTGTGCGAGGTACGTGTGCTTCCATCTTTCTACAACTGTGTATGTGTGTGCGTGTGTGTGTGTGTGCTGAGTTTATTTAAGCAAGTCGAAAGTTTTAGCTTGCAAGATTTACCGTGTGCGCTGCCAGGCAAAAACTTCTTTTGCAGCGCCATTGACTTTTGTATTTGTTACAAGTTTCGTAAGCATTTTCACAACTCAACCCAAAAGCTGCAGATCCATGCGCCCGCGCCAACAGCCCCAATCGCTGCAACTCCAGCTCTTAGCAAAGGCTAAGCTCCTCCTGTTTTTGCTGTGCTTGTAATTTGCTTGTGAAAAATATGAACTGAAACGAGCACGGATTTCTCGAAAGTAAACAAATACCAGAGGAAAAACAGAGTGAAATTTGTGCGAGTATTATAGCATACCGCAAATACTTATATAATTTAATTACCAAAAGAGAAAAAAATACACCGATAAAACAGGAGAAAAACTAGAGAGAATTTGGTGTTAAGCATACTAGACCCTTGAGATAATCAAAATACACTTCGCTAAACTTCACAAATACTTTCAGCTCAAAAAGCAACTTTTATTGAAGGGGCCCCTCGCCCTCTGTTGCCTCCTCGCACTGTATCAACAGCATGTTTAGCATGTAATTACTTAGTAAAGAAATTAATTAATTTGAGTCATGTATTTATTTATGTATTATGTACGCAGCAAATATTCGGATACAAATGTATCTGCAGCAGGAGGCCAAAGCGGAGCAAATGTGCTGAGCTCGAGACTTTTGGCCATATTTGTTTTTATTATTATATGCATATGCTGACATTTACACACACACACGCCAGTACACACACATGAACAGCCAGAGAGAGAAATTTGTTCAGGGGTTGTCTAGGTTCTGGGGGCAGATTCAAATACTTTCAGTTGGTTTAGCAATGGCAAATAACTTTTGTATCTATGGGGCCATCAACAAATGCACCAGCAATGCCAAAAACTTTTCATTTAACACATGCAGAAGCAGACAAACAAGATTTTTAGACAAGTTAAGCACTAAGCTCTCCAGCCCGCAATCCCTTCAACCCCCCAGGGAGACCCATCCCACGACTCGGCTGGGAACAAAAGCACCCAAAAAAAACAAGCCAAGCCAATGCCCAATGACACAACCATAAACCAAACACAGCAAAGGCATTTAAACAAATCAAGCAATGAAGCTAAAAGTCTCTCAAGCATATCACATATAGAGTTAGTCTAACTCCCAGACCAACTCTCTTTCTCTCTCTCCCTCCTGCTCAACCCTTTTAGCCAATGGGACTACGCTCCATTTGCCCAAAAATGGCAGCTGAAGCTGCTGTCTGCTGTCCTCTGTCTGCTGTCTAAGTGATGAATTTGAGCACTTGGTTTGCATTTGATGTATTTTACTCGGCTCCTAGTGCTGTACATTGTGGATATTTAAATGCGCTGCACACCTAACATAACAGTTATAAATTGCCAGCATTTCGCATGGCATTGCAAATGAACCAAATGTGGCAAATGCTCTTCTTATACTATATGTGGCAATTATTAATGTCTGCCATTATTTATATTTAAAGATTTTGGCTTCATTTTAATATGAATTATTATTATTATACTTGTTGGAGAACTAAGATCTCTCTATCTCTATCTACTAGGTGTGGATTAAATTCCACCTTACACAGAAGTACAGCTGGGATTGCAAAGAGGAATGGTTGGACCTCTTTTATAGGAAGGTAATTATATACTAATCATACGAGCTTTTCAGATTTCAATTAAGGTAACAATACCTTTAAGGCTAAGCGAGGTTGTGCTGCAGTGCTCTAAGAGATTCAAAACATCATGATACCCATTACATGATTCAATATACCCCATTGCGTGAGTCGAATTCAAAACAATGAGCGAAATAAACCCAAATAACTTTTGGTTCTTATCGAATCAAATCAACTTTATTTCAATGCAAAAAGTTAAAAATGATTTCATTTTCAATTTGTTCGAGTTCTGACTTGACTGACTGGCAAATGGACAGACAACTGGGTAGCAATAAGTAGACTGGGCTGTCCATATGTAATTTGGTTAGCCAACGTGCGCAGATCCTAAATTTTAAATATAATTTACACAAATAATATATACAATAATAAGAAGGTAAGCATTTGTATAACCGATTTATTCCTTACCTTATTGCTCCTCAATTTAATATTTAATATATTAAAATATATTTTATTTAGTTTTATATCTTGAACCCATTGAAACAGGTTTATAATATATGCCAATGCTTAGTTATAGTTTAGTTTGAATTTGATAGAAAATCTACCTTCTAATAAGTAAATAATTATTATTTGGAATTTTCGAGTTCTGTGGCCTGAAATACACTGTTGATCTGGATTAGAAAGGGCTCAAGAAGATAAGTACGTTAGGCAATTTTTGAATTGGTTTTCTACGAGGCAGAAAATGTCGTAGTTTAGCTAAACTTACTAGTTAATATAGTAAATAATAAATAACTGGAATTTGTATTACAATGCAAATGTCAACTGATATATCGAATATAAACTAAAAGGAAATGTTCTATAAACCATAAACTTGTATTCTTATTTTTACTGTTCTCACTGTATATTATTAAAGAACTGGAAGGAATACTATAGTGTTTTCCGGGTATTTCAATATGTCTCCACCCTCTGTTAGGTTGACACTACTTCTCCAGCTTAGCCACGCTAAAGGACTATTTATTTATTAATGCTGGTGGTGTTAAAATAGTTATGGCTCGGCACTATGTGGTGCAAGTTGGTTTCGCTCAGCTCTCATTTCATTTTCATTTCCATGTGGAGGGGAAAGTCTGGGTGTTTGCTTGTCTTATTGCTGCATAGAAATTAAATTCTACACATTAATTTGTGTAAGTGGAAACATTTTACATGACATTTAAACTTGCGCTGCGGTGCCCGGCAGACGCGTGCCCTTTGACGCTGCGTTCGAGTGGTTTGATGGTGTCTGATGTTGTCTGCTGGTGGCGGTGGTGTCTGGTGGTCTGCACAACCACCGAAAGACACACGCACAACGCTTTGCACTTTGTCTAGTGAGGCGGAATTGGAATATGCGCGTGTAGTTTTCACTTTGTGCTTATTTTCTCGATGTTAGTTTTTTGGGGTTCCCCTCCCCCGGCCTTGAGGAGAAACCGGAACCAAAGTCGAAACTTTGCTCCTGCTATGTAAGTGGTCTCCAGGGGACACGCTGGCAACTAAGATGCGAGAGGGGCTGCAGCCTGCTGCAGCTACGAGCTGGTCTGTGGTGGCATGCGGTCGTGTAGTCAACTTCAACTTCACTTAAAATCCTTTTTGCCGTTACGTTTCGATGCATATGAGGTTTTGTTTAGAGTCGACAACGTCAACCTAACCAAACGCTGCCCGCACTGCCACTCCCCCTAGCCAACGTAGAGCCAGAGCCAGAGCCAGAGCCAGAGCGAGAGTGAGCCTCAGTCAGGCGAGTGGAGCCGCCAGCTTATTTATAATTTAAATTTGGCAAAAGTTTGCAGGTTGCATTCAAATTTTCCGCTGCCGTCGAGTGGGTGAACTTTACTTTTATGTAAATGACACTGCAACACACACATACACAAATACATAAACACACACATACACACACACTCAGAGAGAGAGAGAGAGAGAGAGCGAGCGAGAGAGACGCCTCGTCTCGGTTTCGATGTCATTCGCAAAGTTTCCACTCTGGCTGCATATTACGCATACGCACAGTGGACCCAGCAACGTTCAGCTCTGGCTCGTTCACTCTGTGCAACGTGAGCTATAGTCTCAGCAGCAGGAGCAGGAGCAGGAGCGGCAGCAGCAAGAGTCATTATGGCTTATGATTATGGCTATTAGTGCGAGTTAGTTGAGCTTAGCCCATCCGCAGTTCAAGGGATTTTATGGCCAGCAATTTGCCCCACCGCCAGCATTTGTGGTCAAGTGGGGTCGCGACGGTTGCTTACCCATTGAATTACCTTGCCGGCAGCAAGAAATGCATATTAACCACATCCTGGCTAGCATCTCCTCGCTTAGTTGGTGAAAATACTCTGGTTCGATTTACTCGGATCACGGTTATTAAACTCTACCAAAGAAGATGCGCAACTCTTAATTGCTTTTTAGACTGCGAAACCAAAAGTTGTTCTCTCACAATAATTAGTTTAGCTGTGCTTCATCTCTCTCGCTGGGGCTTTTTGGGGCAGCTGCTTTTTGCTCGTAAGTTTTATTAGTTCGTCTTCTATTCCAATTTCCTTAAGATATTTTTATTTTCAACTTTTATCATAAAAATTAAGTCGAAGTTTAATTTAAAATTTTTTTTAAATTCATAACTCTTACTCGCGTTCCCTGAAAAAGGTATTTGTTGCAGAGGTAATCGACCATCCCTATATGTCTATTTATCTGTATTTGCGAACTAAGCCAAACAGATCTGATGCCATTACCGAGCCCGAGAAAAACTCGAAACTAGCATTTCCGTGGGAATGAAAGTTTTTTTTTAAATTTCGAAAAACCTTTTTATGTTTTTTAATTTTTACGTCAAATAATAATTGTTTTTTAATATTTTGTATCATGTTAATCATGATTTAGACAGTATTATAATCTGGCTATAGCCTAAATCCTCTTAATCATATATTTTCTTTAATTACCAATAACTTTTCCACTAACAGCAAATCAATTCAAGGCTCTAATAAGGCTGAGAGAACCCCTCAGAAGAAAGTTTGGCTTTGCAGGGTGTCTGCACTATCAATGCAAATATTATCTGATTATTAAATTATATACATTTCTTTATTTAGAACGAAATAATTATTCATGGATAAAGAAGATCAATGCGATCTGTAATTGCTCCAAGTTCGTTATTAATTCGATAAATCAATAGAGATTCTGGTACCGCCACGCCGCACACCGCCTCTAAATACCTTTTGTCGCTGAGCTCTCGGGCAAGTGGCGTCCTTTAGCCGTGCCGCAAATGCGCTTATCAAAGGCCGCTGCTGATTGCCTGAGCTGCTGAGCTTCGAGTTCCATTGCCGCAGACCTTAGCACCAAAATAAATACATTTTTAACAGCTTTATCAAATGGCAGCCTAACTGGCACCGCACCGGCGACAGTTGGCAAACTTCAGCCAATAAAAATTAAAATATTTAAGCAAAGCGTAAAGATGCAAAGCCCTGCAGTAAAGAAAGATACATGGCTGGCAAAAGGGCGTGAGTGGGGGGGAGGGTAACTACTGAAGGTGGTTTCTATTGCCGCTGCTGCTCCTGCTTCTGCTCCAGCTCCAGCTCCTGGTGGTTGTTTGGCTGCCGCTGTAGCAGATTAAAAATTCCACACAACCTGAAAGTGGGCGACGGGACGGGAACGAGGACTGAGCTTGGGTTTGGGTTTGCGTCTGGGTTTGGGTGCTCGACTACATTGTTAGAGAGTGGGGCCCGAAAAAGTATCATTGCAAAGTTTTGTTCGCTTTTCATTTTACTTTTTCTGCTGCATGCGATTTGGATGCTGCGGTAAAAATGCCTGCGAGGCAGAGAGCTCGCCTCAATACTCCAACTGCTGCTTCATGTGTGTGTGTATGTGTGTGTGTGTGTGTGTGTGTGTGCTAAGTATTTTCTCAGTTAATTATGCAAAGATATACGCTTAAAATTTTGCAATATTACGTGCATATTTCAAATACCCAGCGTAAATTCTCTAGCTGAGAAAGAAAGCTGTAAAAATGCCTTAAGCACACAGCTGCCAAATGCGTTCCCTGCGTTGTTCACTGTGAGCCGAAGCTTTTGCCATATACGTGTGGGTTAAGGCGCACCCTTGCGCACCCTCACCCACTCCCGCTGTTAAGCTTTAGTCCGAGGTCGCTGCCGATCTCTCTCTTCTCTTCCCTTCTCTTGTCTTCTCTGTCACTGTCTGTGTCCTCTGCTCCCAGGAAGGCAGCTCGGCAGCTGGCGCATGGCCTTTTTAATTGCTCGTTTGCCTTGCAATCATCGCACGGCGTAAATGTTGTCGTTTATTGTTACCGTTACAGTCTCTCACGTTGCGAACCAACGAAATATGGCCAAGGCTCTCGTCTCTAATTAAAGCGATGCGATTTTAATAGGATTAGCGCGCACGCAGCCACCCAGTTGCAAATCCTTGACGAGCGAACTGATTGAAATATGGCCAAACTGAGCGAAGCTACATAATGAGGTTTCATTTAACATCCAAGACTCATGCACTGCGTTCGCCTGTGGGATTAGTAGGTCTTTCAATCTAAGTTTGTCCATTTGCATGCTTTCACGCATTGTCATAAGCACGCAAGAACTCGCCTTACTCTGCGATTCTCAGAAATACAAGTTGGTTTAATATATTTGCAAGATTTAATTGGAAGTTTTTGGGTTGGAGGAGTATGAAAGGTAGCGCAAGGGAATTTTATTTATAAATATATAGATGTGTACAGTACAGTAGAATCAATAATATAGAGTATAATTATAATTGTGTTAGGATTGTGCACACAATTTATATATAAAGTTGTATTTTATGATAATATTAACTCGAGTAGCCTATATTTAATTTACTATCTACTCTAAATCAGCATCAGCCTAATTAATCATGTTAACTACAAGCATTGCTTCCGATTTAATTAATTAATTTTGCACAAAGAAGGAAAAGATGAATAGTTCATTTGCATAGGAAACTAGACTAAAACTTTGATTAACTTCAATGCAGCATCAGCAAATGGCTTACTATGCATAGCTTGCACTGCCCACGACCTGCCCTAGCACAGACATCGCATGGCGATGCTCCGAAAGGAGCAGCAGCAGGAATAAAACTTGCAAAATGCAAAACAAAAGCTCAACTTCATCTGAATGCGGGGCGGAATAGTAACAATTGATGGCAGCTCAACTTGTTGGCCAGATGTAGCTGTGGGTGGGCTGGCTAGCGGCCGGAGGGGAGGCGAGCGTGGAAGTCCTGACAGCAGAACTTTCAGCCGGCAGCTGCTGCACCTTTCAATGATAACTGAAAATCTATTTTCTAACTGACTGACAGCCAATATATTCGAACATCGTGCAAAAAATAAAAAGAAAAAAAAAAATAAATAAACAATAAAATGGATTTATATACACACATGTATATAAATGGACACATATACATATATAAATATATGTACTATACATAAATTTAAATGCAAAGTCTGGAAAAGAAAGAAACCAAGATTACATACCCTTACATTGGTTACATTGGTTTGATTAAATACACAACATTTTATACAGAAAGTTTTTGGGTAGTCATATGTTTTGTATAAGATAATTAAGATCTAAGATAAGACCTATCAATGGAGAGGATCAGCAGTGATTAATCTTTAAGGCTCTCGTTGTGTTACATATATCATGGTCGATGTTGTATACCCTTTAGCAGGGTATACAAAAATGGTAAACAATTTCGATGCTACTGTTTAGCATGGGATGCTCACCTTGCCACGCCCAATTTAGTTTCGTCACATCAAAATATTTGCTCTTCCACTTCCATATTGTGGTTGTTATTGTTGCAGTTCTTATTATTGTTGTTGTTGCTATTGTCATTGTTGTTTTTGTTGCTGTTGTTGTCAACAATTTTGGGGCTTGTGGGCGCTTACCGCGTATAATTTATCTATGCATATGTTTTGAGTTGCCAACAGCAGCCAAACGAGAACAGGAGAGCCCACATAAATCACAAGCCCCACAGCTCAGTCACACCCACACATTCACTGTTCTATCCCCAAAAACAGCCAGCCACACGCACACACACACACTCACACACCCCTTTCATGTAGGAGCAGTTATCGCCCTTCGTGCTCGGCACGAAAATTCTAAAAAGCAATTGCTGGGAATTTATTTTCACGTGCCTATTATGAGATTCGATCCCATTCGAAATGGGATGATGCTATATGAAATTATCGAGTTACTGGGAACTTGTTCATACCACATGCATAATATTAAATTGCCTAGGTGACAAAATGACACAGCACAGGTCAGAGTTGATGCAGGGAACGTTTATTTTGTATTTACAATTTCAGAAGATTTTGAATATTTTCGAAAACATTTCAAAGTGTTGTAGAAGTTTTGTTTTTTCTTGGACGTGCGTCGTGAATTGAATTTAGTGGCATTTGTTTGGCCATTGGGCAATGGTTTGGTGTGCCAATATTCTGGCAAAACAAATCTCAGCTGAGCGCAAATCGTATGGACGGAGGCGGGTGGCTGAGAGGCTGAGAGGCTGAGACAAACATGCATGACAGGCAGCATCATCGTTATATCGATGGCATTCACATGTTTAGCACACAAACGAAATGCCAAAGCAAAAATATGCATACAAATCTATCTATCTGTGCGTATTGATAGCCAAACCAAGTCAAGTTGAGTGGAGAGACTGCCAGTCCGAAGCTCAAATCTGACGACTGTTCCACTTTTGTTGTTGTGCATGTCATGTGTCTGTATGTGTGTACATGTCTGCATATAGTGATATAGTATAGACAGAGTGTGTGTGTGTGTGTGTGTGTGTGTGTGTGTGTGTGTGTGTGTGTGTGTGTGTGCTATCGAATATTGTCTATATGGGTCTCTGGTCTCTGACTCTCAAATCTGGTTGCTGTTTGCTCGTCCGTTTCGTGGCGTCCCAATCAATTGTCCAAATGTCCAAACTTCATTTGTTATGCGCATCACAAAAATTGAAGCAAATCATTTTGCCAATCGCATTTTGATTTCGAATGTCAGTGACGGTGCTGATATTAGATGTGGTGAGTGGGTAGCTGTGTAGCCGGCCAGCTGGGCAGCGAGTGGGTGGGGGTGAGGCTGGCGTACAGCCACCCCTCCACAATTTATGTTAATTTTTGTGTATTTGCCGCCAGCGGCGCCTGAAATTATGCAATGCCTTTATTAATTTACGACCAACCAAATGGGAACCAAATGAAAACTCTAGTGATGGGCTCGTGATTAAGCAATTGTGTGAAGCAATTGCTATCGAACCGGTCCTCCTTATAAACTGTTAAGCCGAACTGCTTCGCATGATTTTCTGGTGAATCGGCTTGACAAACTTGACGCTAACTCAGCTTCGTGAGATTAACTTTAAATTGACTAGGATAAAATCGGAGGTGGATATCATTTAAGCAAATGGAATAATATTGTGAAAATGTATAACTAAACTATACTAAATTTAAATTTTATAATATTTTTACATTTTTATTTTTTTAACCCAATAGTCCATTTAGATATGATTAATTAATTTGACATAGTTTTATAAATGAAACAAAAGCTATACAAACAACAATACAAAATAGAACGCTTACGGGAATGCAAATTTGAGATCTGAATAGAATATTTTTTATTAAAATCTTTCTTATTTTGAATCAATATCAATATGAATTTTTTACCTCCACATCAAGGGAATTTCGGCCCGAATTCTGAATCTTGATACTCTACCTTCATCTCTAGAAACTATCGTAGTCAGACGAACTCACGTGCTCAACTGTTGCAGATGGCCTGTAAAATGGTTATATTTATCCATGGTAGCTTCGGCTGGCGGGCTCTCGGTCGCGGCTAGTTATGCAGTGTTTAACTATGCCCGGGGCTTTTGTTGGTTGGAAGGCGTGGCATTTTCATTTTCACGCCCCAGCCGCGTAACTCATTTTCGCCTCAGAAAAAAATAAAATAAAAATAAATAAAAGGGAAATAAAGTTTCTTTTGCTGCTGCAACTTGGCACATTCTTAATTTCTTGCGTATTTTGTCAAGACAAATTGAATTTTTATGAGCGGCGTCGCCGTTGCCGTCGCCGTTCTTGCAAAAAAGTAAAAAAAATAAAAGTATCAAAAGGCGTCGCGACGCGTCGCAGCCCCAACGACAGCAGCAAGAGCCAAGCGAAAACTTTAAACTTTTCTCATCTTGTGAAATTCATTTTATCACAAGTAATTACTTTGTAAATATATGGGGTGGCAGACAATGCAGCAGCAGACGTCGCAACGTTACGTGGATTGCACACGCAGCCTTTTGGCCATTTGAAGAGGGCAATAAAATGGCTGTTGGCAAAAAAAAATAGTTTTAAAAAAAAGAAGCCAAGAGAAAATTAAGCTTAAAGAGTGCAACCTTCAGCTAGGAATACAGTTTACGATCAGCATAGTCTAGCATAATCTACAAATACTCTATTATAGTATATGGCCTTAAACTTAAAATAATATATAGATGATAATTTCGTCTACTCTTATTGAATTCATTAATTGAAGATTTCATTATTATGAATGGAAATGCCCTTCATCTAACCTATTTTTGTTTATGGAGCGAAAAGATTATTTGTTGCAGCTACCGAATAGAAACTTGAAGCAAATAATCTTCTGCCCCTTCAGTTCATAAAGATGAACTATTTTAAATGTATACCCGTTAGAGAAATATATATAGTAACTCGCTAGTTTATTGTTTCGATATATGCACATGTATATTCCGGCAGTACATATTAATATTGAATATGCTTAGCAACAATATCGCCAAGCTAAACATCTGCTCAGCAACACTACGCAACAGCCTTTCTGACGAAAATGTTGCTAGCAACAATCAGTGCAAGCACCGTCAATGGCAAAATGGTTAGATGCCAGAACTCAATAAATACAATCATTTCATCAGCACAATATAAAAAAAGCTGCATCTGAGTAAAGAAGTCAACCCATGCAGATATTCTTATAATTTTTAATGCAAGAGGTCAGTTAGAAAGCTTGAGTATTGAATCGAAGCTATTGTACAAGATTAAAAACACAGTTTGTATACAAATAACAAGTTTACATATTTATTGTTGTATTTGGTGGCTCACTGCACATGCAACTTGCCATTGGGCTTGTCAAACCACGGCAATAATTTGCAGAGGCAGTTAGGCCGAATTGATGTAAACATTGAAAATTGTATTAGGGCGTTCAATCGCTGGTGATTGTTGCGGTGCTTAATCGAAAAGTCCAAAGCCCATGTCGTCATCCTCCTCCTCGGATTCGGACTCGACCTTCTTGGCCTCCTCCTTCTTTTCGGCAGCGCCAGCTCCAGCAGCTGGTGCCGCAGAGGCGGTAGCAGCAGCGAACTTGCTGGGATCCTTAATGTACTCCTTGATGGTGGTAGCTTCTTTGAACTCAACCTCTGTGGTAGCAGCGATGGCCAACAGGTTCTTGAATCCGTTGGCAATGCTGTGAGGTGCCGAAGCAATCGTTGGATAGCCGACAGACAAACACACAGCAGCCAGATTGGCTACGCCCTGTTGGAACTTGGCACGCAAATCCTCGGGCTTGATGTCCAAGATCTCAGGCGAGAAGATGGAACCCGAATCATAAACCTGGTTCACGATCAGACCATACGAGAAGGGCGAGATGTTCAACATGTTCAGCAAAGTGGCCTCAGAGGCACCAACTTTGTCTCCAGGCTTCAAGATGGGCACATCGTTGATGATTTCAATTGTACCCTTCGAAATCTTGGTCGGGATGGACAGAGCCTGGAAGAAACTAGTCTTCTCTGGACCCAAACCTGTGTTCTGGGCCGGAATGATGACAGGCAATGGCGCAATGGCACCTGGACGTGCAGGTGCACGCACCTTTGATTCCAACAGCTTATCGCGAACCTCAGCCAAATCACCCTTGGTGAACACAAAGCCAACATTGCCCTTGATGTGCGGCAACAACTTCTCCAACTGAGGATTGTTCTCCAGATGACCACGAATTGCCTTGCGCATCATCGTGTTCTTGCCCATCAGTACGACAGCGAGACCACGGAGGCTGGTACGGATGTTCTGCATCTGCTTGGAACCAACATTGTCAGCGCCTACAATGAAACACTTTGGGAACTCATCGAACAGTTCCTACAATCAAACAATTTCATTAGCAAATTCATACGCATTTTATGTTTCTATTGCAATATTAGCTATTGAACATACCACAACTTTAATGAAGTATTGAGCCTTCCATGCTGCTTTGTTCTCCCTAACCATTTTGTAACTGTATTAGGGACTCGATTGAATTTAAGAACTGCAAAAATTCAATTATATCATTACTATGCTTTACATAATTAAACAATTTTGTAATATCTCATATTTTACATAATAATAGTATAAGGATGGCATTTTTTTCCCAAGATTTTATTTTTCACTTACCAAAACACAAACTATACGCGGTGGTGACTTGGACCAAATGGACGAGATGTGCGATATTCCGTAAAAATGTATCGATTGTAACGACGACATACAAAATACATCGGTTTCCACAATGGTCCTCTAATCAAATCACGCAAATTAGAAATTAGTGCATTTATCCTAAATCATTTTTCTATATTCGATTCCGTAGATGTAGATATACATATTTTAATAAAAATGTTCATCCATGATCAGCTATTAGTTAATTGATAGTTCAACTCTAAAAACAGTGTTACCCTAAAAATATAGAACCGATGTGGTTGCATTGGTCGCATTGACGTCGTCAACATTATTTATAAATATCGATAGCCCTACTTGGATAATATATATGTATATATATAAAATATCAAGCTGTGATCAAAATATAGTTGGGCAATATACAACGCTTGCTCATCTACATAAATAAGCCAAGAAACAAAATTTACATTTATTAATACGATGGGCAAAGATTATTATCAGATTCTGGGCATCAATAGGACAGCAACTGATGAGGAAATCAAAAAAGCTTACAAGCGAATGGCCCTTAAGTATCATCCAGACAAAAATGACCACCCAGAGGCTGCAGACCAGTTCAAGGAGATTGTTATAGCATTTGAAATACTATCAGATAAGGAAAAACGACAATTATACGACCAATATGGAGAAGAAGGCCTTAAAAACGGCTTTGGCCAAACTACTTTCACAGAACCATCAGCTGATATGCTACCGTTTATATGCGCCGTTGGAGGAACAGTTTTATTTGCTTTTGCAGCATTCAAAACATTCCAATATTTTACCAAGAAACCTAATGCGGATCGCAAAAATGAAGACAGTCAATGAATCTCTCTAAATAAAATTAATTATTCACAATTTTAGCAGAATTGTTAACATATTTTAATTAAATTGGTTCTATTGCTGTACGTATAATTTGGTAATATCGATGCGATGAACAAAATTCTGTATTAAGCAGCAGACAATTAAATAATTTGTAGGACATTTGTTCAAAACTCAATTTCATCATGGATTGTAAATGAATATTCTGGTTGAGACAACGGGGTGCTGTTAATAGTATAGTTTCCTGCGCAATGTATTTACATACATATGTATGTACTACTTACTGTTTTACCCTAATTCCATTAAAAGATTATAAGCCAAAATGTAATGCAGATAATAAATTAAAGAACTAAACACAACAATTAATAGAAACCTTGTCTGTCCATGTAATTGTGTAAAGGTGCAAATCGGTAAATCCCCCAATTTCTGTCCTATTCTAGCACTCTCTGGTTAGTGATCTGAACATTTATGCTTTACAGCTCTAATCGATTCATCGATATCATTCTATTAGAAGTCCAAATATGATCTGTGTAGATACGATTAGAATCAGTGTTTGAATACATTTGAGTTTTACCACTGACCAAACAGTGGTCAGTGGTTTTACCGAAATCTTTACATATTGTACAAACAAGATTTCAATTAATAAATAAAAATCTAATGATGACGATCATCGTTCAACTATCGATTAGCTTAACTGACGAGTATCGCATTTTCCATCGACTTACAGACTGCAAACAATTAACATTTGGCTTTATTTACAGGAAATCAACGGCAGCATTGTCGTCTTTCGGTCCTAGGGTTAGATTTTTATTCCCTGAACGCTTGGAAAAGATAAACCAGGGTGAATTGTATTTTTTTTTTTTTTTAATATTTGTAAGCATCACTGTTAAATAATTAATATTAACATACTTGCTAGGAAATGGTCAGTTACGATCCCTACGATATTCTCAACATAAAGAGAAATGCGACCAAACAAGAAATTACCAAAGCTTATCAGGAACTCCTGGCCACATGCTATTTGAAAGACGTCAAGCGATTTCAGCAAATTGTGTATGCATATTTGGTCCTAAGTGGAATGGAGCAAAGAGACCTAAATGCACCATCGCAGAACTCATATCTACGGATGCCTTGCACCTTTCTGCCCAGAAGGAATATATCAAACTATTTGAATGTGGTTTACATTGCTGGCGGATCTATTTTGGCGTGCTTGATTGCCTACAAAATGTATCAGCTGGGATCAGCTGGATCAGGATCGGCAGGAAGCGTTTGGCAGTGGACCGCAAATAAGATGACATCTCAAAGTGGAGACTCAACAGCATCCTCTGCAGTGGCTTCGTCTGTTACTGCTATTGCAGGCTCCACTGCCGGAGCTCTTT